>VZRF01015036.1:131293-427051 GCA_013396875.1 Vireo altiloquus
GGGAAAGGTGGGTGCCGGGAGCGCGGGCGGGCGAGCGCGCGTCCCCGCGGAGCGCCGGGCGGCCCCGGTTTGCCGGCGGGACGTCCCGCGGGCGGCTGAGGGTGTCTGTCCGCGGGCACCGGCGTGCGCCTGCCCCGCACTTGCGGCCGGCTCGTGTGGTCACCCCGCCCCGATCTAACGAGGGGAGGCTCGGCGGGGGGTGTCCTCGAAGGACTCTGGGCGGCCGCGGGCGGCGGGAGCGACCGGGACCGCTCCGGGACACCCCCCTTGGGGTGGGCTTATTCCGGCTGTGGGGCAGCTGCTGCCCCGACGGGCCCCGGGGCTACCCTCGGTGTAGCAGAGCCGGACGTGGAGTTTAGAACCACAGAGTGCCTCGAAAGCGCTTTTATCCGGCGTGTCGGGCTGCGCCAGGTGCCTGTCAAGTGCCAGCCGGCTCCCACCCTCGCTGCCTGCGGGGGGAAGTCTCTGGGAACGCTCGGCCGGTCCGAGCCCGGTGTGTTCCTCTAACCTGGGAATCTCCCTCTCTGTTCCCCGGGCGCTGCCGGTGCGGTTACAACCACACAGAGCCCTCCTGACAGCCGGAACGGAGCGGGGTTTGAAGCTGAAGCTTCCCATCTCAAGGGAACGTAATTTCATTTTTATCTATAAGGTGTGTGATTTATCGAAGGCGAGTACTGCAGCGTGTGCATTTATTCATTTAACTCTTCAATCGAGTGCCCCATCTCCCGCCCTTTAAAGTCCATAACAAGGGTTTCATTGGCTCAGAGGGAACAAGATTAGTTCCTCCCAGTGTTCTGTATTGCTCTTTCATACGATCTGATAAAATTGGACCTCTTCAGGAGACTTGGGAATGGAGACGGTCTCACAACTGCGAATTTAATCTCACTTTTAATGTCATATATATACTGGATATGTTTAATTGTCTTTGATCTTTCACGAAATCCACTTGAGCTGTACTTTAGGGTACAGGCTTTTGATTTGAAAAGGTCGGTGTAGAGATTCCTTGTGAAGTTGTATTGCTATAGTAAATGTTTCAATTAATTAGTTTCCTACTTTTTTGTTTTGTTTTGTTTTCTGAGAAAAAGGAAGAGATTTATACTGGAATATTGAAGTTTTCCCTACAGGAAATGATGGCAAATGCCATACATTGTTCCATAAAACTCAGTTCTGGAGTCGGAAGTGAAATATGCTAGGCAGTATTTCTGGAAGGGTGTATCCTTTATTACTGAGCCATAGTCTTCAATGAGCTTCAGGTATTTAATAATGACCTGTCCAATTTAAAGAAGAAAGGCAATGGGATTCTGCCCTCTGCTTTTTTTGCTTGTTTTTCAACTAGGCTTAGTGCTCTAGCTTTGTCACAGCAGACAACTCCTGGCTTCTTGAGTTTCAGCATTACAGAAAGGGAAGTTTACATTCATTAGGTAAAGTACAGTATCCCATGATCTGGTTTGAAGTCCAGGCGGGCTTCTTTTGTGGGAGTCAGGGTCTGCTTGTTACACTGCAGTGTTTGTGTTGGAGAGGCAGGGTCTTGCACCCTCACCAGGCTTTTGTCACCATCCAACAAGAAGACAATCTCTGGTTATCAAATCTTCAAGTCCTAGTCAAGTTTGCATGTTACAGTGGTGTGCACATGTAAGGAAAAGCTTGAGGGGAAAAGCTACTTGCAAATTTTTTTGGAAATTGAATTTTCATTATCTTTCCATAAATTGTCAGGCTTTTAAAAAGTTGCTTCCCTACCCATTATTGCAGATATCATGTAGTAAATAAAAACACATTGCATTCTATCATTTTCTGGCTTTGATTGAACAGCACTTTGGTGAGCGTTAGCAGTTCTGTTGTCCATTTCTGTGAGAGTTGTTACCCATATGAATTTGACAGAAAGCTAAGTTACACGACCTGAGATTCACATTTTGGCTCTTATGGTTAACAACTGCAATTCTTTTCCCTTTGCTGAGGTTAATGGGTGATTCTGGGGCAATGGGTCTGCTGGGACAGAGTGGGTCTGTGAAACTGTTTGCTTGGCCTTTTGACTGATGGCACAATTTTATCCTGGAAATCAATGCAATGTGCTTGATCCTTACAAGGTTCATTACAGTGAAAGAAAGTCTGAACTAATCTGCTTTTAAAAAAAGCAGCAGGGGAGAATAATCCTCCTTGGAGCCGCTGATACAGCTGATTACTGAGCAGTCCTGGAGACAAGAGTGCAGAACCTCTCTGTGTACTAAACAATAGATGGTACAATCCAGGCTAGAATCAAGCTTTTTTTGAGGCTGATATGGAAGAGCTGAATTACATCCCTTTCTCTCTCGGTTGGTCTTTGACAGCTGCCTTGAAGAGAGCAGAAGTGATTCTTTGTGATATATATATGTTTCAGAAATTGCTGCAGATTTGCTGCCTGGGGCTTAAGTGCAAATTACACTATTTTACTAATTATTACCTTTCATTTTAGATAATGTGGTATATAAAATAGGACATACCATTATGTGCTTTTTTGCTAGGAAGGAAACTGCTGATTGTGAAGTGTAATGGCAGAAAGCCAAGGTCACTTCTATCAGTCTTTAATCTTGTCCAGATCCTTGGACTGATATGTTAGAATCACACCAGGGATCTGTTTCTGTGAGAGTTTTAATTAACCTTAGAAGACAGAGCAGGGTCAGCCTCTGTGTTGCTATCATGCCTGTATTTTGCTTCTGCATCTTATGCTTCGGAGAAGTCGTCTTTGTGTAGATGCTATTTTCTAAAATCAACACGTTGTTTATCACTTGGGCAAAACTCTGTGGGGTTTGTATTTCTTTATTGGGTCTCTGGCCTTTCTTTTCCTTTATTTTGTCCCAGACTTGGTCTGTGCAGACTGCTGAAAGCCAGTGTAAGAGAGGCTGAGCTGGGGGTGGACTGGCACTGGTGCTGTTTCTAAAGTTGTCCAAGACCATTCTTCAGAAACACTGCTGAAACGCTGTAGGTGCTTTGAGATATGTGGTACACATCTTCAGAATGAGACATCTGGATGTGGCATGTACCTACTAATATATGCTTGAACAATATTTGGGATTCTATCAATATATAATGGTGTATGACCTTTCATAAGCCAGTTAGTGGCCCATTGCCTCTGTTTCAGCCTGTAAAAAACCAATAGTCTTGTTCTAAATGGTATTGCATATTTTGAGATGTTCACATTAAAGCTGTGTAAATGCAGAGTATGATATTAGACATTATAAAAGGATCCAACTGCTGAAAGAGCACACTGGAAGAATGAAGGAAAAGAGATCCAATAACTGTGTGCCCCCCCCAGGGAATAGGCAGGAGGCTAAGAGTGGTTTATAATGGTAGGCACATTACTCACAAGGTTATAATTTATTGGCTCCTCTGTTTCCATTACCACTGTCAAATTGCTTGGGGAATTCAGGTTCTGTCAAAGTAAATGGCTCCCTTAGATTGTTGAGGCATTATGGTAAATCTGCCTTCTTTACTGAGTGTGGGGTTTGGGGGTTTTTTTAACAATTATTGCAGTTTATCACTTAATTTTTTTCAGGAGTTCTTAAGATCTAATAGCCAGCTAAGTGCATGTAAGTCTTTAGTAATTTCCTCCCAAACCAGGCGTCTTCCACTCCAGGTGCAAGGCTTATTGCTTGCTTGCTCATAATGCAAACTGAGAACAACATTTGCATGAAAAAGAAACAACCTAGAAAAACAAAACGTCTCTCCTTTTTCCCAGAAGAGAGAACATGGCCGAGGTGATGGATAGGGATGTGGTGCGTTACCAGATGGGGTTGTAGGTAACGGTGGAGAGTAAGATGTGCACGTAAGGAAAATGATGTGTCAGCGTGCCTGAGCGAAGTGACGGATGGGCTCCACTCCGTGTTGCACAGGATGCATCTCATGTGTATAGCTATTTCACCGTTTCAAGAGGAAGGCTGCCATTTAGCCCTTTGCTTCACATGAGTGTTTTGCAAGCAGAGGGAACAACGCGAATTTGCTAAATAAGCTTTTCAGCTACTCTGTTTGTAGAAATTCTCCAAAAGTGACATTCAGTCAGTTTTTAAGAGTTCTGCCTCATCCTAGACTGGGTACAGTGGATTAAAGGAGTAGACCTCACAGTATTTCTCCACTGCCCTGTTTCTTTCATTTTTGGATGCATTGTCTATCAGGTGAAGATCCCACCCTGGGTTATGCAAGAGGAAGTGGATGGAGTCTGGCATTTATATACATTCATATATATTACAGCAGCAGAGGATTGTGTAGGGGACACGCTTTGTCTTGGGTTTTTAATGGTCAGACTTGCACAGACTGGAGTGCAGTTCAGCAGTGTGCCATGTACATAAACCCTGGGACTTACCTTGCTTTTGTTCATTCTCTTTGATTTATTTGCTTCTGATGCTGTAGTTTCACTGATCAGCACTTGAACTTTGTCATAAAATCATCCAAAAAGGAGTGATGTTCCACGTGTCAAAGGCTCTGATCTTGAGGATTTTCTTTTTGTCTGGCAGATGGCTAAAAATGTGTTTTGACACAGGAGATTAACTACCATACTAAGGGTATTGTGAAAAATATAGCCAGGAGTATTTAAAACCCCAGAAATTGAAGCTGTCCTCACAGAAATGAGTGAGCATAGGAGAGAGGATTGCTGTGGGGCTGTGTCAGAAGAATTCATCATTCACTGAGCTCTTACACTTGTAGAAAATGTGCCATTTGCAGGTGTCATCTTTATGTCCATTATGTTTTCCAGAAATGGAGTTTATTTTTACTATGTGATGATGTTCTTTTGCTTGCAAGCTAGAAAAATGTATGGACCTGATGTGACCAAAAGGTGCCAGTGCTGACAGTGGACTTTTTCTTCTGAATTGGGATGGTCAGCAGTGGCGTAGTCACACCTAAAAAAGTTGTGGGACAGTGGAGAGGGCTTTGTGCCACTAGCCCCAAACCCTCCCTATTAGTTTGTGTCAGTGTGACATGCCTCTGTAGGGCTCCTCTTGATGTCAAATGTGAATGCTAAGTTTAATCCGTGCACGTCATCCTTTTGAATGATTCATGACGAATGCTGGTAACGTTTAGCATATGACAGCGTTCCATGTTCAGTTGTTGGTTACTAAAAGACAGATGGATAGGCTTGCTGGACTCAGCCCTAAGGATCTTGCGCACATTTCAACCCTGGCAATTTTTGCCCAGCTGCCCTAAAGCTCTGCTGTTGTTTCAAGGCACACGCAGAATTTGGACATTGATGTCTAGCAAGCTGCATGACCTTTCTGAGCTTCACATTTCCCAGCTGAAAACCTGCCCCAGTAGCAGTAGCCCACCCTCATGTGCTTCTCAGTCTTCCGAAGGAAGCTGACCTGCAAACACAGAATTATTACTAGAGAAGCTGGGTTTTGGGAAAATTGAAAAGTGCTGGCTGTATACACTGAAGCTACCTTGGTTGTTTTCTGCCGTTGAGTGGGGTTTGGCAGAGATGCTGCACTTTGCAGCGAGCATCGGCACAGGGATGCAGCAATGCACACTGCGTGTGGACTGTAACAGTACACTGTATTCCTTGTTTCTAATCTTATCAATTCATGTTCAGGCAGACTCCTGGTTCAGACTCCTAGTTCTGGCTGGGTGCCCAACAGGTCAGACTGGCTGCAGGCACTGGCTGTTAATGCTGGGTGCCTGTACTTGCAGGTCAGGGGAAGGCTACGCATGCTCTTTCTAGACAAAGTTGTGTCCATACGATCAATAAGCTGCCACGTAAAGTGCTACAACAATATTTTATTTATGCCATGGAGGATTTCTTTCTTTGAGAAGGTATTTTCTTATACAGTAGAATTATTTTTGTCTGCTGTCTCATAATTTTAGCTTAATAATCCCATTACAATTTCAACTTGAAAAGGCTGGGTACTTCTTGAGTTTTGCACTGTTGTATTTATACCGTCTCCTCTAATTTCACTGTTCTGGTCAGTATTTCATGCTGTTTCTGTTAAGAAACAGTGCTTAAATTTCAGATAAAAACCATAGTTTACTTTTGCACTTCAGTGACCCACCTGAAATATCTTTGGCTGTGAGATGCCACTTTCTTTCGAAGTCGTAGATCATTCTTTCTAAGAACCTTTCCTTAAGCTTCAGAAGGCATTACAACTAATATTTCACTCTGATTAATGCCTTTAAGCATTGCTACATTGTAATTGATGACCTCTAGAGCCCTGGATTCATTCGGAGTTTAGAGGCTTTGTGACTTCTACAGACCAAAACTGCTGGGGGTGTATGCGGTTTCAGCTTTCCTGAATTCACTACTCAAGCTAAGTTTTTGCAAGCATTTTCAATGCAGTCTTGTTAAAATCTGATATTTTACAACAGGTTTTCCCAATCTGGCATGAGTTTTGGGAAGAGCCCAAGATTAGTTCTAATAGGACATGAGAGCCTGGACAAAGATAAACTACAGGATTTGAGAAAGTTTCATGACCTTGGCGTTGCCCAGCTCCCACAGCAGCTGTGCTTCCGCAGCTGGGGAGGGAGTGACGGGGAAATACAGTGCCAGCTGAAAGCTACCTGTTTATCCCCAGTCTTGCACCAAACCAAACTGTTCCTAATGACAGAAACCTCTTGCGTGGAGCAGCCTGCTACTTTGGCTGGAAAGTTACTGGTCTGACCATTATGTAAAAGAAAAAAAAAAAAAAGACTATTAAAAAATGAGAAAAATTTATTTGTAGTGCATCATGCAGATGGGCCTGTGAAAAGGTTCTCCCCATATACCAGCCCCATATCCTCTTTCTTTTGCCAGTTTGGATTCCTCTGACAGCTTGAGCCATGCCTCTTCCTGACTCTATGGGGTGGCAGGGGGGTTGCTGATGTACTAGTTTTACTCACTTGGCTCCATTACTGTCTTCCTCAGCAGTAATGCTAAACTTATTACCTCCTTTCTGTGGGAAGTTTTGCTTATGTTGCTTGCTAGAGGATTGCTGAAAAACCTTTAAAATTGTTTGAATAGCTTTAAAAAAAAAAACCCAGAGCGTGTGCCTAATAATTTAATCTAATTGTCTTTGTATGTAATTTGAACGTTTTAATTCTGTTAGAAAGAACAAACATTAATTTAATGATACATGAACATGAGATGGCTCTTAGGGGAAGAACAGAAGGAAGGAGTATTACTTTTGGTATTAAAAAGACATTTTGTTTTCAAAAGCAGAGAGAAAAATGTAAAGCATGTAGAATCAAGAGCATAGTCTTTTGAGCATATTTTCCATTGGTTCCAGAGAACTTGCTGCTTACTGATTGCTGTTAGCTGAGGTGACCTGTGAACTCAGGTGGTGGGCAGCTGAATATCTGCCCAAAGGAGCTGATGGAGCTCTTCAGGGGGTCAGCAGAAGGACTTGGCACTTGGCACTAGGCTCAGTCTTTCACATTTGCAGGTCAGCTATTGAGGGGTTAAATAGAGAAAACTTTGCGTTTGTCTTATAACTGGTGTCTGGCCCTTTCAAAGCATGGGTTGGCCCCTGCTGAAGTTTGGCTTCTTGTCCTGTCGGAGTGGTTGGGATTTTTGGTGTGACTGGTCTGTTTGCATGTGGTTGACCGAGGGCAGGGGTGTCTGGGGCACACAGACCTTCATGAACACTTTAAAGCTGTTTCTGCAGCAGGTCTCCATCTTGTCTGATTTTGGAAAAGAGAGGGCTTAGCTGTTTGGTTCATAGCACTGGGTGCCAGGAGAAGGAAGGCTGTGGGATTTGCTAATTGAAAAAAGGGAGAGATGGGACTGTTTTATTTCACCATGGTGTTTGCATAATATAATTTGACTCAGGAATGCTGAGGAATTTTTTGTCCGCTTGCAGTGGCAATGGGACAAAGGTGCAAAACCCTTTCCTGCTTCACAGCTTTCAGCCTCTTTTTTCTTTTTTTTTTTTTTTTTTTAAGATACCTTAAGGATTTGTGGTAGGGAGGAATTTGTCCCTCATGTTGGCTGTCAACAGGAATATGATTTATCAGACAAGTGAAACTAATGCTGTATATGGTTAAGGAGTGCCTTTCTGTGCACAAAAATGGTGTTTATGAGAAGAGGTTGTTTCTTAGTCAATGCTTAGAATGTCTTTCCACTGCTGCAGCAAGAAGCACAAGAGTCTGATTATTCAGGCAAGTTAGCGTAAATTTTTTTCCAAGTTTTTTGAAAATCTGATGCAAACTAATATGAATTTGCCATTGCTAATTTTAGAATGGTCTGTTTGTATAAGATAACAAATGCCAATTTTACTTTAAAGAGAAAGTATTTTAACAGAAGGCTGGCAAGATTGTTATCAAAATGCTAATCATCATTTCTCCTACAGTCTCAGTTATTTTCAGAGGGAGGACTAGAATAGATACATAATCTGAATAATATTGATTTTAATATGTATTACTGTCTCATTAAGCTGTTGCAGTCTTTCCCCTTCTGGACAAAGGTTCATTAATTGCTGCAGTTGATGTATCATTAAAGTGGGTTTAGGTGCAAGATGAGTGGAGGGAAAGAGAGATCTAAAATGTTGACTGTGCAGTAGTGGATGAACCTTTGGGTTAAGATATTACAGTCCTAACCAAACAAAGGAGATGCTGCTGTGTTTGATGTGCTGCCTCCTGATTGCCTTCCCTGCAACAGCCAAGAAGTCAGCCAAACACAGGCACTATCGTATTTACTTTCCTAAATGATCATTTCAGTAAATATTATTGAACGTGTTTATTTGTGGAGTACTTTCAGGCCAATTCCAATAAAAACCTCCTCTGTGACTTGCTATAAAAAGACATGATTTTATAAATTTACTTTTTAATTTCTAAATTAATTTTGAAACAGCATTTAGCGGGCTGCCTCTTTACTGGCTGCCTTCATATGTGTTTGGAAATGCTTTTATTTCAGCTTGTACCAGGTTTACAATATTGTCATCCTTATAAGAAAATCAATATGTTTTCATTTCCAATAACAGCAATAATTTATGAATTTGTAAATATTTTAATGTGGTGAAGTAGAAGGAATTAGAAGTCAGTAGAAGGAAGATTTTGTTTTGATTGTGTTTTGATTGACTTCAACTAACATTTAGTTGTCTGTAAATACGATACACAAATATAGGCATGTATGCTATATATATTTATATATATATCTACGTATGTATATATATATCTCTCTCTCTATATATATATCTCTCCCTGAATGTGTATTTTTTTGTCAGAAGGGCCTCTTCCATGCATTCTTATGTCCATATCGAATCCAGTAAACTGCACTATTGTCAGACATGGGTGTGTGTTCTGTCATAGCAGAGTGGCTGGTCCTGCCACATCTCTGGACATGTGCCCATGGGTACACCTGTTGCAGAACGCATGTCCTCGAGGGATCATAGGAGTGCACACATGCAGTCTCCTCTTGCACCCCAAAAATACAAATCTGTGCTTGTCATGTGAGGGAGAAGGGATGTCCAGCAAGGGGCTGGCTGGAGAGGAGGCGGGGGAGTGGGTCCCAGTGTGCTGCAAGGTGCCTGTTCCTCAAGGATGCTGGGATGTGGCTTGACGGGCTCTTCGGATGCTCGTTGCTGAGCCTCCTTGTGATTTCATGCTAAATGTCACGAGATGAGACACAGAAATAGCACAGACTTTCCTGGCAGAAGTGTGATCTACTGCATGTTGAGTGGGCACGATGCATCAGTGCCGGGGCTGCTGCTCCTTGGCCAGCTCTATGTGGGGAGGGTGCAGTGCTATCGAAGAGGCAGGAGAGGACGTCTTTGTGTTCAGTCCAGAACATTTTGCATATCAGCCGAGAGTTTTTGTGTGGAGAGCCTCATTCTTGTGCATATACTCTTTCTAAAACAAATCATAAACCCCCCTGGGAGAACAGTCATACCCACACGTCATAAAATACAGTAAAATAGTAGTTGACAACCATGAGATGAAATTCTTTTGCTTATTCTCTTCTGCTGTGTAGGTAATTAGGGTGTTAGATCTTAGTGGGAAACGTCTGATTATTTATATTTCACAGCCATGCAGCAGTGTAAAATCTGAACCAATGACACCTTTTTAACAATTAGTAAACTTTTTGTAAAAGGAAAGCGTGTTAACTTTGATCTATAGTGCAGAAGGGAAAATTAATTTTTTTTCCTAGTTAGAGTTTTATCTGTTCTTTTGATAAACACAGGACTTCCTTTTATGTGCAGTTAGTCTCACTTTTATCTGAATGTAAACTTCCATGGTGGTCACTACTGTTAAAAATAATTCAGCACATTTTTAAGAAGGGGCTGTGTAGGTTTCATGTCCTGTAATAATATTGCTCAGCCAGTTTCTTAATAAACAAGAACTCAATGGCCAGGGTTGAATGGCCATCTCCCCCTCATCCTTGGCTTCTAAAACCAGGAAGCATGTAGCTAAAGGGAAGGTTGGTGTCTTCCTCCCTTTGTTTTGTCAGCAGCACACTACAAGAAGTACAGAGGTGTCGCTGTTGAGTCCGGGGATGGCGAGAAATAGCAGCATAAACTTCAGATGAGAAAAGCCATTTATTAAGAAAATCATGCTTTTTGTATATCTGGGGTCGCTGGAGCAGGGCACAATCGTTGGTTCTTGGGTGAACACTTCATCATTGGTTAGTTACAGAATAAGAAGGTGGAATAACAAGATGCAAAAAACACCACCTGTGAAATATAGTTTACAATAACACACAAGATGGTTTACATAAACTTCTCTTAGTTCTCAGTTCTGCTTGTGAGAAAGCAACTTCTCCCAAACAGGGCTGAGAGCTGAAAATTTCTTTCTGATCAAACTTGTCAACGTCCACACAGAGGTGTTCAGAGCCACAAGGTGTTCAAGAGCTACATTTGCTTTCCAGTTTTTCCATTTTTGAGGTTCATTTCATATGAATTTTATACCGTTAAAACCGCTATTGGTAAGAATTGGTTTTGCCTGTTGTATTAAAAAACCCCAAAGCAACAAAATATAGCATTCAATTTGTTGCCTCGTGCAGTGTGTAGAGCTGAGAGACAAGCACTGTCTACCCCCACGAATGAGAGCGGGAAATGGGTTTGGTGCCTCAAGTCACTGTGGTTGTCTGGGGGACTTGGGGGAGTTTGTCATGCTGCTTAATGCATCTCCTCTCCCAGCTGTTTCACCTACCTTTAAAAGGTTACAAAAAATAGAAATACCAGAAGCAAACTGCTTTGTTGGTGGTGATAACAGAAGATCCAGGGAAGGATCTGTGTTGTTGTGCCCTTCCTGTGGCGCTTCATCACCCTTGAAGACATCCAGCAGTCAGGAGTGGACAGGAAGAACCTGTCCAGGGGCTGGGCTCTGGTTCTCTTGTCCTCTTTCTCTCTCCACATGAATCCTCACTTTTCAGTGGGCCAGGGCACCTGCCTGTGCCTTCACTCCTGCTTGTTGAAGTTTTAACCTCCCAAATTAGTACATCCTCTCTAGCCTATATCGCAGAACCCGGCTTTCAGGATGAGCACCATTTTTTCTCTGTGATGAGCTCAGAGAAGGACCCAGAAGATGAGCTCTTTCCACGTGGATGATTAAATGCTTCATGAGTCACTGGTAATGCTAGTGGTCAGGGACCCTGGGAGAGGGGGGTGCTTGGTGGTAGCTAATGACAGGATGACTGTACGATGTAGAGTCATACTGAAAGGCAGCGCAGGGCTGGACAGAAAGAGAGAGAGGATAATTTTGGATGTTTGGTTTCCTGTGGGAGTAGGGCTTGTGCGATAGACTAATCTTAAAAATATGAGAGGAGTGTTTATGGAGAATTTGCCCTGACAAATGTTGTAGGTTGGTATTCAAGTGCAGTCAATAATAATGCTAATAAGATTTGGAGACCACACTGAATTTTCTAAGTCTTTGTACCCCATTCAGAAACCTCTGCTGCACCAGGGAGATGATCAGCTATTGCTGATTAGCATCTTCCTCATTGCTGCAGCAGGAAAGGAGTTGGTGAGCTTGTGCCATCATGTACTTGTCATTGGATTAATGCTCCCTAGACTCAGCCTGCTTTGACCACTCTTCACACAGGCCACCACCTACTCAGAAAAAAGGCAGGGGCAGTTGTCCCCAGCCAGTGAACGTAGGAAGAGAATTCAGGGTGCACAGAGGTGACAATAAAAGGGGCACCGTACCAAGGAGAAGAGATGCTTCCAATGGCTGTTGTTCTTAAATTCTTTGTACTTCTTTCTTTTTCATCAAATGAGGCTTAAAATTTCCAGGAGATATTCCATTTGTTCCAGTCTCCTTCATGTGTTCTGGCTCCTTGTTAGTTAGATTTTATACAAAACAGAAGTTTAAATTATTCCATTCTGAAGTGAAGGGATAAAAGGAAGTTATCTTAAGTTGCACTAGGAGAGGTTCAGATTAGATATCAGAAAAAAATTTCACTGAAAGAGTGGCTAGGCATTGGAGCAAATGGAGTCACTATTTCTGGAAGTGTTCAAGAAGCATCTGAATGTGTCACTTGGGGATATGGTTTAGGGGTGATTATTGTGGTGCTGGGTTGATGACTGGAGTGGATAATCAAGAAGGTCTCATCTAACCTTGATGATTCCATTATTCCCTCAGCAATAACCCCTCATGTAGTGGGTAGTTTCTACACTAGAATGCTGCCCTGCCAGAGAGGGCCTTTCCTGTTTAAGTTGATAATTTGAGATTAATTTGTTTGGTTATGAAAAATGTGGTGAAAGAGGGCTGGGTTTTTTAGGATCTTGGATGTAGGAGAAGCATATTTCCTTTAGTATTCCCCTTAGCTATCATTGGGAGACTTTTTGCTGATGCTGGGGCTGGGATGAAAAGAGTCTCAGCTCACAGTTAAAATAAGAGAGAGCAGGAAACTGGATAGAGTTGAGGTTCCTCAGCTGGTCTGATGCTTTTGATGAACACGTGCTTCTTTGATTGAGTCAACTCATAAGTTTAAAGTTGTGAATAGTGATGCTGATTCCCCAAATCAGTGACTCCTGTTCAGTGCTCGTGAAATAAATAGAAGCTAAACACTGAGCAAAAACTGTGGTCAGCCTGAAGTTGTCTCATTAGTGTGTAAACTCAGAGCAATCGGTAGTGAGCAGATAAAGACCAGAATGAATCTCAGGTAAAACAGTAAAGGTTACTTCAGGGGTTTTTTTTGTGTTTTTTTTCCCCTCCCTTGAAGAGTTTATAAGAGCATTAAAAGATGTCTCAATAGCAGTATTTCATGCTTTGGTGTCATGTAGCTGCAGACCCAAGAAAGTAATAGTATGAGGAGATCCTGATCCTTGTAATGTTCAGTATCCTGGCTGTTTAGTAGCTTTGTCTGAGAGAGCTTAAAATAAACACTCTTTTGGGTTTTGTGGTTTTTTTCAGTAATTAATGAAGGAATGTGAGTAATCTGCTACTTGGCAGATCTGCTCTTTAGGACTCTGACTCTGTTTGGTGGGAGGTGTGAGAAATCACTACCATAGAAAGTAGCAATATCGTAGCACCTCAGTAGAACCATTTCTGAGAGTGTTGCTGGAATAGTTGAGACTATTGCTAGAAGGCAATAATCTTCTTCCTAGGAAGAAAAGCTTTGAGAAACATCATTCAAATAGCTTTGCTTCATTGACCTGGTGAAAATATTATTCAAGATAATGGTTTGCACAGATGGAGTTGCTGTATTTCTTCACTGTAGGTCTGTCAGGTGTTACTATTTTCTGCTCTGCATGCCATGAATAGATTTGCTTCTTCCCTTTTATTTCATGTATTCGCTTTCTTTGCACATGCAAGAAGCAAAAGGAGACAATTCTGCCAAGAATAAAGGTCTCACATGGGGACTATGTCCTTGTCACCCTGTTTCCCATGGATTCAGGCCATGGAGGGGTCTGCTCCTGTTGGGGTGTGGGAGGATGCATTGTGTATTCACTCAGGCTTGATGGGGGTGATGGCTCAGGAAACCCCCATGGCCCATTCTGTGCCCCTGTGGTGTCCCATGCTGCTGGAGCCCCTTGTGCTTACAGCTGTCTGGGCAGCAGCAGGACAGTGTCCCCATTGCCATCACCCCTTGACATTGTCTCTGCCCCATTGCCATCACCCCTTTGTCCCAGGATCCTCTCTGTGTGGGGCAGCAGACAGCCTGTAGAGCAGAGCTGTTTTTGAGCTCCTGACACTCTCTATTCATTTTGCATGTGAGCAGCATTGAAGTGGAGATGGACAAAATGAATGGCCAATGTCCAAATGGAGATATGGACGCCATGTGGTGTTCCTTAGGGTTCTTTACTGGGACCAGTACTGTTCAGTATCTTTATTAATAACATAGACAGTGGGATTGAGTGCACCATCAGCCAATGTGCTGATGACACATATCAAGTGGTGCCATTGATACGCTTGAGAAAAGGGATGCCATCCAGAGGAACCATGACATGTTTAAGCTGTGGGTCGATGTGAATCTCATGAAGTTCAGTCAGGCTGGGTGCAAGATTCTACACCTCTGGCAAACACCACTATCACTACAGACCATATTACAAATGGACTGAGATCCACTCTGCCTAGAAGGACTTAAGGATACCGGTGCATGGAAAGCTAGGCATGAGCTGACAGTGTGTGCTCGCAGCGTGGAAGTTCAGATGTGTCCTGGCCTGCATCCAAAGCAGCATGGCCAGCAGGTTGAGGGAGGTCATTCTGCCCTACTTCGTTCTCATGACACCCCACCTGAGTACTGTATCCAGCCCTGGGGTGCCCATACGAGACGGATGTGGACCTGTCAGAGTGGGTCCAGAGGAAGGCTGGAGCACTTGAAGACAGGCTGAGAGACTTGGATTTGTTCAGCCTGGAGAAGAGAATGCTCCAGGGAGACCTTACTACAGCCTTCCAGTACCTAAAAAGGGCTTATAAGAAGGATATATAGAGACGTTTTTCACCGGGGCCTGTAGTTACAGGACAAGGGGTAACAGCTTGGAAGTGAAAGAGGATAGATTTAGATTAAATATAAGGAACAAATTCTTTACTGTGAGGGCTGACGAGGCACTGGAACAGGTTTCCCTGAGAAGTTGTGGATGCCCCATCCCTGGAAGTGTTCAAGGCCAGCTTGGATGGGGCCTGGGGCACTCTGGTCAGTAGAAAGTGTCCCTGCCAATGGTAGGGGTGTTGGAACTAGATGATCTTTAAGGTCCCTTCTATCCCAAATCATTCTATGACTGTGTGACTCTATGACCAGAGAATGAGCACAGAAAACAGGACATGGCAGACACAGGTACGGACAGTGAAAAGTAAATACTGTAAAGTGCATTTGTACATGTTTCATGAGGTTACAGTATGCTTCTCTAAACATCTTGATGCAGTGTGAAGATGCTACAAGGGAAATTGTATTTTTGTGCTGAAAGGTTTCTTTGGGTATAATGCTTCCAAATTGAATACAGAATTGAATAAAAATTGAATAATTCTCTTATCTTTATTCCATCACAGCTTTGCTGGAGGAATTCTTTTGATTTGCAGAAAAGTTTATAGTGGAAAAATCATTTGACATTCATAACAAATATAGTCTCATCTTTAATGGATTGTTTAAATTTTGCAACATGTGTTCTGTTTCTGAACAATAATAGTAAATTCTTGAGCTTATGTTAGAGTTTCCAGTTCTTCAATAAATAAAGTAATATTTAGTTAATGTTTCTTAACTCCATAGAATCCTTCATAGAAAACAGTAAATGTCAGCGCTTCCTTTGTGGATGAGAAGTTAAAGCACAACCAAAGGGATCCACTACCAGCACGGCAGAACCAGGGAGTGATCACATGCCTCCAGACTTGAGCACTGTGCTGTTGTGGCACTTGATGCACTCAAGCTCTTGTCATCATCCTCCTGTTTGGAAGGAGCATGACAGACATTTCACATGAGTTCCACCTCCTTTGCTGTGTGTTACAGCTCCGTTTGGCTTATAGCCAGGTTTAGTTACTGTAGTTGCTGAAATGGTTTTCCTGTTCTATTTCCTAGTATTAAATTGCTGTAAAATTAACTGGAAAACTACTATTATATACCCTGTTTCTTTTCTTTGTCTTCACATTCTGGGTCTTTTTTGTTTGCATGTGTTTATTTTTTCTTTATTTTCTCTTCTATTGCATCTGTGAAGCTTTTGTTCTCAATTTTCATGTCATTTGACATGAGAGAAGCCAAATAAAATATTTCACTTTTCTGTGAAAACGAGTTTTTATGCTGAACAATAACAGTATTACAAGGAAGCCTGATGTGCCCTCAGTGCCATTACAATATGTTGAATAAAAGGTAATTTAATGGAAACAGCGGAGTATTTGAAAGTTCACTGCATGAAAATTGGATTTTTGCCTTTTATTATTTACATTGCACCTTATTCATATTTAAGGCCACAGGGATTATCATCCTTCTTAATGGCTTTATTTAATCAAGACTTTGCATTTCACAGTATAGGATCTAGCATGGGCTTCAGTCTGTTATCAGGATTTCAATTAACTAGCTTTAGCTTCCGTTGACCTATAAATCCGATAAATATATCTAAATAATTAATTTGCTTTCACTGGCTGATAGTGGCTACTTTTAAATACAGCTGCTATGTACTTAGCTGCTGAATGGTATAACCATGCTCATAACTTGCTTTTATTCTTATGATTCTAAAGATTACATATGTCTATTAAAGTGACTGGCTAGGCCAGGGCTGATCTCTCAATTTAAAAGACCTTGCAGAGAGGCTACAGTTCTGGCTGAGGACCATTGCAGCTGGGATGCAAGTGCACCTTGAATTTTGGGAGGAGAGGCTAGGAACGGGTAGATGTTGTGGATCAACACATCCCTTAATTGGAGTGAATCATCCTTTGTGGTTATGTATGTTGTAAACCAAGTGTTGGATGTAGTCAATTCCATGGTGGAAGAGTGGTGATAAATACAGGACACTGAATGAAATTCTGTTGCTCGTACATTTGGGTCTTCCCTTCACCTATGAAGAATCATGCACCCATGTAACTTTGCAGTCAAGGTTGGGGTTTTTTTTGAGTGACATTTAAATCTTGCTTATCACACAAAACAAATAGTGATATTAATTTTTTGCTGCATCCTTTTGGATATTGAGAGAGACTGAAATTTGATTTTAAGTGCGCATTATAAACAGACAGGCTTGAAAAGGCGTGCCTCAAAAGTACAGATACAGAGTCTACCACTTCAAATATTTCCTCCTGTAAATTTACTCTCTGCACACCAAAATATGGATACCCTGAAATAAGGTGTCAGCCTCATGCCAAGCTCTGGGGACAAAACAAGTACCACATAATTAGTTCTGTAGGACTCATGAAGCATGAACATAAAGCAGCCTGGACACCCACTAAAGCTGCCAGCCCTGCCCCAGAGGAGAAGGGCAGTCCATACCCCCGAGCCATGGAGCAGCCGTGCTGGTGCCTCGGTGCTGCACACAGGGGTGCTCAGCGATTCACTCAAGACTGGCAGGATGACATCCAGATTGGCAGCTGTGGAAAAGCACTGTTGATCTGAGGTTCCTGGTCTTTTCTAAGTTGTTCCAGCTGGCTCAAATCCTGAGGACTGAGGATTTGAGATCTTCAGGGACCTGCAAAGACCAGGACACCAGTCAAATTTAAAATGCTTAAGTTACAATACCTAAAGCTTTAATGATATTTTCTGCCTATCAATGCGTGATTAACTGAGTGTATGTACTCAAAGAGAAATGTAATATTTATTAAACACAGTTAATTTAGACATTTTGGCATTTGGTATGCAAAGATTATGCATTTTTCCCAGGAGTTACGTTAATTATTTCAGCTTGATAACTTTAATTTTAAAAGGATTTTTCTTTGCTAAAGGGAGGGTTATACGTGGATGCGTACAAGGAGAACTTTAATTAAAATTTCCGTTCTCCATTGTTTCAGGAGCTTAAAATGCACGTTTTCCTCTGTGAGTCAAAAAGATTGTTTAAATTTACAGGGCTCAAAGGGTTAATGTATGAAAATGAACACATTCAAGGTTATATTGCTGACAGTGCCATTGTGTTGGCAAAGAAAAAAGATGAAACACAGCCTCAATTTACTTCTCTTGCTAAATAGTATTTTGTTCTGTATTGTTAGAAGAAATCATTCCATTTCTGGAGAAGATGGAAAACATGGAAATCATGATGCTGCCTCTGCTGACCTTAATATAATTTTATTTTAACTATTTCTTCCCCAGACCTCCCAAAAGGCTTGAAATAGAAACAAGTGTGTTTTTCAGAGGAAGGTCTGAGAATTTGAAATGTGATCCTCATTTTTGGTGCCTATTGCAACAGATAAAATATGGAAAGTTCTCCTAATGTTTGTCCATACATCTGGACATTGGGAAACTGAGGCTCTTAGATACATATGCCATGGGAAAATAGGATATGTTCAATAAGTTCGCAAAATATTAGTGAATTGATGCATTTAATTTAGCCAGGGTGTATGTTGCAATCTGGTTTAAACCCAGAGGAGCAAAGAAAGCTAAGTCTCTGTGCATAAACCAGAAACAATTTAGAAGGTTCAAAATATTCCAGAAAACAAGATTAAAACCAAACGAGATTAAATGTTGATGCCAAAAAATGGATGTATTTTATTTAGTAAAGGAGGCAAAGAGAAGGAAAGAGAAAAGAAAGAAAGGCATAGAGAAAGAAGTGTGCATGGGGGGACAGGGAGAGAGTGGCAGGGGTTAGGTGGGAGCACATCACCCATTCAGGGTCCCGACGATGTCTCATTGCTTGCCTCCATCTGCTCTGCTGGTGATGAGGGTCCCCCATGCCACATGCCAGAGAGTACAGAATGCCGTGGATTAATGCATGCTTTGGGCAGGTGGGAATGCTCACGTGTCTCCCTTGCAGGGCCAGTGTGACCCTGTCCCTTGCAGCACTGAGGGTCTGTGGCACTATCTCTGGCGCTCTGGTGCAGGGCCTGGGGACCCCTTTCAGGGGGGCCCTTTGATGGGCTGTGTTGATGCCTTAAATGGCTACCTAGAAACAGAGACTTTATTCCTATATAGGAATAAAGGAGGTATTTATTTGAAAGGCCTTCAGAGGTACACTTTGAGCTCCAGAGGTTCCTGCCTCAGTGGATCCCAAAATGGTTGACAGGTCACGAGATCTTCACACTTTTATATCAGCATGAATTCACCAACCAGAACCTCAGCCAATGATGTAATTTCCCCAAGCTTTCCCCCTCCCCAAGATGATGGTTTACAGTTCTTGGGCCTAGGATGGTCTGGATGTCCTTGGAGAGCAAGCTGGAGAGGCTTTGTTATGTCTATCTTAGTATAGAGAACAGCACTTAAGAAGCTACAGGAAACTTCAGAGTTACACTAGCAGTACAGGATTTGAAAAATGTAAAAGTTAAAACCCAAGGCATCAGTGTCACCCCCTTCTACTGTAGATAAGCTCTTTCCCCGGGGTGAAGGGCCCCTCAGCCAGGCCCCTCTGCACAGGGAAGGGTGGGTGGTCACTGCGCCTCTGACCGCGCATCCAAAGCCTCTCTCCCCCCACCCTTTGGTGAGGGGGTCTGTTCGAGCCTGGCAGCTGATAGCCCTGGGGCAGTGGCCTCCACCTTGGAGGTATTAATCTTATACTTTGTGAATGTTCCCAGCCCTGAGTCTTTATTTTATCTTACCTTCATCAGCGAGTGGGTCCAGGGCCTCTCAGAGCCGCATTCAGGGTGTGGTAGTCTTCTCTGCAGCTTTTGTAATAACAGTTTTAAAAGTCCATCATGAAAATGTTTAAGTCATAAACTATATTATTTCAGTCTCTGTCAGTGTAGGAGATTGTTGCCAGTGCTAGAGAATTGATGAATAAACTGGGGCAGGGGTGGAGGAAAGGCAAGGCAAGAGTTTGTGTCAAAGCTGTCTATTTCTTTTAGGTTCCTACAAGTTCTTCTGAAAACTTCTATGAATTTGAATGGAAAAGGAGAAACCCTAAAAAAGAAAAATACATTTCTTTTCCCTTATCAGATGTTGTTGTTTATAGGACAGTTCTATACAACATAGAAAATACAAAAATACAACTGTTGTAAATCGGTACTTGTCCAGAGCAAGCTAGCCACAGAGTATAAGAGCCCTCCAGACAACCCAGAAGGGACACTGAGGTAGCTTCTCTCCTTGAAACCTATGATCAAGATGCTGTAATCGTTCACTTGTGCCTGCACCGCCCTCTCCTGTTGAAATTCTCCCAGAAAAGTCGGGGGAGAATAAATGCCTCTGCTGCTGCAGCTGTCTCAGGTTTCCCTTGGTGGTGCTCTTGACGGGGATGTCACCTGTCCTTCTGAAAGGGTTAGGATTTGCCACCCAGATGTTATTTGAACCACTAAATATGTGCATCAGCAATACAGGTCAGGAGCCACATCAGTGGAAACTGCTCATCTGCTAACCACCATCTGGCAAAGCAGCTCCTGTAACAACAAGTAAAGCAAATAAAGAAGAATATAAATGTTTTGATTCAGGAGTTGTATTTTCCTTTGAAGCAAGGGGTCAGTCTATTAAGACAGAAAGTTTGGTCTCACTTCAACTCACTGCCTCAGTGAACCTTTGTTTTGTTATTTTATTTCAATATAAACATTGTTATTTTTACCTTAACAAATGTTACTGATAGGAAATGGTCTGCTAAGACAAACAGATTCATCTAAAGCTAACAGAAACACTCTATTACTCCTTCAGTGCAAGGCACACACATCTTTCTCTTCGGTGTTTGTGATGAATCTGTTTTTCTGCTATTTGCCAGTGGAAAGGCCCTGGTTCATTTCTTTCTAGTGAATTTTATTTTGATTGTCTCATTTCCTACTAAAGTGAGTAAAGTTGATTTGGGCATACACAGATTGTAACTTCTACACATATCTCTTCTAAGATGTGGTGCATATTAATAAAATTTATAAAATTATTCTACTATGAACTTACTTAATGCACTAAAACCTTCTAAATGAGTCCAGAATAAACAACAGGGTTATCCACATTCAATACTTCTTACCAGGTGATTGGAAGGAGGAGGCAACATGCCCTGCGTTTTTCACCCAGGTAGTGCGCCAGGGGACCAGGACTCCTGGGGGTGTTGAGGAACAAACACACCTGGTAGGATGAAAACAGCCCAAAGGGTCCTTAACAGGTACCTGTAAAGAAGTACTGAAACAGGGCTGATGTGCCTTATGGGCACTGAACATGAAGAGTGTGTCCCTGCACATTGCTGGCAGATCACAGGGTCACAGAGTGTTTGAGGTTGGCAGGGGCTTCTGGAGGGCATCTAGTCCAAACCAAAAACTCCGAAGCCACCAGTTGGCAAGGAACACGAATGGAGGTACTTAACAGCACATGAATGCAGTAAAGACTGTGCCAGGTCATGGCATTGCAGATAGTGGGTTCAGCAGCAGTCCTTAAAACTCTAAACCTGTTGTTCTTGCATTGTTAGAATCCCTCTTTATAAATCTTTAAAGGATGCTTTTGGCTAGTTTCTTGATTGGGCATGTGTTTTAATGTTCATATCTGTGCTATGAGCAATTGGAAGCAGAGCTGGAAAGTGCAACCATTTCAGACACATAGATATGAGAGCCTTTCTTTCCTTCAGACTTTGGAAATTGTCACCTGTCCTAAAAATTTATAGCTTGTCTTTGCTTTAGGGCTACTGTGAGTTAATCTGAAGCATTTATAGCTATTATAGTTGTTTGACTAACAGGTTCAGCCAAAGAAGAGAGAAATCAGCAGAGCAGATTAATAGCAGGGAGTCCTTTGTTTAACTTGGCAGGGCTCATCACAAGCCATCAAAGCAAGCAGTCACTTTGTCAGTAGTGTTGAATTGATGAATATTATAAACAAAGAGGTCACCAAGTCTTACAGCCTAGTTTTCCAAAGAAACAGAAGGGCTTGCCAAACAGCTTTTGGGCTAGAATATAGGTGTTTTATGTATTCAAAGCATATGGTGTTCATAACTACTATTCCCTTTGGTATTGGTCAGTTTTCTGAAAATACAGGAAGGAAACAGGTTTTGAAGGAGCCCAGACATGACATGCAACCCATATGTTTTTCTGAACTATTTCTCTAAATTAATTCCATTGCTTTCCAAGTAGACCTTATTGATACTAGGATGTTGAAAACAAGAGTATTTCAGAACCAATTTTGAAAGGAGGTCCCAGTGGCCTGTAAGAAATGCAGGTATTCTGATGCTAATTCCTCATTCCCAAGTGAGGTATTCACTTAAGGCCCTAGTTCAGCAGAGGCTTTAAATGCATACTTGTGTTAATCTCTGGTACTACTGTTCTGCCTGCGGTTAACTCTAGTAGTGTGTTCTCAATTAAACATGTTTCTGATGTGTCCTCTGCAGAAATAAAGGGCTGACTTGAGGTTGGAGATAATTTCCTCTAAGTAGCTACTTCTTCAGGCTCTACCTGTCTGCATCTATTTAGCACAAGGCCAGGAGCTGACTTATGTCCTCCTATCAGGAATTGTTTAAGAAAACAGCTGAAATCTTCCACTTGATTAATTCATAAGAGAACCTGAAGGAGTTAGGCAAAAAGCAGGACTATAAAATGTAGTTTGGGGGTTACTGCTCTTTGTCAGCTGTTGCAGGGACGATGAACATTGCAAGTGTCATAGGCATCTTTAAATATATATGGCCTACTTCCTGAAATATTTATAAGAAATGGAGATATGAAGTGACAGTTCTGGTTGGAAGGTATAAAGGTTATTCTTAAATATCAACAAGGTGATTTCCCCTGCCAGGTTCTGCATCTAGCAAAATAACTGGATTGCTGTGTTTACAGGAAAAAATGTCAAAGCTGTTCTTTCACCCATGCCTTCCTTGCCATCCCACAATAACGATTGGTGTAGATGTGTCTTAAAGTCCTAAGCACTGCAGGTGTGAAAAAATCCTGGCTCCTGATGAGGAACCAGGGAGTGAAGACAGTGATTTATAGGACAACATAAGCATTGCAGAATTCAGAAGCAAGTATACACTTCAGTTTTAAGTTTGATGAGTCCTGTGAGCCCTGCAGGACTGGTGAGCCCTGTAAACCATATGGTTAGCAATTTGTGTAAATTCCAGTCTGAAACAAATGTAAAAATAGAAGAACTGGATTTAGCACTTTGTTTTTTACTGCCTGTGCTTACATTAGGATTGTGTTCGAAATAAGAACACTAAATTTTTACAGCTGGCAACAGGTGGAGGAGGATGAACAGAAGGACTGACTTCTGGAAGTGCAAGATGCAGATTATGGGACTTACAGGTGCTGCTGTTTTAATGACATAACTCATTTAAATGTGGCCCAGCAGTAACCCCCTTCGGGCAGTCATCAGTCATTTCTGCACACTCAAGACTGCCACTGGCTTGGCATGCATCCTGCTCCCAGCCCCTCACTGTACAGGTCACACAGGAGTGCTGGAAGGGGAGAAAGGGTGAACTAAACAACTGCAGTCTGATCCTAGTACCCCCATCTCTGGGGAGTATCTTTCACTGAATTTCGTTTCTCATCTCCTATGCAAGCAGGGAACAACCTCTCTGCACTACCAGCCTGCACTGCACACTGGCAGTTCACACGTGGCAGCATTTGCTTGAACCACTTTTGCCCTGTCCCCTGCCTTCTCTGCAGGTTGCTCACTTGTTTCTCAATCCCTGACACTGGCTCAGCTATATGTGACCCTGCAGTGCTTCCTCCCTGTCTGCTCAGTTATGTTGTTCACCGCAGGTGCCCTTATTCAGACACATTCAGCTGCAGTCATACCAAGCCTCATTTGGCCAGCTTGAATGGAATTTCTAGCCAATTCATGGTCATTTGTAGGAAAAGATCCCAAACATAAGCTGAGCTTTAACCAGATGACTTACTTGGACATTTAGTTGCAGGATGCCCAGTGTTTACTAATTCTGCCTAGTGATTGCTGTTGCCTTACCAGCAAGTACCTTGGTGCATGTGGTGGTTTGGATGGTCTTGGAGACCTCTCCTTCCTCAGGGGTGACACACCGTGACCCAGCAGGACCCTGATCACTTTTGGTACCTCCTGCTAATTGACATGACCCTCCTAAAAGTGGGGTAAGGCAGTAGAGCACTCTTGGCCTATGCTTGCCAACACTATATATGTGAATGGAACCATGGGATCATTGCCTTCAGCCTTCTCTTATGGGAGACAACTGCAACAAAAAAGTCATTCTGGAAAAATCCACAAACCACCTGTCTCCTGATGGCCTGATTCAGTAGAGGCTATGAGTCACTTAGCAGAATTTTTTTTATTAAAGGTAAGATCAAAACTCAAAAGAAACGGTAAGAGCAGGATGAGCCCTGCTAGTGTTTATAGATCCCTAGGATAGCATGGAATAGTCTGGCAGAACATACCCAGGTATCCAGGAAAACATCTCCCCTAGCTGGGACTACCTTTGACATGAGATGGTAACAGAGTATGTCAGCCCAACATGTGAGGGGTTTTAGTGCCAGGGTGTGCTGATCTGTGCCCTGCCCAGCACCATCGCTCCAGCTGTGGGAATATGGACACTGCAAAACCTGTATTTTAAAATTGTCACAAACTGGCATTTTGTGTGGTGCCTCCTCCCATGACTTGGAAGAGCTGCTGATTCCCAGCAAGCTTTAGCACGTGACTAGGCAAATTGCTGCTTTCTTACCCATTTGCAGCCCTTGGAGTTCTGTATGAGGTCAAATTGCTCAATCAGACACTTCCTCCTGCACCTCCCCCTGGCCTCATTTTAGGTAAGTCCTTGCTTGAAGAGCTGCAGAAGTAGTCTCAGGAAAAGAGCAATCTTGAGCATGGGTCCTGCCTGGCTGCATGGCATGTAAGCACTTGGTTGCAGCTCTTAATTAAAGCCTGAATGATGATGGACCATAAGGGGTTTTTACTAGGCCATTTGGGATTTTTAGTTTTCTTTTTATAATAAGGAGAATAGGAAATAATTGCCAGTAGTCTGCGTCAACAAAGTCTGGAGCAGATGATAGAGACAAGCTGCTGGATCTCTAATTTGTCCTTGATCACAGCAGTGCTCCAGGTGTCTGCTAATGGAGTAGTCAGTGTATTAGGGCTTGTCTGATCAGGGAAATGTGAACGAATGCTGGTGGTTTATCCCAAATATTCCTCTGTCTGCTTTATGTGGCTTTACGTATATATGTGCATATATAGGGACAATATTAGTTTAATTTTTTTTTAAGGGTATGAATTCCCTGACTTACCATGGTAGTTCAGCCTGGAGTCTGGCTGTTTCATTTGTACAGATTCATTTAGGAGGAGGGAGACCGATGTTATTTTCAGGCAAGTGGGGTGCTCTGCTGCTGTTGGTACCAGGTAATTTGACAGGGGGTAAAGAGCTTTTAATTTTGCAACCATAGTTGTGCTTCATAGAGCAGTTGGGATGAGTTGTGGAGCCAGAAAAGATTGTGATCCTTCTATGTGCTTGTTCAGTGATGAGTGTTTAACATTTATGTTGGTAAGTAAATCTCTCTTATGAAAAGCGAGCTTTAAAGGAAAGTCTATCTGTTTGCAGCTCTAGACCTGACAGCACTTTGGTTTTCATTATTCTTTATCTGCAGGCACCATTCTTTGTAAGAGATCCCAGTTTCTCTCACATCTGACGACGCATTACTCTCTGAGGAATCTGTAGGATATGTGTGTTTAAAAAAATTTTGTGTATTGAAGTTTTACAGTAAAAGCATCACGTGTTATATTTTAGCTGTATCAACCAAGGGGAAAAACATTAAAAAGAAGGAAGGAAGGAAGAAAACATTACATCAGAGCTGAATAATTTTTATACTCGATTGTTTCACAGTAAAATGTAGTACAGCGAGTGTGCGTAATTTACCTCTTCTCGTTGACTCCCTCTGCAGAACTGTATCTGAATCATTTCCTGTTAGTGAATAAAATCAAGAGGTTTTCAGGGTTGTTTAGTCTGGGCAACTGGGAGTTGGTGTAGCTAATGTGTTCCAGGAGGTTAACCACTATGAACTCTCTTGTCTGAGCCGTTTCCCTTTTTTGGGTGGTTTTCTACCCATACGGTTGCCTTTCAGGTAGCAAGTTATCAGCTGTCTCGCCTGTAATGTGAAAGAAATGAATCTATGGCAATGTAAAATCTCAAAAACACGTATTGCCTGTCTCTGCTATAGCCAGGGAGGGGGTAAAAGAGAGAGGCTCTTCTACAGCAATGATTTTTCCTCCCAAAGTAAAGATATTCATGCTTTATGTGCTTTTTGAAAGCCTCATTTTGTATTCACGTAAAATCATGGTAACAGGCAGGGTATTTATCTGTGATTCACATCTTTAACTCATGGGAATGTGTTTCCACTGAGGCATTTTAATGGAAATTTTTATCTACAGATAGAATCCAAAAATGAATAGGAATTTTAGGTGATGCCAGCAATGGGGAGTAATTAACGCAGACTCCCTCTGATCTCTGTGGTGCTCTTGCTGTGGAAAACTGGGTGCAAGCAGTGTGGCTTTGTGCTCACAGAGCCATCCGGAATGGATGATTACAATGTTTGCATTTGGCTCCTGGTGTCAAGATCCTCAGGTCAGAGGGTTTCTTCAACAGAGAGGTTTCTGTGGCATCAAGTTGCTAATCACGCACGGGATGCCTGCAGGCGATTGCTGCTGGCAGTGCTTTCTTCAGCGTTTAACCTGGGCAGTTTGGAACACCAGTGCTTCATGTACTTTTTTTATTAGCTACATTTGTGAGCTTTTCATTGATTTCCACACCCCTTCTTTTTTTTTCTTTTTCTTTTAACAGCGACTGATGTATTTGTAATTAATTATTTAGTGGGTATACTATGACATAAAAGGGAATATTTTACAAATTATTATCTTTTTCTCCTTTGTGTGGCTTTTTTCACTGCTCTCTTGTGATTTCCCCATGGCTCATCTCATGGATGATGACAGTAACTGCTAATGGGCTTCCACTTGTCCACAGTTACAGGTGTGCTACATTTCAGTCCCCACATTGAGACTAAATTCTCAGGTTCCTTAATGGATATTTGGGGAGTATTTTTCATGTGTAACAGAAACATGCTAATGGATAGCAAAAGCCAATTCCATTCTTGGGTTTCAAATTAATTTTTATAAAAGCTCTGGGTTTAATTCAGTTCAGAATGTGCTCTTAAATCAGTAATAGAGGAAGAATGGTGATTATGGCAAACAATAGAAAGCTGATGTTCATTATATTAATGTTTAGAAAAGAAATGCATTCTTACTTATCATACAGTTCACATTAACAGGATGGCTGCAAACCATGGAACTCCACTGTAGATGGTACCTTATGAACCATTTCTTTACAAATTTCTGTTTGACTTAAAACAGTAATCAACCCTTTTGAAGCATTTTAAAAATGCTACATAAACCCCTCCAGTATTTTCTGGTAGGCACTTTTAATTAGGATCCTAGTGGACCCCAGATCCATAGAATTAAAGGAAGGTGAAAGCCTCTTAACAAATTTTTTTATTTGTATGTTTAACGAATACTGTACCACGTCTTACTAGCCTGAGGGTCCGAAAGAAGCACTGACTGAATAATTTTATTTCTAAATACATGTACCTTGACAACAGCAGTTTTTAATAGAAGAGTTTCATTCTTTATGTATGCAGGTGTAAGATAAGAGTGCTTCAGTTAGCTTAACAAAAGTCAAAGAAAATATGCTGACACTGAGAGAGGTCATTGGACTTGAATAATGCATTGGGTTTTATTAACAGTTCTTTTATGAAGTTACTTTCATGCTTCGTATGTAGGTTTTATGTGCACCCAAGAGGCAAAAGAAAACATGGGAAATTGTGTGGCCAAATGGCTGTCTCTCATCATTGCTTAGGGGTGGATGGTCTCGGTGGGTGGGTGAGGATGCGAGGTGGGACCTTGCTGTCCATCACATGGGGCTGTGGCCATACCTGTTTCTGGGACCCTAGCCATCTCTGTTTGCTTCTCCCCACTTTAGCATGTGAATTGAAAGTCGATGCCTACAGCTTCAGGCAGAGGCAGAATTTAACGCAGGAATTGAGCAAGTTGTCTGGGGGAAAGGGAGGAGTGAGAAGAAACCACAAAGCTGCCTGGTGCAACTTTCTGTTGTTTCCCTTCTACAACTTCTGGTTAGGCTGGGAAAAATAAGAGATCAATAGCCTTACTTCAGCTTTGAGAACCCTACCTGAATGTTTATTAATTAGAGGCCCTCTAATACCTTCTGTTTTCTCTGAACATCTTTGGACAGTAGTAAGGGAGATGCATCCTTGCTCAAAATGTTGTCTTCTGTGCTGTTTTTAAAAGTTGGCTTTAGCTGCCTCATTTGGGCTCTTGCACAAAAAACCCCAAATGAACATTTCAATTATGTGAAATGTATTTCTGAGAAAAAGGCTAAAATTGGCCCATTTGAATGAATAAGAAATGCACCTAGTGATGGTACTCCAGAGCCAGAACATGGTGTGTCCTTTGCTGGCTGTACTGAAAGCTCTGCTCACCAGCGTTCCAGTGTTTACAGCAAACGTACCACTTTTTCATGCAACTTAGGCCATAAAGGCCATAAATCAGGTCCTTGATTTTACCTGTTAAAGTCCCCTGTTAGAAGGCTGTTTGCAAAAAGTATTACTAGTAACAACAACCAGCTGTAGTGCTGTTTTCCGGCTTTGCCAGGTCATTCATGTGACCGCCCCTTACCTCAGTTTCTCTAGCTGTGAAGTTAATGTTACTTTACTTTCTTATCAAGAGGAGATTCTCTGCAGATTCCTTCATGTTTTCAGCTTTCCATAAAATACTTTTCCATGGTCTTGCTGCTTGTGGATTGGTCTTTTTGAGAAGTGAAGTACAGGGAAGACTGTAAAAAATAGTTGGCATGTGGTTCTTAATGAGCTTTTCTTGCAGTAGTGTTTGAGGTTTTTGCTTTTTGTTTGTTTGCTTGGTTTTTGTTTGTTTATTTGGGTTTTTTAGTGGTGTGGGTTTTTTTCTCTAGGTAAATTTGTTGTTCAGAAATTTGCTTAAAAAGCAGGAAAACAGCGGATGTGGGGATGATTGTTTTTTACCTTTTGCTTATGTAACCACTGCTTTCCAGAAACCTGTCACGGGATGCTTTTAGGAAGCAGTAAGGACTTCAGATCTTCACTCTTTTGCCATGTTTATTTTCTACAGGCTGCGTAGGATTCCCTGGGAATAGTTACAAATTCAGGTGTGAAGTTAGCTATATTGTTGAAAATATGCAGACGAGTGTTCATGCAGTCTCAAGGGAGCAGGCCTGCCTGCTCTGTTTGCAGTGCACAGTGCACTTCAGCAGCCAGAGTTTTACAGCAAACTGATGACACTTTGGGTAAGGCTAATGGAATCGCTCTTGTACGAACACAACACATGCTTCAGGTGTGCTGGGGGTTAAGGAATAAGGTGTTTTACAAGGATACCTCAACAGGACTACATAAATGGATAGAAAACATGATTTTTCAAAACTTTGGACAAACCTAATTCTTAGGTTTGTAAGATGAGATTTTATTTTTCCAGCCTTGACATACTGTTGAGTTCCTACAGTCTTAAAAAGGATTTGAGAAGTGGAAGTCTACCGAATACTGCCAAGTCCTACAGTTGTTTTCCAGCTTGTTCTCTAGCCCTCTTCATTTTCTATGATACTTTAACACAGCTCTTAATTTCTGGTACTTATGAATCTGGGAAGTGGTGGAGCTTGAATTAGAGCTTTGAAGATGAACAGTGTTTTTTTAGTGTCTACTGTAAATGCTCATCAATTTAATAATGGGAACACTACTCTTTGGGGACTTGTGGGTATGCTGCAGTTACTTGGAGCTAAATCCCTTTGTCGCCTATGGAACACACATGATGTTGCTAACACTCAAGGAACCTGGTGTGTTTAAATTAGCTGTATGGGGAAGCTCAGTGCTCAGCAAACTTGCAGGCTGTGGTCAGAAACAGCAGGTTTCCATGGGTGCCATCACAGAAGGGTGCACTGGTGCTGCAGCCTTTGGGGGTGTGAACTGACTTCAGTGCATCTCTGCTTGGGTCCAGCATTCCCACAACGTCCTATGGTGGGAGTGGGCATGCCATGATTAGAGACATGCAGGAAAAGGTCTTCAGGTCCCTGGGACCTGGCTCTTAGTTCCTTGGCACCAAATTCCCAGGTAGCCAAGAAGGCCAGTGGCACCCTGGCTTGTGTCAGATGTTGTGTGGCCAGCAGGACAACAGAAATGGTTCATTCCCTGGACTCTGCACTGATAAGGCCACACCTCAAATGCTGGGTTCAGTTTAGGGCCCTTCACTACAAGAAAGACATTGAGGTGCTGCAATATGTCCAGAGAAGGGCAATGGAGCTGGGGAAGGGTCTGGAGGACAAGTCTGATGAGGAGCAGCTGATGGAGGTGGGATTGTTTAGCCTGGAGAAAAGGAGGCTTAGGGGAGACTATATAATTCTCTACAACTGCCTTGAAAGGAGGTGTAACGAGGTGGAGATCCGTCTTTTCTCTCCAGTAACAAGTGATAGGATGAGAGGAAACAGCCTCAAGTTGTTCCAGGGAAGGTTTATTTCTTAGACAGATATTAAGAAAAACTTCTTCACTGAAAGGGTTGCCAGGCATTGTAACCAGGGTGGAGTCACCCTTCCCGAAACCGTCAAAAAACCTGTGGATATAGCACTTGGGGACACGGATTAGTGTGTGAACATGGTGGTGGTGCTAGGCTGATAGGTGGACTTGATGACCTTAAAAGTCTTTTCCAATCGAAGGATTTTGTGATTCAATGATCTGTCTGCTCCTGCCTGGGCAGTGAGAACAGCACTTGAGCCGTGTACTAGAAACCACTACTTTGCTTTACTCTGCAGTGTTAGAAGACATGGGTTTTGTTTTCTGGTCCGTAGTAAACCATGGTAAGGATCATGGATTTTGTTTTGTGTCATGGCCTTTGTTAATGCTGAGGTGCAGTTTCAACAAAAAAAGCATATATGAGATTACAGTAGTTTCAGTAGATGTTTTGAACATGGAAGGGGTGTATCAGCAGAGAGATCTTAGAATCACAGAATGGTTTGGTGGGGTTCTTGTAAGGGGCCTAAAGATCATCTAGTTCCAACTTCCTTGCCCAGAGTGCCAGGGACACCTTCCATTAGACCAGGTTTCTCAAAGACTCATCCAGCCTGGTGTTGAACACTTCTGTGTGACCACTCATTTTACTAATAAAGGTTAATGAAGCCATGATTTTAATTCCAGGTCAAAGGTGCAGGAGGTTTCATGTTGTCATTGGGAATTGTAACCACTGTGCTACCGTATGTGGAAGTCACTCAGCTGTTACTTTTATTTTGTTGACCATCTGGTCTGCTGCTGCTGCAGACCTCAAGCCTTGCAAGGGTACATTGAAGTAACTTCCATTTCAAACTGTATTGTTGAAACTTGAAGCAGTAAAATCCTTAATGAACAGTTCATTCAAACCACTTCAGCCATTACAGACTGAGAATAGTGCATCTAAGTGATTGCTCTGTTAGTAGGAGCAAACATTTACAAAGTGTTCTTTTTATTGTGGAAATTTGCATTGCTGACTTAAAGAACAGGCTGGCCAGGCTTTTTGTGCTCTGCAGACTAGATTAAATTGTAGAAGATTACTGAAAGGTTACTCATTACCTTGTAATGTTACATGATGGTGGAAAATACTTTAAGGGTTAGTAAAAATTGTCCTGTGGTCTTGCAGGCTGCAGGAACTATGGAAGAAAAAAGTAAAGGAAATGAAATATGATACAATTTGTGTGTGTTTAGTGTAGAAGGCATTTTTAGTATAAGGTGAATTGTTGTAGCATTCATCTTTCCACATGTAAAGATGGCATTCCTATAGAGAGGATAATGTTAATGCCAACAACATGTACACTCACTAATACATGTACTGTGATCCATGTTAAATAAGCCTGAGGAATAGTGGGAATGCTTCTGTTTAGAAGTAGATGCATTTTTCCTCATCTGTTCTGTTTTCTCTGGAAGCCACAGTTGGGCTCTGTAGCATAATGTGGTTATCAGTATCACTGTGCTGCCAGGACGAGAAATTAGTCTTGTGGTGTGCTTTAAATAGGACTTAATTCAAGTTTGAGGCAAGCTGTTTGTGTTTGCTTATGGTGAGAATGTTTTTGTTTTTAAATAAATCAAAGCAAATAAAAGAAAAAAATAAGTAAACCGTTTATATCTTTGTGCTGGGAATTTGTTTGACAAAGACTACTGTGATTTTAGAATAAACCCATATAGAAAGCAAATGCACATTCAGTTTCAGTTAAGCTTGTCTTTTCCAACTACAGTAGGCATTATAAGAGGAGTACTTATCATGAAATTTATGATACAGTCAAACCTTATTGAAATGCTTTTTCTTCAGATAGAATTAAAAAAAAATAAAAATTGCAGAAGCAGAATCTAAACATACCTCATCTTTCCAACATCTCTTGGAGGCAGGCTGTTAGAAGTAATGAGAGTAGTTCTTGCAAATAGCTTGGTCTCCTTCAGGCTATTTAAAAAGACTCAGCTCTTCCTACATAGTCTTTATGTTTCGATATCCCTTACAGGATAGGATGCTTTTGTTCTCTTCACTGCCCTTGACTTGTGTGCCGGGGATTTCTCTTCCCAGCACACACCGTGCCAACACATTCACACCATTCTGGTAGGGATCTCCATTGACAACCTCCCAGCTATGTCATGCCGAAGCTGCCTCGACCAGACAGATTATTTACCAGAAAGACATGGGGAACAGCTTGAGGTCTGCAGTTGTGTCTGCACTGCTGTGTGTGAGCAGCCGTGGAAAGGGGCCCAGTGCCAACCTTGTCTCTCATCTATGTTACTGCTCCATGGGAGGGTACCGGTGGGAACATTGTGGGTGATGTGGCCATAGCGTAGGGCTCCTTGCCTGCTCCAGCTGTCTCCTTGTATTTCATCTATCTTAAACGAGTACCACAAGACTGAGTTTTAGGAGATAGAACAGCACAAGATCCTCCCCAGAAGGATCTCTGTCTTTCTCTAGGCAAAGATAGATGGGATTTGTGATTATCTGGAGCACAAGCTAAATTGTGTTCAAACTGTCAGTGCAGAGAAACATAAACCTGCAGCTCAGGTAAGTTGAGATGGTGCCATTGAGACTAATGAAACAGCACAGCTCAGAGCTACATTAAACAAAACTGTCTTGAGATACTCACCAAATCCAGTGACGTGAAAATGTGTGTTAAGAGAGACGTGCCTCGGAGGCTTGTGTGCTGCAGAGGTGAGACATGCAGTAAGCACCTTCTGAGAAATAAAATTTCCAGTTCAGTTGCTGCAGTCTTAACTTTCTTACCAGGATGGCAACACGCCGCACTCACACCTCAGCATGGATGGAAACAGCAGCACTGCCAGTGGAGATGAGGGGGACTGAAACTAGAGTCCCAACACAGAAACCAAAAGCATAACAGAAATTGTGTTGTAAACTGCTGCTGTCCTGGAATTAACTGTATAAAGCCATTGTTATGACAGTGTATTATGTTATTTTGTCAATAGAAGTTTGCGTTACAGGATCACTTGTAAATGTTGGGTTGAGTCAACATTTAAATAGCAAGGAGCTTTGAAAAACTTCCATATGTACATGTATTCCTATTGTCCTGCATGACAGTTGTAGAAAGCTAAAGTCTCACTGCCATGGAGCTCTGCAGAGCATCGTTCCCTACAGGTGTATTTTGAAGGTCAGTAAACATGGCTTTCCATCAGTTCTGATGGCTTAAGTAATTGTGACTTGATAATACACTATTTTAAGATTTCTCAAATTTTAGAGGAGCATTTTCTTGCAAAAAAGAAACATGGACTGTGATCTTGTGGTGCACTGGTGGCAATAAAGACAAATCTTTCAGTGCTGGGGACTTTCTGTACTTAGACTGGACCTCTGTTACAGGGAGTGCCAGGCTTCACCTTTTACAAATGCCACCTGTGAGGAGGAAAAAAAAAGAGCAAGCAACTGTGATGTCTTCAACTAGAAAGCTATTAAAGAAGCACCATTATGATAACAAGCACAGCCTTATGTAGTAAAGCAGGCACCACACTTCTCTTTTTCCCATTATACTTGTTTCTCAACGTCGTCTCTGTTACCGTGTCACACTGCGTGAGAGGTGTCATGGCATCAGCTTTAGAATCACCAGGTTAGAGCTCACCTTAGCTCCTTTCCTATGTTATAAATCTCATTTCTATGGGGATTCACTTTTTTTGTTTTAACTGCTGGCACTTTAGAACCATTTGACAGGAATATTTGTGAGATAAATGTTCCTACTGCAGATAAGGATAAATGTAGGTGTGTTACGGAAATAACTAATAGTGAACACTGTAAAACAGTGGGGAAGGAGTGAGGACAGATGGGTTTGTTTTTCCTCAGGGAATCTAAAATAAACTTGATCTGTCTTCTTTAAATCCTTACACTCAGTTGACAAAAATATAGGAAGTGATGTTTATTCATATAATAGAAATATCTTAAAAGCCAGTTTACATCGGCTAAGGAAATTTGGCAGGTCAGGGATTTATTTATGTATGTATGTATATGTGTATGTAACTGGGTTTAAGGGAGGGCTGATGCTTCACTGTACTCCCTCTGATAGTAACATAATCTGTTTTATTTTCATAGATGAATCCAAAATCTGTATTTGGCATTCTGTGTGTTCTGCAAAGGATATTTCTCTCTCAATTTAGGTCAGAGATTTTCAAAGGCATGTACAGCAGCTAGGCATGTAATTTGCACTCATGTTAATAGAATTTGACCAGTTTCTTCTTTCTTGCTTTTTGGCATTTTTCATGTCACAGTTTTTATTTCAATTGCACCTGCCTAGTAAAAATAGTGTAGGCAAAAGAAGCACATGTCTGCCAGCTCCACTGCTTCTTATACTCTTGATAGACTATTGCTTTACACATTGCTGTGCCTTTTATGTTGCTTTTGTCTTGTTTTGTTGTGTTTTTTGTTGTTTGCCATGTTTCTGGATGGCCAGCAAGTAGGGTGAGCAGTAGCTCAGACTGGAAAGCTGGAAATTCAACAGCCCAGACCCAACAGCTGCTGGGCACTGGCTGCCAGTTTGAGAGGCTCCAGACACCTCAAGCTCCCTGCATCTGCAGGATGAATTGCTTCTGAGCCACGTGACAAACCTGACATGTGCAATGCATTGCAGAGCTGTTGTGCATGTGTGGGTCAGGTACACAGAATACCAAAGACATTGCCATGATTCTGAATTTATGGTAGAACACAGACCAGCTAATACCTAAGTCTTACTTGGTCTCTTTAGGATAGATTTTTATTGTTTTTATTGTTGTTTTATTTTTATGTTAGGGTTCATGTCTAAAATAGCCACAAAAGCCTACACTGGAGTTAAGTTTCTTAACCACACTTTTCCTTTAAGTGTGCTACTTACAGAGATGCCAAATTACTCACTCAGTCTTTCTCTCTTTTTTTTTTTTTTTTGGCTATTTTAGTTTAAAAAATAATTTCTGTAGTTGTCCAGATTTTGCTTAGCCATCGTGCCTGTCAGCAGTGTGCTGTGGTGATCAGTGCTATGCCTTGCCTGAGGGAGTGTTCGTTTGGATGTACAACTTTGTCAGTATGGAACACATTCTGGGCAGGATGCGAGCTCCTAGCCCCAGGGCCACGGCAGATGTCTCAATTGCTTTGGACTGAAATTGGTTCATTATTGCCAGTGTCCTATTTAGACCAGTTAGAAATAAGCAGTAAAAGAGTAAATCGCTTGAACTCCGTTGCAGTGAGGGTAAGTGAATTTTTACAAACGTTGTTGTTAGTAATGCATTGTTCAATAATTAATAATTTTGATGCACAGACATTGCATGGCTATCAGTGATTAAATGCTTTTTGCTTGTGCTTACTTTATGTGACAAAACACTCAGTGAGCTGCCCCAGTGATGTGTCATTGTTACTGACATGGGGATCATACATCAGCATATGGGAAAACACAAAGTATTTTCAGTGGGAACCAAAGTTTCTCATCTAACCAGATACTGTACCTGTGTATTTATGGTGCAATTTTTCAGTAGTTATACCATAAAGGACATATAATAATCTCTCAGACCAAATTAGTAAATTAGTTAGCTGCAAATATATCTGTGATGTCTTCAAAAATAATAAAAAGAAAAGCCAAGAATTTGACAGGTGCTGCTGTTTGCCCTTAAACATACTGAGGAAAAAGAAAATAGATGCATTTAAAGGCATAGTATGTACAGATTTGCAAAAACATACACAGATACTTCTCGCAGGTAACGCTGGCTCTTGCTGGAGCACGAGGAGCATAGTGCAGAGGAGCTGCATGGTTGCACTTGCTGCCAGTGGTCAAGTCCCCTCCCTGCAGACCAGGTTTGCTGTGTGGTTGGTCTGGTGACTTCTGACAGACTGAGCACCACTTGTACTTCACAAAGGAAGGAAGAGGAAATTCCTGTTCCTATCCATTGGATGAACTGAGTGTCTAATAGCCTTTCTGTGAGGCCACTACAGTAGTAACCTAAGTCACTGTCCTCTTTCATGTGAGGCACTGGGACAGTGTGCCTGGGGCTGGACCTCCTGTAATCTCAGCATCCTTCCCAGGGTCCATCCCAGGGAGGGCAGCACTTGCTTTGACTTATATCCACAAAATGGTAGTGCCCACCCTGGAGCCAGTCACTAGGCACAGGCTGCCTTGCCTGCTGTCCTTCCTCAGAAACCTGCGTGCTGTCCTTCCTGTAGCCTCAGGGATGCTTGGGCAGGTCTCCTGGGGTGGTCAAAATTCAAGAAAACCTTTTTATTGACTCACTGCAGAATGAGTGGGTGAGATGAAAATGATACAAAAAAAGCCCTGTCACATCATATTCCTGAATTTCTGCTTCAAATTGAACACAAAGGGTTAACAGTGAAGAAGGCTATGGTTCCTTTTGGAAATCCAGCTAACAAACAAAGCTGCAAACTGCATTTGCTTACATTATTGTTTAATATACAGAGGTTCAATTCTCTGTGTCCTTAGCCTGAAACCCAGTAATAGGCTAAATCTGATTTGAACTGAACATTGACTGAATGTTGTCTCCAGTTTACCCAACCATTAAAGTTTACTGATAAATTGATCTTTCTATAATGGTTTTAGTGTAAGAGATAGCCTATAAATCACTATTTTAATGGAAACAAATACAGTATTGATGCTAAGTTCTTAGAAGCAAAACAATGGAACACAATTATCACGAGTTATTAATATACCAAAACAAACAAAGATCTTGTGTACTATCCAAGAAACTTGCTTTCTTTTGTTTAATCAGATGTAGTAAATATGTCTTCATCATTGTTTTATAGTAAGGTTTTGTACTTCTGAAATAGCTTTCTCTTTCGTTGTATTAATCAAGCTGGCCAATATACAGATTGACTCTTATGCTGCATTTTTCATTTTGGTTTTTGTTCCCAAGTGCAGAAAATTACATCACTATTTTAAGATACATTTGTGTCAGAAGTAACAAGGTGTCTGGCTTGGAGCAGACTGTACCAAGCAGGTGAGGGACCCTCCCTGCCTATTGTCTTAGCAGGTCCCCCCTCAGTGCTGCCTTGCAGGTAGGGATGGCTCCCCAGCCAGAGTGAGTCTAGGGACATGAAAAGGAGCAGGAGTAGTAAAAGAGTGATTCAGACCCCATAGGACACTTTTCACCTTCCTGGCCTGGGGGGTTTCAGTGCCTTAATTGCATTTCTTACATGTATTTGAACGTCACATATATATAATGTGTGGGATAGCAAAGCCGTTATTATAAAGGACCACATATGTCAAGAGGCTTTGTTTCTGTCATGTCCATGCTTGTACTTCAAATTCCAGCTCGACTATTCAGTTTCACAAATGCTTTATAGCTACCACCGTGTTGTCTGAAAGTATTAGGAATTTTCTCATGATTTTTCATGTTACCCAAAATGTACTAGAAAGGCTTGTCCTCTCTCAGAAACAGGCGTGAGTGTGAAAATCACATCCGCCCGCCTCCGTGTGAACACTTTGATGATAATTTTAATTTGCTGTTTTCTGAAATAGCCCCTTTATGTTCCTGGTAACAAAAGCTTATAATAGCTTTTTGAGGAAGCCTGCTTAACCAAAGAAAAAGATGTTTAATAATTTCCATCTTTACACAATAGTAGTTGAATAAAGTTATTTTCAACCTTTATGGATGTTACTCAGAATTTCTGTTTTGTTGAATGCAATTCAAAATTCCTATTTCTCTTGACTGCATACTCACCAGTGTTGTACTTTGACCAGCCTAGACTGGTATGTTGTAGTACACAAATGATTAAAAAATGGGGTTTATACCCACAGCCACACATAAACGTGCACAGAAATCAGAGAATAATGTCAGGCCCTATTTCTTCTGCATCAAACTACACAGCATCCCTCATTAACTGAAATTGCTGTTTTTCCTCTTCTGTCATTGCATTTCTTGAAATACCTTTTCTGAGCTTGTGTAGCTCTCAGCCTCTCATTTACAGATGTACTGTGTGTGTGGAAAGAGGGAGATAGGAACTTAAAATGCTAAACCTAAAAGATGCTGTTAAAGCCTGAAAGAAGAGATGACTTTGGAAGGGGATTCAAGTTTCAAAGTTTCAACCACTGTCATAAATGAATTAAGAAGGTGATGCTTAAAAGTCATGAAAGCAGATTGCAAAATGTCCAAAGAAAGTAACCAGGGCAGTCAGCATGGGTCTGGATCCATTCCAGTTCTCACCAGCAGCTGTCTCTGCTGGGTGGTGGTGCTTACAGGGACTCTGGAGTTGAAGTGGTGACCAGTACTGCACACTGGCATAACCCTCTACCCCAGGTACCCACCCTTGCCCTGTCATTCCCAGTAGCTCGGTGGGTTGCAGGTTTAAGTTTCAAGGCTGCTAAAATGCCTAGGGAAAAAAAAACCAAAACAGCCCCCCACCTTGCCCTTCTTCCCCCAGCTTCATATGGTCTAGAATATCCAGCTGTCCTGGCTATGTCTCCTCCCAACTCCTTGTGCACCCCCAGCCCCCTCACTGGGGTGAGGGCAGAACACGTCTTGACTCTGCATAAGCCCAACTCATTGATAGCTAAAACATCCCTGAGTTATCAACACCCTTTCCAGCACAAAGCAAAAAAATTAACTCTATCCCAACCAAAAACCAGCACAGGGTGATTGTGGGTTTTAATGCTGTGTCACAAGTAAATAGTTTGTTTTCTTAAGGCACTCTGGAAGTGAGTTTGAAGATTTGGATACTGGGAAAGGGCATCTCCTTGCTTTTTTTACCTCCATTTTTAGAGTGAAGTTCTTTAATTTTTTATTAGTGTAGGACTTCTCATTTCCAAACTCAGCAGGTCTTTAACAGTGTTTCGTTACCCTATGAGACCTACATTTCTGATTTACAGCTGATTTTTCAGTGACATTAATACACCAACAGGGTATAGCAAAGCTATCTGGCAAGGGTGAGACACTATCTTTGTACCCACTGCTCTTGTATTGCAAACAGTTTATAATGTCTGTTGTAGGTCCCTTGAAAACTAAAAGCTTTTGAGAAATGTTGAGATGTATGTTCCTTTCTTTTGTGCCCTGCACACAAATCACCCACCATAAGATAAAACTGGAGCCTAAGGAATCACAGTTTAATCTTCTCTTGAGCTGGCAATCTGCTTCAGCAAGTCCTTCAAATGTTTCTTGGAGGAGCCTGCTGACCTTCTCTGAATGACATATTAAAGAACAATAGAGCCAGCAACGATTCCTCTGGAGTTGCTGCAACTTCGAGGTCAATTAATTGTCACTTAGGATGATATATCTGAATTCACCATTAGTTTCTGAGCCTGCAAGGGACTTGGGGCAGGCATGCTTGCCTTGTACGTGGCTTAAAGGCCTTGATGTCCTTGATGCTGAAGCAGACGAAGGGCAGTATCACACAGTCAGCTTTATAAACAGTCTCCAATTGATTTCAAGGAACTTTATGCTTCTTTCCTGGTGGTGAGAGACCTGTGTAAGAGCCTGGACATGGAGCCGTGTGGTCAAGCAGCAGTCTGGTGTCCTGACCTTTCAGCCAGGCGATGGGCTGCCAGCTATTAATTCAGGATCCCACTGAGGATGGACATTTTCTCCCTTTTTTCCTTAGCAAGTGTTTAGAAACTCAGAAAGCAAATATACAGCCCAATCTGAACAAATAAGGTTGTTCTCAGGGATTTCTCAGTACTGGTTAATGCCTAAAGATGGTTGAAAAACTCTTCTTGGAGACACAGGCTCATATATAAATAAGCTGGAGACTGGTATTTTTTTCCCCACAAGAAAAGCACAGTTTATTTGGTCCATAGAGCAGATGGGTGAACCTGCACTGTCTCATAGCTTATCTCCCTAGATTGCTGCTGGGTTCTGTCTCTGGTTGCTGTATGTGTATTGTTCTTCCAAGCTGCCTGACTGACCCAGCTAGCTTCCTTTGAGAAAAGAGATAAGCATGACCTGCATACAGTCAGCCCTCAAGACTGTTGCCTGCTGGCAGCTGTACACATGGGGTCTGGCTCCCTCCTGCCTGTGCTGTGCCATCACCTTTCTCTGCAGCTCTTGAAGCCTGCCCTCAGCCCAGGTCCAGGCTGAGCCTTGCTGGCTTTCCTGGTAAATGCAGCAGAGGAAAAGTAGTCATTACTGTGATTTTGGAGCCTCCTGTGCAGGAACTGGGTTTGGGAGGATGAGATGCAGCATCCAGTCAGCTGTGTCCCCCAAAGGTTTATCCATCTGACTACTTGCTGTGCAGAAGGAGCCTGAAAGAAGTTTTACTTTTACTCACCTGTTTAATTTCTGGATAATGCTGGGACATTGATTTTGGAGTAATACCTCTGGCAGTTTCAGTGACTACTTAGAGCTTTTCTTCAGAGGGTGTATTTATTACATCAGGTTTTTAACTGCTGTATTTTCAATACTTCTAATGTCTTAATATCACAGTGTATATATATTGAAGAAAGAAGTCCAAGTTTTATGGGGTGCAGAAAAATAAAGAAAAAACTCAGAGCCATCTGCTTGTTGGAAGTCAATCAGTTATTTTTAACATTATTTTGGAGTAGATGTTGAATATGTAATACAGAAGGGGATTGCAATGGTGATTCACTGCAGTATGATTTACAATAGACATTGCAGAGGAATTCACAGCTCGTTGTCCATGGTGTCTCTGTGGTGGTGGGTACTGCAACCTGTGGCAACTCCAAGAGGCTGCTGGGGACCAGCAGCATCATACCAGCCACCCCTTGGGATTTTTTCTCCTTGCTTTCTTAGCAGAGGCCAGCAGCTCAGCCAGCTTTCTCTGACACAGAAATATTTCCAGGCTTCAAAATTAGCACTAACAGTTTGTTGTCACACATTTGTCTCATCTGCTGCTACAGCCTTCAGAGGTGAGTTAGACTGGGGAGAGCCAGAAAACAAAACTGCTTCACTAGCTAGTGAGTAAATGGCTCATGGTGGAGCTGTGCCAGATATATCTATTGTTTTCTACCCCCAGAAGTGCTGGGCCTGCTTCATTACACTCCATGTCACGAAGAGCAAAACTGGCTCAACAACAACAGCCACTGATCCCTTGTCACCACGGCGAGGGCTGTGACACCAGGGATGCCACCCGCTTGTATCCTGTAGCCAACACCAGATAACTGTCTCTGACTGTGAGACTTGTTCTGCTTGTCCAATGGAGCAGGCAGTGGATGATGATTTTGTCAATATTGATGCAAAATGATATTTTGAGACATTTGGCAAGAGCTAAGTGCCACTTGTGAAGGGCGTATCAAAATGAAAGATGAGAAACCTTTGAGTTTTTATTTTTTTAAAAAGTGGTGAAACAGAACAGTTGGAGCTCTCTAAAATATTTTGCAATGTAACACATTTCAAATGTTTACCAGATTATTTTTTAAATTCAAGTGGAAGTTGTGAATCCTTCTTAAGGATTGTGAAACTGCATGTTTGACAAATAAACCCTTCATCCAAAAACTTGACTCGACCATCTTGTTAGCACTGTAGTATGTTTGCACTGATAACAGAATCATCCCACTCACTAGTCCTCATGCTTGCACTCTACCATTTTCTAAAGTGGCAGCTCTGTTAGAGAAGGGAGCAGAAGTGAAGATAGTTCAAGTTAAGTCTGCAGCAAGGACAGCGCTGCACAGAACAAAATCCAGGCTAGAGCTCTGTGAAAGTGTGCTGTCTTACCAGCTTGTTATTCTCCAGAAGTACAGTCGTAGGGCATCTGAATCTGCTTGCTGAGTCATTTTGGCTAAATATAAAACAAAAGTAATAATTTTGCATTGGTTGAAACCTTTCCTTTCAGCATTTTCAAAACAAGATCAAGTTAAATTCCAGTTTTGAAAATGCCATTCCAAACTTCCACTTGAATTAATATGAGTTTGAACTGAAGCAAAGTCAACCCTCCAGATGAATTTCTGTAACTGGAAGATACCCATCCTTGGTCCCTGGCTGGGGAACCTCAAGGGTTATTTTTTGTGGTGCCTCTGCTGTTTTTAACCTGGTTATCAGCGGCAGGGGCTGGGGGCAACATACCCCTGGGTTCGGGAAAAAGGGGGGTGGTGTGCAATAGCCTTACTGGGGCTTCTGGAGAGAAGACTTTAGGTAGCAGATCAGCTAACAGCAGTACACAGACAGCAAAATACATACACAGCTTCTGAGGGTGCTAATTAGATGAGACTTTACTGGGGGTCTCCCGCCGGGAGTGAGCATGGTTCCGAAGGGAAGAGAGAGCGAGGCGGAGAGAGAGAGAGAGAGAAAGCCAAAATGCCTCGTGCAAGAGCTTAAGAGAGTGTTCCAGAGTGGGGGTGGATACAAGGCTTGGGCCAAGGGGATACTGATAGGGGAGGACTAAAGGAGAAGAACACATCACAGGGACCAACGGGAATGGGAGGCAGGAGGGATTAGGTAACACAAACCAATACGGCATCGAGGAAGGGGTAATAGGCAACAACTTAGGGGGAGGGTTGTAACTTAGGAATGAACCCTACATTTGGGGGTGAACTGAATGAACCATTAAAATAAAAAATGCATCACTACAGTTATTATTGTCACGGTGGGACATGTGACGGCAGCGTATCGCTCTCTGGTGTGGTGGTGTTGCTGTTGGCACAACTGCTCATTATTGGTGTGGACAGGTGGGGCACATGTCATTTGTGGGTCCTGGGGAAGGGCCAAACAAACTCCAAAACAGTAGCTGGACCTGAGCATGTGTTTTCAGCCAGCATGCTTACACAAAGGGAGCTATCAATTTCTTCAGGAAATATGAGTATTGAGAAAACCTGGGCAAGGCTCTGTAGGTAGTGATGTTACCCTGGTGCTCAAGAAGAAATGCTTTGAAGGGGTTCCACCACAAAAGGTGCCCTCAGAGAAGTTCTGACTTAGAAGCTCCCTTCTCTCCCTGGACCCAGGCTGGGCAGCAGGGAGCTGCATCTGACCATGTCTTCCAGCATTTTGCAGCTGTTTTTCTTGTGTCTTATTGTAGCCCTACTGCTGCTGCAGCATTCAAAGTTGGAAACAAACCCACCAGCCTCCCAAGTCCTGTCCCTGGGTACTCCTGCCTTTCCCAGGGAGTGGGATCACTCTCTCCAGATGTGATCATATCCATTAATGACATGTTTAGAAGCCCATCATCCTTCCCTAATATCATTCTTTCTGCAGATGCTTCTCCATGCTTTTCCATAGTGGTTTCAGCCAGGCCACAGCACAACAAGGAGTCAAAAAATGTAGCTGTTCTCACTCAAAAATTTTTATTTTTGAGGAATAGGAGCATTTAAAATTCATATGCAAGCAGACATGATATGGGAAAGCCTTTTTCATGCCACACCACACTGAAATTTTTGTGGTGTTTGCCCAAACACAATTGTCATTCAAGGAAACAGATGGGACCTGGAGTCTCTCCAGTCACTGCTGCCAGCCACTGACCAGTATCCCTTTGCCCTCAGCCTGCAAAACAGGTACAAGTTCTGTTGCAACTACCCCAGCAGAGCTTTGCATTGGAAATAAAGAAATTTTCTAAGGAGCTTCACAAATTTGCCCCCATTCTCTGAGTTAGGATTAATGGGAATACCATGGTAACAGCTCTCCCTTGCAAGAAGGAAGTAATATTTTGATAGGGGCTGCAATACAAGATGGAAACAAAACTGATACAAATGCTATGATTTTGAAATGTACTTAAGAAATTATAGATAAATCTTCTCTGGAATGCATTATATAGTTATCTCTCTTCCACTTATTTTATCCTTTTATTGATTTTTATAAAAGGAAGGAAAAAAATCAGGATATGTGGGACAAATAAAACAGGAATAATAATAATAATAAAAATAATAGTTGATAATTTTCATCTACAGAAAGACATTTAAGGATTCTGCAAAAGACACTGAGATTGTTAAAAAAAAATTTAAAACAACCCAACCTTACTGTAATCCCTAGCTATCCCTATTGTAAATCTCTTGCAGTTTGAGAAAATAGATGACAAAGTCTCTTCACAGATAAGAAAAGCTTATTTGAAAACAAAGAATACAGACAAATCCTGGACGTTAAAGGTTTTCAATTATTCTGGTATCAATTAAAGAAAACAACTGAGAAAAAAATAGAGAAGGTTTATTTTCTGTAGAAATAATGAAAAACTGTTTTCCTACATAATTTGAATAAAAATCCTTCAGAGGCTAGTGAAGACATCACTGAAGGAAGTAATAAAGCTCCACTTATTAATGATTCCTCACTGTTCTGACACAAACATCTCATTCTCATTCAGGGCTACTGAGCTCTTTTACCAGCTGTAATTCTTCCCTCACGGCTGTGGGCTTAGGACTGTCCACAGTTGGAAGGACGAAAGAGTTGACATGTTGTCATTGGATGATGTGGTGACAGCTCTAGGGGTGTATGAAGTCAGTTCACTAAGCTGTGTCCGGTTTTGATACAAGTGCCAAATGCGTTCTCATCGTAATATATAGAAAGGGAAGGGATGAAGATGTTTTCATCCTCAAAGTCTTTGTGAGTAATGGAGTATATAAAGAGAATAGTTGTTTAGGTTTGGGGTTTTTTTTTTTGCTTTAATACTTAATGAACTGAGGCACAGACAGGCTTTCACAAAACTGGAAAGTTGGCCTGCTGTGCTAACCAATGCATTCTCTGCAGAGAAAAGGATTTTACAATTGCTTTGTAAGGGTTGGTATTGTTAAAAGTTCCGTCTTAGTGACAAAGAACTACTAGAAGAGGTCAGATAAGAAAGGCAATGCAGTCTGGAGTTGTTACAGGACTCCTGATAAGCAGCATGGAACAACGTTTTCCAAGAAGTACGAAAAAGGATGCTAGGAGTTACTAGCTGGACAATGTCCTTTGAAATACTGAATGTCTGTCTTGTTGGCAGACTAAGCGCAGGAGTCTTTTATCTCCCAGACCCACTGGACTAACATAGTAGAAAGCCAGGGACTAACCTTTGGCCCTGAGGCTGAGTCACAGATTGGTTTGAACCCACATTGCTTATGGTGAGTTCTATCCAGAGCAGACTCAGTGCATCCAGCCCACATAGAACTTAACCGTGAATCTCCATGGGGCCCCATGTGGTATTCCCTGAGGTATAAACGTGGTGGGTTTTATGTTTTTCTTTTCAATTTGGTGTTTTTTATTTTCTGTTGGAGGGATGGTTTTATTTCATGAAGCTGAAGATGCATTTTGTATGACCTGAGGCATGGCATGACGTTGTAAGACCCAAACAGAGCATACAAAACTTGTTGGGATAACATTATAAAACTGCATGGAGCATAGACAGCTATATCTGTTGTCTTCTCCATGCTTTGGGGGAGCACTCCCCAGACTGAGTTATTCCCAGAAGAGTGGTGAGGCACTGGCTCAGGAAGAGCTGACTGGAGCAAACAAAGCCAGAGCCAGACAGAGCAAAAAGTAAGCACTGGGGGTGATCAAGGCTATACTATATATATGATCATGACTGACTTCACTCAAAGTTTAGCCAGAAAAAGGGGTAATAGATTGTAAATAGTTAACCATACATGATCAGGAAAGAACAGTTGTTTTCATCAGTTAATTTGCTTTTGTATTCACAGAAGGGGTAAAGAAATGCTTCTCATCAGAAGAGGCTGGGATCACTCAGTGCTGGGCTGGAAGCATCTGATGTGAACTAGGCATGACCAGTGCCACACCAGCCCCAGCCCCAAGACTCAGAGCTAGGCCCCAGCTAGTTTTGCAGGGAAAGAGTGGGGCTGCCATCACCCCAGGGATGAGTACAGTTCTCAGCTTGAGACCTGTGAAAACACATGTGAGCCTTGGGCAGGCAGCACGTGTGTGCAAGGGGGGCACCCTGGGGTTGCGAGTGGGAGGCAGAGTCAGCCCAGTCCACCAACACGTGCCTTCCCCACCCAGCCTCACCCTCGGCATACATTTACACCTGCTTTGGGAAGGGGAATGGCTAGAAATGGCTGTTGGGTGCTCGAAACACCCCTGCTCTAGGTGGGCAAGTGGTCCTGGGGCCAACACAGCCAGCTGGCCTCACTGCCTTCTTCACAGTGCCCAAGTCAGGCTTTGAGGATTAAGAGATTGCAAATAAAATTTCTGTTGGAATGCCAGTTATTTGTGCATTCCTATGCAGCTCTTAGATTTATACTTGCTCTGGTTTGGTATGGTTGCAATGCAATGAGAAGGTACAGTGTCCAACAGTTTTCTTTCTTACTTGTTTCATTTACGGTGCTGTGAGCTTCACGGCAGAGCTAACAGAAAAGCAAAAGCCAGAAGGAAAGCAAATCCACTACCTTAAGAATTTAAAAAAAAAAAAAAAAAGAATTGATAAATGATAAACAGCCTTAAGGCAGATTTCTGGTGGGCAGATGGTAAGAGACAGTTTTTGTCACTCAGGATGGTAGTGGTTAATTGAACACAAAAGATAAGGAAATAACAGATGCATTCATCAGTTAATTTGCTCTTCTATTCAAACACAAAAATTATAGTGACTTTAAGTAGGAGTTGTATCCCTGTTACAATAGGAAAGGGCTTATTTAGAAGACAGCAAGAATAGAAGAAGGTATTAAAGATGTCTCTGCAGTGGATGACAGAAAGCAGTAACTGGCTACATCTGCTGAAGTTTTCCATTTTTGTTGTTCTATCATGAAAAGTCAGATCCCTGTTGATGCAAGAGGATGAAATGTGTTTGTTAATTATGTTTGAGTAAGATAACAAACTGTGATCTCAAAGCCATCTGTAAATGTAAAACCAGGTGGCTGAGCAGCAGAATGAAGATCACAAATAAGAGGATTATAAAAATTTGGGGTGTAAGAACCACTTGTATGTCTGGTCTGTTTATGAAAAAATGCAGTAACAGTTTCTATATTTGTACGCTTTACCTTGAGAACAGAATTGCTCAGGATTCCCTTTTGCTTTTATCAAGAAAATTAAGTTTTTTACAGGCTGCACTGTAAGCGAATTCTCCCCGAGGTAACCTTTCTTTAGTATAGCCAGGTATGTTATTACCCAATGTGATCTCCCGTGTTCCTCCAGAGATGCCACTTGAGCCCCTTTGTGGAACATTCCTGTGACTGCTCTCCACAATTAGTGTCACATATGCATGAGTGTGTCAGGAGATGAGACCTTCACACAATCAGTTGTGAAGCTCATGAAAAATGGTGCTTCATATTTCTCTGGTTTCTTCCTCTGACCTAGATTTTAGGATTTACTCCCCCTCCCGCTTTGGTTTGGGTTTGTTTTACTTATTCCTGGAAACCTGCTGCGATGATCTGAGTTACGGAGGAATGCTTGTCCTTCCAAATCAAAACCCATTTTCTGCATTGAGTGTGTTTTCGCAGTGTTTACCCTTCTCTCTTTTTAAAGACAACAAAATTAACTAATTGCGATGAGACTGTACAACACCGTACCCTTTCATAATACAGAACAAATTATTTTCTGTAACAAGTGGACAAATCACATACAATGGGAAGAAGTACTTAAAGAAGTGAAAAAGACTGTTTTTCAGGAACATTTGTGTAATTTTTTTTTAATGTGAAGTACAGATTCACATTTTTAGAAATCCATAAATCTTTCCCCCAGATATTCCTAGTAAGCAAAAGCCATTTCCATACACTTGCCAAACTTGCATTCGGTTGATCTGTGTTTAAAGCATGAATATGTGAAGTATAAGAATGCAACCAAAATAAGTGTATGCATGTTCCCTTTGTGAATATGATGTGCATATCTTAAAGATTTGTTATCTTTGTTAAGTGAAGTATGTTACTGCAAACCTTTCCTCAGGTTTAGTACTTTAACTAGTAAACAAACAGGTAAAACTAGGTAAAACTGGGTTGCAGTTAGAGCAGAAAAAGAAGTCAGTGTCATTTGACAGAACTTCTTGGTTTTGCAAACCAAAAAGGGTTCCTCTTCAGCATTTTAACGCATGCTTTGGAAAATAATCTGTCCTCATGAGTGCTGAGAGGCAGTGATAGCCAGACATAATTTGCAAGAATCTTGCTCTGTGTATTGCAGGCATCTGCAAAGCTTATATTATTGCGGCCCCTCCCTGAAATAAGGAGACATTTAACATTGCCATGGTTAATGTTAAATAAACAGTGCTGGAAAGCAGCTTTTAGAGTGAGCTCTGGAGTTTGATATGGAGGAGTTGTAACTCTGTAGGAAACTTCAGGTTGTTTCAGAGCATTCACTATACCCTTAACCACAGAGGGAGCTTGTACACTGGATGATGTATGTGGCTTTAACTCTGTGTCAAAAGCAACCAGAAAATTGGAGCTAATTTGCATCATCATGTGAAAAGGTTACAGGAAAAGCATGAAGGTTTGAGATGGAGTAAAACCTGAAGCTTTGAAGGGATTTGATTTTTGCCTCATTCTGGAAAGTCTAGCCTTTCCAAAAATTTATCATAGTTTCTTGGAGTTATATAAGGTGTTTTCCCTTCTGAAATGCATGAATTAATTGATCAACCCAAATTTCAGTTTAATTAAGCTTTCACTTGTGACTTACTCTTTGATGTGTGTAAATATATTCTGTATAACATCAGCTTTTTTTCATGCTAATTTTGAAGTCCTTTAAAAGTGAGATGGGGATGCCTCTAATTGAAGCATTGGCTCTGTATCTCCAAAGTATGGTGCCTCCTAATTATTTATTACTTCCCTCTAGAGAACTATCAAAGTGATATTCTGAAAATCTGAAATTCTGAATTTTCGGAATATACACTTTATAGAAAAATGTTGGAAAGCTAGTTGCAAGATTTCTGAGCCCTTTAGGATGATTTCTGAATTGGCCGTTACAGTATATGACACGCACAATGAAGTTAAATTGTCATTATTAAAAATTAGCAAGTAAAAATGAGGAAGAAGCATCTATGTGGAGTGTCTCATTGCTGCAGATTCAGAATCTGAAATGCCTGTCACATCTGCAGCTCATTATGACCCAAAATGGGAGAGCGCCTGGTACATCTGCGAGAACAATGCCTGGTGACTGCTGGCGCAAGTGGACATTGATGGTGCAGGGTGTGCAGGGTGCCAGCAAGTCTTTATCCTCAATGTCACGTCCCACATTGCCTCCTGACAGCTGGCACAGGAGGTCATCATTGCCTTTGCAGCACTTTGTCTTCATTTGTATTGAAAGCACTGAGAAACCTCATTATTTTTGAGGAGGGCATTTTCACGGGCGGCTGGTTGTTGCCCACGCGCTGCCTGTAGGACCAGGGTCTTGTTTTCCATGCTTGTGGCCAGCAGATCCTTGGCTGTCTGCAGCGGGGAGGCACAGGCATGAGGCCAGGGAGCACCTAGTGTTGAGAGAGGGCTGTGTGCAGTGGGCTGGTGGGACCCCTTTCCCTGGGTCTTCATTCCTGTGTCACAGATGTGGTGGAGGTGTTAGCATCCACCAGTATGGGTGATGGTCTTTATCCCATGTGGATGGTGGGGTTTGGAGGGATTTCAGTACTCAAAATCAGTGGAAAGTTCACAGGAACAGAAAGAGGTATATCTTACTCATACAAACACATAGGCCCCTCTCCTCCTGTTTTCAACTCTGAAACAAAAAAAATTTATGAAGATCTTGGGTTTAGTACCCACAAAAATTGTATTTTCCCCAGCATTGTTTTCAGGAGTAGACGAATCATTTTAAGAAGCACGTCCAACAGAACCAAAGCAAAGTACTCTCTTGGTATAAGCCAAGCAGCTGGCAGGGACACTGAAACCCCATCAGTTTAAGACTGGCAAAGCACTAAGCATCTGAGGGTGGGTGGGGGCAGCACCCAGCAGCTCTTCCCAGGAAGGACTTGTGCCACACCTGGTCCGCAAACCTCCTGCAGCCGAGCTGATGCCTCTAAGACAAGCAGCGCTGTGTAAAAGTTTCCACTTACCTGGGTCACAAACCCCAGACCTCGCTTCTCATCCCTATAGTGTGCCACGTGGGAAAGGCTGCCTAGAGGACACACGTATTTACTTCAACCTGTTGCTCACCTGAGAAAATTAGGACTCAGCAATACAGGTGGAGTCAAACTGAGCTCACCTCCATTCATGCATGCACATGTAAACAGGAAAATAATGGCTAAATGGAACAAAAAAATTCCCACCTTGGCTTGACAGGGTTTTCCTGAGCATGTTTAGGGAAGCAGAGGTGGAGGAGGGGATCTGGGGGTTGTTTTGCAGGGATGGTGCTGGGCAGAAAGCAGGCAGCCGTGTTTGCAGCAGCTCACTTTAGTGAGCACAATGCACACAATTACTGAAGTAAGAGATGTCAGTGAACAAATGCAGTTGGCAAACTATTTGTGCTTAATATATGCTGATTTGTGAAGTCTCCAGTGGTTTTCTTTGTCCCTTGGGAAAAAGGATGGGGGGAGAGAGAAAGTGTCCAGTTGCCATGACAACAGAGCAGGGCTGAGAAGAGATGAGACTTACCATATTTTCATTTTTGGTGCTCTATATAAAATTATGTAGGTAATTACACATGTACTGATTTGCCATGCAGCAGAGCAACTTCTTTTCAGGACACTGCATGTCATGCAGTACTATGCTGAGCCCCTTTTAGAGCAGAGACACAAATGTATTGACATTTTGCTTGGAATATTGCTGGAGAAATTACAGCAGCAGGAACGAAAGAGGGCGTGACAGCAACCCTGCTCTCCTTTAAGAAACAGAACAAGAATCAATTAACAAGTTGCCAGTGGAAACCTGGGTATAATTATAGCTCTATTATGCTGTCCGTGTTGTTTTCCCATAGAAAATACAGTTTTTAATTAACTTGTGGATTTGGCACTGACACCTAAGCACTCCCTGTCCAGAACAAAGTCGGTGTTTCCCTGCTCAGGATTGGCACTTTATTGTAAGTAAAGGTGCCAGTAGCACCCACAGAGCTGCCCTTAAGCAGGATGATCTGGCCATGGTTTTTCCCAGGCTGGAGGGAAGCAGGTGTAGCTCTTCCTCCCACGTTGTCTTTTGCAGATAAGAAAGCAAAAGGCATTTTCCTCAGTGGAAACGTTATCCTTCCTGAAGGGTTCCTGAACTGACTGGTCAGATGGGGATGTAGAGAAGGAATAGCTGGTGGTTCTGGGGGAGGAGTGGGGTAGAGGTAGATCCCTCTCAGTGCCCAAAGGCCATGTCCTTCATGCAGTCCATGAGATGCTCGGTGCAGGTGCTTGGGGAGTACAAGGTCTGGCCAACGTCCTGAACAGGACTGATTCTGCATTGCCAGGAGAAGGTGGGGAGGAAGCCTCTGCCACCTAGACCTTACCAAGATACCCATATGTTAATTCTGTTGGGATTTTTTTCGACTTCTTTGCCTGCCACTTTTTCTCCAAGGCTATGCTGAATTACTTGAGAGAAGTAAGAGTATTTCAGCTGTGGCAAACATACTGCTTTTAAAATGCAAATGCGTTATACATGTATACACCAGGCACTGCTGCTGCTTTTCTTCTGGCACCATTGCCTTGAGAGCAGTTCTGTTTTTGAGTGTAATTCAAAACCAGGAGGGGTTTTCCCACAGAAATACATTCCACTGAGTAGCATGTTTCTAATGGTGACCTGTGAGGGGTGCTCAGGGAATGAGTCTAAAATGGAGGATGTTTTTAAAGCAATCTTTCTCAGGGGTATATTCTGCCTGCTGCTGGCAGCCAGCAGCTTAGGAGTTTCCCAAGCTGGGTGTCATGTGTAGTTTGGAGGTCAGTAATGGATTTCTAAAACCCTCTGAGAAGCATTTCATTTTTCCTTTTCTTGTACAATTTTGGCTATTACCACATCCTATAGCATTCAGATTCAGTTATAATTATGCTTTCAGTAAAAAGATAATCCTCTGATTTATTTCAGGCCTGCTGACTGATAATTTTTCACTGAACAGTTTTTGTGCAGTAAGAGACTGTGAATACTTGTCCTGCTCAGGCTGAGTCTGTTCTGTGTGTTCTTATGTTGAAGACTCTCAGAGCCCCAGCCTCTCCTTACCCTTCTCAGCCCTTTCCTCATTCCACTGTGTCCTGTCATTGCTTGGAAGCTCAGTAAACTCTGAGTCACCACATAGGAATTAATGAAACCATGCAATTATTTTGAATTGTGCGATGCTTAGATTGCATTTTTAAGTCAAGTCAGAAGAAGCAGGTTTATCCATGTATATGTAGTTTGAAACAGCGAGTTAAGAAGAATAATAAATGATACTGTAAAAATAGTTTCTGAAACATTTCCTCAGTTTTCTTTGTGTGGCCAGTGAAATACAAAATCATGAGTCAGAGCAAGCCAATAGGTATAAAAGGTGGTATGAAACGAGATGATCTTCAAGGTCCCTTCCAACCCAGACCATTCTAGGGTAAAAAAACTGATAGGTAACTTAGTATGTATTGAATGTTTCACCACCTAGAATTCATTGTTTGCTTAATTTAACATGTTTTCACCATGTGCCTTGCGTTGCTGGTGTTACTTTATCATCTGTCTGTGAAAGAGATTACACCACTAGTAAACAATAACATGAATATTGAACTGTGGCCACACAGAGGGGAGATCCCTGTGTCCTTGCAGACTCACAAACAGTTCAGGTTTTTTTTTTTCCTTTTTGTAGTGATTATCAGAAACCAAATAAAATGCAAAATCTGCACCATGGTCATTCTAGGCAGGCAAAAGCTGTACTGTGCTTAAGGGATTCTCTGAAGCACTCGTAAGCCTTGAGCCTTGAATGAGCAATAAGGAGGGTCTGAGGATGAAGATAGGCAAAGACACTGTTCTGACTAACTCCATGGTTCTAGAGTGGGTGGGTAATCAGACAAGCCCACAGATAAAATACATTAGGATGAAATAATGCAAGTTTTCCCTCCTTCAAAATATATCTGGAAGAAGTCCTTGCAAGGTGAACTTCTGCTGCACTAGACCACTGTGTCTTTCCTGTCAAGGCTTTGAGATTTGCTGTTACGAACCTCGGTGCCCTCTTGATGGCTCGAGATCAGCCAGGGAAGGAGCATACTGGGGAGTACTTTTATGGGACTCCTTGTGGTATCACAGGACATCACTGGGAGTGCTAAGTGACAGTTTCAGGTGTTACTTCTTCTGATTTTGTGTTAATAGTTGGGGCTGCCCTGAGAGATGTCCCTCTAACACAGGAAAGTAGTCCTGGAAAAAAAGTTGTTGAGGTTTTTTTCTTTTTTTTTTTTTTTCATTCTAATATCTGGAAATGAAGAGGAAAACTCACAGTTTACAAGCAGCTAGCAGCCTGTAGATTGCATTTTGGTAAATCACCTGGAGTGCTGTATTTACGATGCTTCAAGTGTGCTGATTTTTGCTCTCACAGAAGGCAGAGGTGCTTTCAGAGCCTCAAGGTCATTTGTGAGCAGCAGAGTTGGGGTGCCTGGCCTCAGCAGCTCCCCAGGTTTTTCTGAGCCTGGCAAGGCTCATGAGAGTGATGGCAGCATGCTGCTGAAGATCTGTTTTCTTAAGGCATGCCATAGCCCTGATGCTGTTTGGATGGGAATGGAGAATTTTGGTGAATGAAATGGCTGTGTGGCCAGGAGGAATGGGTCAGGTTTTTATTTACAGCAAAGAAATAAAAAAGGAAAACATTTCCTGGTTCTGTTCACCTTGTTAGGGTTAATGCAGTGAAACAGAGCAAAATACAGAGCTTTTTCAGAAATTGTTTTCCACCTGACGGAATAATTTCAATTATTTTAAGTCAAGGAAATCCTCTGTTTCCTCAGCAGCTGTTGCAGTAAAAATGACTGGTCACTTTGCATATATATTTATATTGCTGGAGGTTCTTTTTCACTTTATTACTGAATGGCCCTTTACAAATAACAGATATTCAGTTGGTTAATGGCTGAACATTTGACATCATGTTTCCTGAAATCTTGCATGAAACGTTACTTGCATCAGAGATGCATGACCATTATTACATCAGTAGGAAACTTAGCAAAACAGCAGGAATGGTGAATAGAAATGGCAGCATACAGGCTGTAAGAGAGGAGACTGGGATTCCAGCAAAGTTTGATATTGGGGACATTTTGGCATAAGACATAGAAGCAGTCTGAAAGCAGACCACACATTCTGATTCGGAAATGTGGCACTAAATGGGGCGATCACAAATATACCAGTAATGGTACAAAAGTGTACAAAAAAAAGAATTTTGATTGGAATTGAGAAAAGTGGAATGGGGCTTAGAAAACACAGAGGCAGTTCATATAAGGGAAATAACATGAAAGAAAAGAAAAGAGACTGAGAGATGGAAGAATTAGCCTTGTGACTTTGCATTTAAAAATTGCAAAATCCTCCCTCTCTCCTGGGCTTCTGGAGGGTACATGTCAGCAGGCCTGTGTTTGTCCCATGGTGGGGGACATGTGGCATGTTGTGCACGACAGGCAAAACCTTTACGTCAAATATCAGTAAAGAAACTGGTGGTCTGTACTGGCTGTAAGATGTTCTCTGTATTTTTAAATCCTGTTGATTGCAAGAAGAAGGGAAGAGTGGACCTTGTCTTTTGGGCAGTATTTCTTTTAAACAGGGATGGCACTGACAGAGTTCATGCACATTTCTGCCATTAAACAAGGCCATTAATTTGGAGCTTCTGCTTCAGACCTTTTGTTAAAGTTGAGATGCTCAGTACTCCAGCCCTTGTGTGTTGTACAGTTGTGAAGAAAGCCTGTGCTTTGTTTGGTCCTTTTCCTGAGCTTTTGACTCCAGATAAGTGAATTTCAGGACACATGCCTTAATGCTTGTTATTTTATTTACCATGGACCAATAATAGCTTTTGGGCTGGCAGTGATTTTCAAAGTTGTTTCTGTCCTCCTATTTGACCCTTTTCCAAGGGCTTTGGAGACTACACAGGTGACCCGCCACCTTTGTAATTCTGCTTCAAGAAGAGAAGATGATCTACTAGGAAAGTACCTACAAATTATCTGAACAGCTGTATAATTCATCTTGGCTGTCTTCATATGACAGAACCACTTTTCATGGGGGTTTTTGGTGGGGATTTTTTTTGTTTGGGTTTTTTAGCAGTGAGCGATTAAAGGTCAAATTTTCTTGTGGTTCCTTGCATGAGGTTTCTGGCTCTTGGTAGGCAGTGTCAGGTGTTACCATAATAAGGCATAGGAAAGTTACTTAATTACTGTCATTTAATTTCAAATTGTCAGGCTTTTTTGATATTCATTGCTTCTTTAGTTGGTATATTTTAATGAACTTCAGCAATAGGATAAATGCCTCTTGGGTCATCCTGACATTATGTGTGTGAACCCTGTATGCAGTAAGGTATGGTGTAATTATTTTTCTCTCCTGTTATGTGATGGATTTTGTACCTTAAATTAGGAAACAGAAGAAGTTGAATTACATCTGTGAACAGATGGAATTAGAGCTCCTGAGGCGGCTTCCCTGGGAAGACACAGCAACAACATACCAGAGAGAAGAGGGTTGGTGAAAAAGTGCATTTCAGGAAACAGGAGGGATAAATGCAGGAAAGAGGGCAGCTAGCTTTCTACTGTGGAGGATTTTCCAAATGGGTCTAGTTTGCAATGACTATCCAGAAATTTAAACATCAAGCTAAAATAAGTTGGCTTTGTTAATTATTTACCAAAAGCCACAGCTCAAGGTAAATCAGAGCTACTGAATTGGTTCAGTGTTTTCGAAACTCTTTATGTTGATATAAACTAAATTTCACAAAAAGGTAAAAATATAAAAAAGAAAGTAAATTGAATCAGTTTTTTTATTCAAATGAAGGACTTGAATAGAATGGAATTGGGGTTTTTTTGTTGGTTGGTTGGTTGGTTGGTTGGGGTTTTTTTTGTTTGTTTGTTTTAGTTTGGTTTGGTTTGCTTGTTTGTTTGGTTGGGGAAGGTTCAGCCAGAAAAGAAGACAGAAAAGCTCTGTTTAGCTGTTTTGGTTTCTTTTTCCCCCAAGGTATTCTCTCCTTCAGGAGAAGGCTAGGTAACATGTCTACCTGGATACACAAGTATACACAAATGTACTACAAATGTAGTACCCAGATCCTTCAGTCTAATTCCACTCTTGCAGTTCTTTGTGGTTAACAAAAGGGCTCATGATCTCATTCTTTCTGCCTGTCTTCTGATTTTCTTTCTCGTGTTGTAATAGCATTTCTCAAATCATACTAATGTCAAAATTGAGACATTCTGTTGCTTTGCATGTATAGTACTGTCAGCTGATCAACATGAAATTTTTTTCTATAAATCTAGCTATAAGTAAATGTATATGAATTCCTGAAAACACTGTACTGTAATAGTGGAGTGCTGTAAAGCAACATAAAAATTCTTCACGACTGTGCAAACTAGAAGAGGGACACTGTGTTAGACTGAAGAAACAGCTGTCTGACCCAGATGTTATCAGGAAAAAAAACTGTTAACCAGTGGCTAACCCTGAGATACAAAGATATGGTAGTTCGCTCTGCAGAGAGGAACTTCATATGCATTTTTCTCAAAAATCTGGCTCAGTGTCAAAATAACTTCCTACTCTTTTGTAATAGAAACTCAAACAGATGTAGCACAAGTCTGTGACAATCTCTCGGAGGCTTTAGTCCTAGGACATGTTTTGCTCCTCAAACGTTAATAGTTACTGGAGAGGGGGTGATGTCTCGAAGGGTTCTGTAACCCCTTTCTCTGCTCAAGTGATGCTCACAGTCAGGAGCCCAGTGATCTCCAATGTGGTTCTGGTTCTGAACAGCAACTGGTTGTACTGCAAGTTTTAAACACTTCATGTAAGCAATCAGCTGCTGAAAAACATGCTTCTATTTTCCATATCACAAAATAAAAGAGTAGTTGGCTTTCTGTCCTCGTTTTTGTTTTCCTTTCCACAGTTGTGGATTTGTGTTTTGTCCACAGGCCAAGTCTGTGTGGTTCTTGGCAGGCTGCTCGGATATTTTTCTACTGAGCTTTTATCAGAGCATCTTAGTCTGGGTTATACATGAAATAATGCAGAAAGGCTCAATAAAGAGAAACCTGTACTACAGCCTTTAATTAACACTGTGTGTGTGTGTAAGTGATAGGCGATAGGCAAGCTGCAGATGCAGTGTTTTATTTTGATGCTCTGTTGCTTTTTTGCTCTGCAGTGACATTAATAAATAGATGCAGGCGAGCATTTTAGATTTCATTACTGCCTGAAACGCCTTTACTTTTTGGCTTGCCCCAGTTCATTTATGAGGCATCATCATGCTCAAATTAGAAAGAGACTAAGCTGTATGTCACTGCTGAGAATTATTGGATTATTCAATTACTGTGAACGGTGCTCATGGAATAAAATATTCAAGAAATATTGAAGGAAAAATCCCTAGATAACCTAGCTACATGAAGGTTACATGTTCAGACATGGTTATAGTCCACATGTAAGGCAGGGGGGTTGGGATTAGGGCAAGGGGCAGCTGCAGGGTTGTGCATCATGGCTGGTGTTTTTTGGAGTGATGAACACTGCCCTGGCCCTCCTGTGTATGATTTAACAGAGGAGGGAAAAGAAGTTCATAAGGCATTCCAGGCTGAGAGCTCCCCAGCAGTTTACAGGGGTGCTGGTGGGTGCAAGGTGGTGTTCTCAGACAGCCAGGCCTGGGGACTAGGAAAAATCCCATAAGACTACACTGATTTCTTTGTTACCTGGCAGTTCTAGGAAATGGAAAACAAATGGCATGTGGCGGATTCTGATACCTTCAGTATGCTTCTCTTCAGGAAATGAACCTTTTTCTTTAGCCGAATGACTTAAGGCAGTTTCCATGCTGAACTGAGCTCTGGGTTACCTAAAACTGAATATCTAAATTATTTATATTGCCAGGCCTGCATTGGCATCAAGCATGGTATTATAGGCTGTTTTGTTCATGTGTAGGCTAGAGTCACTGGTTTGAACAAACATAACCTTATTAGGATTATGTCTGTACTTGCACTTCAAACTTTGGCCATCTTTCTCCCAGGAAATCTATGTTTGTTTTATTTTAACCACAGCTCCTTCTTGGTAATAAACATTCCTATTTAGTGAAGAATTTTAGATAGCTGAGAATACTCTGGATGGTGAAAATTTGCCTTCTGTTGTCTTAATAGACCATACAAAAGTAGGTAAGTCAGTCAACGGCAAAATAAGTATTACAGGAAACCAAAACATGAATTCATTAATTTTAATGATAATGTTGCTGTTTTACACCAAGCTTAAGTGAATATAAATGTAACTTATCGAAGAGTCACTGGCAAAAACCATCTGTGCAGGTTTTTCGAATCGCATCTGTGCTTAAACTAGCTCTGCATTCTAAGAAGCAGCAGCAGCAGCAGCAGCAGCAGCAGCAGTAGCCGACCTTCAGCCGACTCGCAGCAGAATTTCCTCTTTCAGCAGCAGCAAGGAGCGACCAGTGGCTCTGCCGTGGTTGTTTGGGATAGTGTTAGTACGTCAGACCTTTTATTTTTACCACTAACATGGTCTTCCCATGTTTGTTATCAGCGGGTGGTTTGGCAGGATAGTTCAGATTCCATGCTTTGAGCAGAGAAATGGAGAAATGAGCTAATTCTTAATAAGGCTAGTTATCCCTTCACTGTTATTTGCAGTACTGTGGTTAATAGGGCATCAGTACTCAGTCTAAGAAGTTAAAAGAATGAAACAAAAAGCCCATTGTCTCTGTAGTGATGAAGGTAATTAAGAGAATGGGACTGAGAGGTTCCATATGATGTAAATCATTATCTTTGGGCTTTTCTTACTCCTCAAACCTTTTTCCCCAAATGAAGCTGACAAGTATTTCTGCTCTGTAAATTTGGTTCACAACTCAGTGATGGCTTTTTTGCTCATCAAGGGGTGCAAAAGGTTTCTGCTATGGTCACTGATTTTCCAAGAAATCTTAATAATTTGCAGACATCTGCGTTCAATTAGATGCACAGAAGGAAAAAGATTATTTCATCTTGCTTCTTTATTTGTGATGGATCTCTGTTTTTGTTTAAAAAAAAAATGCACCCAGGGAAAAGATCCTTGGGGAAATCACCGGAAACAGTTCCATGTTAAATTTATAGATTCAAATATATTATCCTTGGCTTTTCTTGAAATGCTCCACTGGGATGTCTACATGAATATCTCTAAAGGTAATAATATTGATGAAGTTAAAGTGATATGGAAAACTGGCTGGTGTAATTATTCATTAAAAAATTTTAAAGCTGCTGTGAGCATTGAATCCCAAGTCATGCTAGCAGCTGCAAGACAAAGTGGGAGACACGCCAATTTTGAGAGGTATTGTCTGAACCGTATTTATTTGACTGAGAATGACATAAGTCAGAGTTGTTTCAGCATCCTCTGAAGTATCTTGAAGTCAGACTACCTGTATTTTTTGTTAGAATTACAACTAAACTTGACTCACATGAGCAGAGATCATTAAACATGTTTTTAATGCTGCTCCCACCCCCACACACCTCCAAGCCAAGGTCAGAGGCCAGCCAGATAGCTGATTGTTTCATCTCCCACCCTGCTGCACAGACAGTGTATTAGAGCGGCACTAATGTCTGTGCTAAGATTAGTAGCAAGCCACTTTTAATCTTAACTTGCAGTTGGACACGTCTGACCTATAAAGCGTAGGTGATGAGAAGTGATGTCAGATTTAGTGGCTTTCCTCTGCTAGAGTGGAGATTGTCAATTTTGTGGCATTTAAAACTGTTTCTTCTCTGCTGGGAGCGATGACTTAAGGCAGCAACTAAAGTCTACGAAAATGCAAACTGACCTGCAAATACTTGTCAGCAACCAGGCAGTTCCCAGCCTTAGAATGAGCACATTAAAGAAGGAGGCAGTCCACTTTCTCCAGGGCAAGGAAGTGACTCTCTCTGCTTGTGAGGATCAGCTTTATCAGGGTCATTAAATTCTGATGTCAAATGTGACTATTAAGACATGACTTATTGAATCAGCATGTTTGTGGAAAAACTTTAAAGCATTCATTTTTTTATAGTTTCATACCACCTTCATAACACTATGATTTCTTTTTTCAAATGATGACACAAAATGATATGTTTGAAGCCAATGAGGTCTTTTGATGAACACTTCCTTTGATATTCTGTGTGTCCATAAACTCCAGGCTGGAGCATCTTAGATTCAAGCAAAAATGCAGAAGGTGTGTTTTGACATGACTGACTTAAAAAAGTCATGCCTCTCCAAACTAATAATTACATTGCATATGATTTTTCATGTTCATTTTGCAAAACATTGCCATATAATCCTATGACCTTGTTTCTTTTCCAAAATACCACCATGGAAAGCATGATAAAATTTCATCCTGTTACTTGTTCAATGGCATCGCTTGAGTGTATGGGAATGTTTCTCAGTGTGCTACTAGGACTGAATAGTTTGTCGATAACATATCCACTCTTTAGTTAGTCTCGCAGTGATCTTAATTGTGTTCCATTCTGATGCTGGGGTAGCTTCAAGCTTCACAGCCCAGGCCTCTCTAGTGAGCTGTGTGTTAATGTAGGTACACCTTTCCCATGTGTGCACAAGTCTGCACAAGTGTTATCAAGCATTTTCCACAGGAAGCCTGTTAAGTTGTCAGTGGCTTACATGGTGTCACCTACTAAAAGATGGCCTCCTGTCAAATATCTGTTTCAGGGTTTTTTTAAAGCCTAAATATAATAGAGCCAGATTCCTAGCCTGTCTCGGACGTGATCCTGGTTCCCATGTGAAGATGCTGGCTGCAGGTAATCCCCCTTCTGAGCAAGGAATTCCAGAGCATGTGGTGCTGGAAAGGTCAAACTAATTTACAGGGAGTTGTGTTTAACTGTGCGATGCAGAAGTGAGCTTCATTACTTGTAATTAATCCTCATGGTTCCTGAATGTCAGTTTACAGACACAGCCGTGAAGGTAGTCCATGGAAGATAATTAATATTTGTTATTCCTGACTTTAAAAAGACTCTGGATAGCAGTGTTTATTAGTTCTTCCTACTGGGAGAGCCAATGAGGAAATTCCCTGATTAAATCATCAGTGCTGTTGTCTCTACCTTAAACTGTTGTTTTACAGTAATTACTGCCCTTTCACAACAGAAGGGCACGGGGTGATACGGTGGAAGACACACGTTGGCAGATTTTCACAGTTTCAGAGAAAATGTCTTTCAGGGAAAGGTTAATGCAGTTATCGGGCAGGTTAATGCTCTGGTGTTCCCTGAGGGCTGTTCATTGATATGAACATTGATATGGGTGCGGGGAGGGTTCCTCTATAGTATTTTTATCTCAAAACTATTACGCTGCTCAAAGAGAGTGAATGAAATCTAAAAATACATGTTTTATTAACAGCAGAAATTTCTCTTAGAAAATATAGGTCAAATTCTCCACAGTTGTCAGTGTGAAGTTAGAACAGCTAGCTGTAGCTGAAGGTAGAAAATATTCTCAATTCTGTGAATTTCACCTTGAGTTCAGATGAGATTTTGGCTCCCTATTTGCATAGCAGCCTCTGCTTACAATCTTACCATTCTTTATCTGTATTATATTGTAGACTGAACGGAAAGATTACAGAAGAGTAATTTTCTTGCTTTGTAAGTCCATTATCAAACTGAAGACATAATCTTACTTTGTGTTTTGATGTTGATGTGAAGCATTTTTCAATTTTTTGTAAACTCTGCAGCTTAAAAATACTCACAAAGACTGATTTTTGTGCAATTTTATGGTCTGCAAACTGAGACATTACTTAGTACCTCATACAAAATTTGACCCTCTGTAGTCCAGCTCTTTCATTTCTTCCTTTCTGCTGTTTTTGTAGGAGAAACAAATGCACGAAAGGCTTCTTCGCATGCTAGAGTTATTAGAAAATGTTTCTGGATTAATGTAGGTATTCACTAGTTTTTGGCCAGTTCTTAAGATGAAGAATCTTAAGAACTGGCCAAATCATCAGTTGGTTTGAATCACAACTTTCTCTCATTAGAGTGACTCTAAATTACTGTGGAAAGAGGGAAAAGCAGTTAGTCAGTTTTGGGAAAATACCTCTGTTAGTGAAAGGGCTTTTTGAATATGAAATAGCCTATTTGATATAATGCTGGTATTTTATATTGTATTGGTTTACGAACTAGGGTCAAACTTCTTGGCTATGAATTAGAAAACTTAATTGCCTGGATTTTAGTGCCATCTTTCTGGCAAGCGTTCAGTGATCCAGTGAAAAAATTTAATCTTTTTTCTACTTCACTGGTTTGGCCATCATAAGCAATGTTATTAATTATGGACTCTAAAGTAGCAGCTTTCTGTCTTTTGTGACCTAGTACTCACATTGTCAGAAGTGCTGCATTTGCCACCTTCACGGTACTAATTAGTGTGTTTATAACAAGCCTCCACTCCAATACTGTAATCCTCATCAGTCTACACACCTGACAGCAACTTGCATATCTCAATGGCAGACACAAAGTCAGGGAGCTGAATTCTCTGCCATATGGAAGTTGGCTATGAAAATCCACTTCTCTCTAATTCTATCCAAAATGTATTGATGTTTAATTACTGTGCTTTCTTTATGTATAATGGGTTACAAACATTGGAGAGTTTTTATGCAGGGGCTTTAAGAAGTAAAGAAAAAAAAAAGAATAATAGTTTTGAGTAAGAAAATAAATAACTGGATAGATGGGACAAAAGTCCTAAAGCTAGTGAATGGAAGGATTTGCAAGGTTTGCAGTAAAGTTTGCTCTCAGAGTCATATGACAGCCATAAATGGCACAGCGTGCAGTTGTAATTTCTGCAGAGAAGTCATATTTATCAGGAGTGGCTTGTTTGCCAAAGTGTCAATATACTTTGACACCTAAAAGCTGACAAACTAAAGCATCATGTTGTCACACAAGGGATGGAAAAAAGTGCATGGTGGAAAGGGTTGGGAAAAGTGCATGGTATAAAGTGACTGAAAAGCAAAGGAGAGAAGAAAAAAAGCTTTTCGAGCAGTATACTGGGATACTTCCATCCAGTGGTAGCATTATGGTTTTGACAGTCCTTGTTACAGGATGGGTTATCTTGCAATGAATGCAGCATCACCCAAGCAAGGTGGAGCAGGTGCAGGCTGAACATTTGGGATCAAACAACAGTTGAACTTCTGGGGTCCCCCTGAGAGTTGACACATGCCACTGGCTCTCCCAACTGCTGTAGTGGTGTGGTGCTGTATCCTCTGTGCCAGCAGGATTTATTTGGATCCAAAGAGATGGCTGGTCTAGTCCTACTCACCACCAGCCTCCCTTCTCCTGCCACCTCTCAGAAATTTGAGTTTTTCCATTGAGTTTGGGGAAAATATAAATTTCCTACCTGATTTATTTCTGTCTAAGGATTTAGAGGCATAGGACCTGAAGCTTGTTTTGCCTATGGCTAAACATTTTTATGCTTGTCCTGCCAGACTGCTGCTAGGCAGGGGGTCCAGATCTCCTTACCTCGTGTATTACTCTCGGTGCTTTTTCTCCCTCTCTTTTCCCTCTCCTGCCACTGCTGGGGTTTGCCCAGCTGCATGAGGGAGCAAAACCAAAGGGAAATTAATTATACTTCATCGTGGGTTAATTTTCATATGGGTTAGTTCCCTGAGCCAGCTCACTGCACAGCATCCAAATATTCATGCTGGCAGGAGCAGACGGGAGAGGAAAGAGCCAGCTGCAGGTGACAAAGAAGGCCAGAGCATCCTCTCCAGCAGCAAGGCTGGTTTACACTGGGGCTTTTTGCTTTTCTGTCACAGCATGTTAGACAGAACTACCTCAGGAGGTGAGTTTGCCACTAGGATGTCGTACCGAGCACTGGGATGGCCAAGGCACAGAGATCGCAGCCACCCACAGAAGGCTGGTACTGTCCTAGCCTACCACACCAAGGGTTGCCGTGATCACCTTCCATCCCAATTTTCACTGATTTCTGGTTTTTTGAGTCATAGAAGGTATAGATAAATTCTTACTCTCAAGGTTTTTAAAAAGGAGCTGCACTTCGGAGAAACTTCTCTTAATAAGGTCCTGTCACTTTTCAAATTCTTTTTAGAATTTTCCAAATCCATAATAATAAGAAAATCTGTGATTTTCCCTAATAATATCTTCTGTATGTACTTAATACTACGTTATTATTCATGGTTTTATGTTCTTATACTGTGTGAATTACACTTTACTGTGTGTCACCTTTTATAAGAAATTCTACTTTTTCCTTACATTTTTTGTGAAATAACACACTGTAGTTCTCAAGTTTTATAACTCCCTGGAGGCTTTCTGAGTATTTAAAAGATGAGCTTTCTGTCAGCCTTCATACCTCTGCCTTTTTATATGAAGAAACTATTGGCATCTTAATGTCTAAGATCAAGTAGAGGAATGCATTCATACAAATTTCATACAAAGCTTATGCTAATGTATATTGGATATGTAATAGTAATAAGATTTCTTTAGGTAAATAATACATTTATCACTTGCAAAGCACAGACTTTGGGGGAGTTTCTTAAGGAGCAGCTATAATATTCTTGGGATTAGCTTGCTTTTTCAATTCCTGTCAAGAGTTCAGGGTGTTTTGTTTCAGCACCAGGGATGTGAAGTGCACAGGTGCTGTGCCTGCCGTATATGCTGGACCCAGCGCTCTGACACGTGGGGTCTGCCCCAGAGCACTCTTCAGTTTTGCCTGGTTGCTAGCCCTGGCACTGGTGAATGATGGCCCTGGGGCAATGGGGGACAGCAGAGGGCTCTCTGAGCTCCCTGTGCCCACTGAACTGGGGATGGGTTTATGTGGTGGCTGGTGGGGCACGGAGCTTGGGATGAGCTTGCATAGCAACTTGGTGGGCAGGGCTGGAGTAGAAGGAGGACCCCCAGGAGAAGGGACCGTGCTGGCCACCTCCCATTGCTTCTAATGGATGGTGTCTCTGCAAGTCCCCCTACAGTCTGTGTGTGTGGTATCTCCTCATGGGTTTGTGTACATACGTATCTTAAGGCCAACCTGGTTGCATGGAAACTCTCTAACTTACTATTTCCTAGCCAGCAGGTCATTAATGCAAAGTGTGTGCATGGGAATGCCGAGGGCTCCTGACCTGCCTGGTGCCTGGCAGAGAAGTTAAGCGAGCATGAAATCATTAACACAAAACTGCATTTGTTTGGAATTGCAGTATAACAGAACCCTCTTGCAGTGACCATAATGTTAATGGACATAAAGAGGTTGCAAGTGCTCAGTGGAGTGGCATTTTGGGTTCACCAGTGCAGGCATTTTGGGTACACAAATTGCCCCATGCAGGCAGGGCTGCTCCCTCAGACCAGGGCAGTTGGTACCAGAGGATTTTCTTGAAGAATCTCCTTTCCACCCACATTTCACCCTGGCAGTTTTTCACTAGGTCTGGCAGTTCTTTGCTGCTTTTATTCACAGATGAATTTGAAACTGACTTTTTGCTGAGAATACACTTTTTTATGCAATTAAAAATAATGTCATTAAAATAAAAAGTCTTCATCATGTTTTCTCTTGGTGTTTGCCCTGGGAGAAGCCTTGTTTAAAGCAAATCCTACAGAGGGTTTTGCAAAGGTCTGAAGAATGAAAAGTACTTAGTGAATGTTTTCCTCATTTAAAAAAAATTCTGTTGGCTTGGTATAACTCTGTGACTTGGCCTGAAAACTCTGAATTTATTTGGCTCCGTTGGTCTTGGCTGCAGCATGCATCTTCTGCTAATCTTGGAGAGTTAATGAATTAAGTGCAGTTGCTTATTAAAGCAGCTGCACAGTGCTGACATTGCAGGGAGCCTTGCAGCCCTGTTGCTGGCCTCAGGAGGCAGTGGGACATGGAGAGCTAATGCTGGGGTTGCAGGGGCTGGTATGGGGCAAGGGGAAGCTGTACCAAGGCCAGTGAGGACCATTCCCCAGCATCCATCTCTTTTTCAACACCACCACCTCCTTTTTCATCATTATGCCTCTATTTTCATCCTGTTCTGCTCCACAGCTTGCCTTGCACCTGTAAAAGGGGGTTGTGTGTGCCCAAAAGTGTGCATGCTTTTTTCCCAAAGATGCATCTCTCTACTAATTCTGCCTTCCCATATCCTTAGATGGTCATGATTAAAACAGTAGTGTTACTACTCAAAAAGGTAATAAGCACTTAATCTACCTGCAAGTCTTGTGTTACAACTGATGAGGTTTTGCAGGAGCAGCACCTGAGGGCTGCGGGACATCCCCCTGCCTGCCTTGTTTATCTCTGCTGTACCCCTTCAAGGCCTTATTATATGGTGCTTGCTTTTTCTTAGGAAATCGATCTTTCAGCTGGATGGTTTAGTCAGCATTGTCTCTTCAGCAAAGCTTCAAATAACTTTGTATGTCTATAGAAAGGGATTTGGTTTATTTCTAATTTTAATGTCAGTTGTTTTCACATCTAAGTTACATGCCCCCTGCATTGGTGCAGCCCCCACATTTTTGCTGAAGATAGCAAAGCAAACAAGAAATTCTTTTGCCTAGGAAAAGGTCTTGATATGTTAAGTACAGCCTTTTACTCTGAATCTAGATTTGCCATTGATATTTCTATGTCTTTTCCCCCTAGGTTAAAACACATTATGACTGGAAACCTCTTTCCTCTGTAACAACCTAAATGTTTTTAATGAATCATCTCTGAGCTCTCTTGGGCAAATAGGAAAGTCTTCTGGTATTGTTTAATTTCCTCAATCTCAAATAAATTTTGCTTCATTTTCCTGAATCCAGTCATCCTCTAATCTGTCAGTGATGGATGGGCAGCTGTTGGGACAGGGCACGGTACTTGCCTAAGGACTTCACTGCTGCCATAGATCCTCATCCTTTATTCCTCTAATCCTTGCCAGTACACCTGCGATTTTTCATAGGGCTGCAGGGGTTTATTGTAGTTCAGAAGAACCCTCCTTGTCAGGCAACTCAAGATGACTTAAATAATTGGCACATCCACAGTTGTGTTTATCCCCCTCCCTCTAATTTTGACTCCTCTCCAGCTGTTACTGAAAATTGATTGGTATTTTCTTTCAGATCATTCATGAAGACAAGAAGCAGTTTTGTAACCAGATCCCTGTAGTCCCCATTAAAAAAGCTACTCTCAGATGATGAAGCCCATTTATGATTAGAGGGGTTTCATTCATGTGTGTGAACTCACTGTCAGCAGCTTTTTAATCGATTTGGCATCGGCTGCATTGATTTTGTGTAAGTGCTTTTAAAAACAGTCAGGGTCGCTAGTTATGCATGTGTCTGGGTGCTGTACAGAAGTCTGTCCTGGGATTGTAGATTGCTTCTGCCCATTGTTTTGTCAGAAAACAGCAGCAAGTTTGCTTGACTAGACCTGTTTCCTGTAAAACCATGTTGATTAGGGTTAATTAATTATGCTATCATCTTTTCATTAAGTGTATAGCTTGGACTGCTGTGTTTAAAAAGTAGTGTTTCATTTGTTTTACAAAATACTTAGGATGCAGAGTCCAGCCTGCAGTTTCTTATAGATAGGAAATATGATTTATTTGTTTCTCACAGGCTTTCATCCATAAATTCAAGAGTGTGTGGAATGATGAGCTGTGATTTACCAGCCGGGCCATTCCTGAGTGTCTGCCTTTTCTTTATTTCTCGATTCATGTCCTCAAAAGAAAAGTCATAATACATTGCGGGTTTTAAAAGGGTGTTTTTCTACGTTCATTCCCCTTAGTTCTCTCTTCTGTCATCTCTCTACTTGAGAGCTTGACAGACTGTTTTAGCATTACTGATTGCAATAACACACCAACCAAAATCCATCCATGAAACAGAACTATAGTGCTGATTTCAAAAGCTTTAATAAAAGGCATCCCATCTGGATCATTTAAAGCTCTCGTATGGTTTGTTTTAGAGTGTGAAAATTGAAACGCTCCATTCTGAGAACCCAGAAGTAAAATTGGGTTTGATGTATAGCGAACTCAACAGTTGTTTTCCAACACACTTGTTTTTTCTGTTCTTCTTTTTTTTTTGGTTAGCGTTATAATTCATAAACAATTGAGGATGCCATTCGATTCCCTACAATTTAATTTTTTTACCTTGTTTATGCTGTATTAAACCTTGAACAAGACCAAAATTTATGTCATGATGATAACTCTGGATTTGATACTGCTCCAGATTATTTTATTTTATTGATTGAGACATTTATTATTTCCATTTCTTTGCTAGTTTTATGATTACCAAAGATATTTTCTCTTTAAAAGGCTAGCAAAGTGCATTGGTGTGGCACTTCCTATCCATTGATCTGGAAGTACTTTCCTGACATTCCTCACGGATGGAGGACACATTGTTTTCCTGATCCTAGCAAAAGTGAAAATTAGACACAGATAGGATAGATATGGGACTCAGCAGCAGAGTAAAGTGCTTCATTACCCTTGCTTTTACCTTACTTACCCAAGTCTGTGACCTAGCTCAGGGGAGCTGGAGAGAACAGACCTCTCCTGTGTCACTAAACAACTTGCATCACACACGTCACATAATTCTTTATTTTTTTTTCCATTTTTTTTTTATATTTAAAAAAAAATTATATATTTTTTTTCCAATATAGCAAATATTTAAACAGTTGAAATTTCTGTGCTTTATTCAGTCCAATGGCATGTATTTCAACCTGAAGGAGTAACTCCCAGGGCCAAAATATTCAGGGACGTTGCTGCAGGCTGAAGTGGTGTTTTGGTCATCGAGTGGTATGCCTTGTGACTTAGGTTGACAGTAAAACACAGTCAACACTGCAAAAAGAACTGCTTTATATTTGAAGTGTTCCACGCTTGTGTTCCCAGCATCTGAAGAACAGGGGACTTGACAAAGAAAGCTGTGGACACATTGAAATGGCAATTGCCCTGCTCTCCCCAAGTTTACGTGGTCTGTTTTGGGAGATGGACTGTGCAGTCACAAGTACACTGAAAGTGTCATTCAATGATGTTTAGTAGAGAAGTCTCAGATGGCTCAAATTCAAATTCTCAGTAAAGAATGTGAGTATTGGAGTAATTGAATAGTTCTGCATTTTTGTTAAACTTAAAGTAGCAAAACACTCCAGCAGTCTAGAACATGAACCCTGTGATTTAGCTTTCAGAGAGAAGGGAAATGGGAAGGTCACTTGGCAGTGCAAAACTACCTAAAAGGTAATTTTTTGGGTACTATATGCTTGTAATGAGTGAGTTTCCTTTGAGGCTCTGCTTAAGGTTTAGAGAGGATGTATTTGGGCAGCATGGCTTGTCCCAGAACTGATGAAGGTAAGCAAAAGCAAGGCATTAGCATTTTCCTACAGCCAATGCTGCTCAGACTCAGTCTCTGTGCAAATTTGTGCTCTCTCATCTCTTAATGCAACCCTGAAACAGAGGGAAGAGAGACCTGTGATGTGACAAATGTAGCTGTGGTATGAGTGGGAGTAGCACTCATTTCAACAGTACAGAAGTATTTCTGCCAGCTCCACATCTTTCCCTGCTGAGCTTTACAGTTTTGTTTTGCTATGCACGTGGCTTCATGGCCTGTTGAAAAAGCCTTTCTCCCTGCAGAAGCATCCTCCCTGCTGATGCGTGCTCGAAGCATTTTGTGGTACCTTAGGGACACCCTTGGTTTTTAGTATGGTGGTAATGTGCAGATAGCACAGGAAAGTGGGAGAGAGTTTATCTGAGCATGCAGTGCTGACTAGTTTACTTGTCCAGTTTCTTCTTTGCTACTACAAAAGAGGTATGGTGACACTAGTTTCTAAATTTTTTGCTCTCATTCTAAAAAGAGAACATTAGGTAGATTTCTGTAAATATAGATCCTCCTGAGCATATCTCCTTTTTAAAATATTAAGAGCACAGAAAAAATATCTTTCCTTCAAAACAATATATCTAGTCGATTAAGGCAGAATTTCAAGGTATTTTTTCTTGGACAAAACTGACAAAGGTGTGCCCAAAGAAAAGATGACTTACAATGTCATTTGCATTGCTGTCTGCCTTAGTGGACACCCTGAAGAGAACTTTTTTGTGTTAAGGATAGTTGCTCCCACATAGTAACATGGTGAGTTCAGTGTTTTTCATGTTTTCTGCAAATACAGCAATGTCATTAATACCATTCTTGATGAAGGAAGAAGCAGATATTACTCACTTATGCACAGATGATTCTCCTTTCGTCACCTCCCTTCACCAGAAGAAGTATATAAAGTACCACCTGGGTGTTTTTTAAATACAAACTTTCGCATGGTTTAAAAAGGTGGGACATTTCGAACTGATACCTTTTCATCTATGGATACTAATGAATGGATAGAACTGTGGGTTTTTTTCTAGCAGCTGACAGAGAAAAGAAATTGAGAGGAAGAAAGGCCAGTGATTAGAGAGGAATGCTTTGACCTCTATTCCAGACTTAAGTGAAAAAATATGAGAAATACCCCCTAAACTGCCAAAACCACCTGCGGATAAGTGGTGGCTGTGGTAGTTAAGCTGTCATTCATGAAAAGTGAAGAAAGGCAGAGAGATGGCTGTTTACTTTAGACATCTTAGGTAGGAGAGGATTTCCATGACAACATGGAGTTAAATGCTAGCCCTGTATAATAACAAAAAACTGTCTCTTTCAAGATATCTCACTGAATCTCCTGATGGAGTTTCTCTGTCACCTAAACAATTTAAGTTTAGGATGTTGAACAGGGCACGTATGAAAGGAGTAAGCAGAAAATCTTTGAACCTGTGGAAATGTGCTACAGCATCAGTACCTTGCCTTTCTGGTTAACCACTAGTACAGAAAGATCAAGAATTTTTGCCAGTGCTTTACTGTCTGATGTGGGAATGTCTATTCCAAGATTCACTCCTCTGCAGAATGCATTAAATGCTTCCTTTACAGAGATGTTGTGCAAGGGGTGATCAGACATTGGAACAGGTTGTCCAGGGAAGTGGTGGAATCACTGTCCCTGGAAGTGTTCAAAAAGCATGTAGATGGCACTAGGGACGTGGTTTACTGCTGGACCTCGCAGTGTTAGGTTAATGGCTGGACTTCATGGATCTTAGAGGTCTTTTCCAACCTTAATGATTGAATAATTCTCTGATTTGTGTCCCACAAAACATAAACACTCTGTGAAATGACCACTGTTTTAAAAAGTAAGAAATTCCCAGACATTTTTGTATAGTGGTTTTGAAGACATCACAGCCATGGTTTTCCTGGGAAATAATGCTGAGATAGGCAAGGGAGTAAAAATCCACACAGCGCAAAGTAGTCTGGTATGAGCTGTCCATCCTGTGTCATTCCAGCCATCAGCTGTATGGAACAGTTCTTTTATAGGAAGAGTGACAATGGCCTCACCTGTGACATATAGTTTCATTTTCCTATAACAAATTTAATTAACAAGATGGGAAGTTTGGTGCATTTACATGTTTTGGAATACTAGTGAGAATAGGCCAAGATATGGCTGTTACTAATCAAGGTGAAAGTGTTTTCCTGAAAATGCTTTTGCATGCTGTTGTTGTCAGCCTCAGAGTGAAGGAGTTAGGGGGAAAGATCTGCATTCGACCTTGATGAACATCTTTCATTCACATATTAATTGTGGGAGAGGTAGTAAGACCTCAAGATTTTGGACTAATATGTGTATAGCCAAACTTCATCCATCTGCAGGGTACCTTGCTCCTTCCCAGCTGTCCCAGGCTCTGTCTGTAGCAACCTTCACCCTGCAGTTGCTCTCCTGATATAACCACAGTTTCACCTTCACATCCATGAAGATGGAGACTGTTAATCAAAGTCAAATGCACCAGAGAGCTGCTCATTTGTAACACATTTAACCACCACCATACCATTCCAGTGTTTGGACAACTGGATAGTAAGAATGTTGTCAGTTGCCAATTTTTTGTCTGCCAGTTGTTTTAGTCCCCTTTTTCTCGGGAAAAGATTTCCTCAGAGTGAAAGGTGATTTTACTTTTGCAGGTGGTTGCAGGGCTGTACAGCCACTTAACTCCCTTTTTGCCATTCAGGTGGGTGCTGCATCTGGCCCTGTCCTCTGTTCTTTTGTTCCCCTCTTCCTTTTTTTTTTTTACCTCCTCTTCCCTATTTGCTGCTTTATTTTAATAGTCCGGTGTAATTCGCCAAGACCAGCAATGTGACTGGAATACAAAGACAAATTAGAAGCAGTGCTTTCAACTTTCTGCTCATGGAGTTTGCCAGGTCTTGCTGAGACAGATAAGGCCATATTAACTCTCTTTAATGACATTTGCTTAATACTAACTTGCAAGAGAGAAAGGTGCCCAAGGAAAAGCAGATATTCCTCTTTGTGGGGATTTTTTTTCCTTTGTGCTTTAACTTAAAGGATTTTCAAAAACAACTTAAGGTCAACTACAACTCTTTATTTGTTCCCCAAAAGAAGTGTAATATCCTTAAACATCATTTGAACTGTGGTCTGTGGATACATAGATATATGGATATGTGATTTCTCCTTTAAAAACTGTGTCATTAAAAAGATATTTAGCATTTTTTAACTTGTGCTTTTAATAGAACCTAATTATTTTATGTGAATTTAATTGTTAATGTACTAAAAGCTTTGTGTGTGTGCATTGCTTTTTTAGCAGAAAAAAAAAAGCAAGGAGAGCTTGATATAAAATCCCAAACTGCAGTTAATAGCACATTTATTCATTCCTTAGTTCTCTGACAAAGAGCAATCAATTGAGAAAAAAATGATTTAAATCAAGACAAAGAAATTCTTTCTTGCCCCAAAAGAAAGAAAAAGCCCCATGCATCTTGTTCCAGTGTTTTGTCTTTCTCTGTGTCACATTTCATCTTCAAGCTCTGAAATAAAAGCAAATGAGATAAAAGCCTAGGTTAGAAAACCAAAGAGGAAGGGTGAACCCATTGCCTTTTTACTCAGTTGAAGATAATTATACCACTAACCCGAGACGTGAGAGGCTCAATTCCCTTTACTGCCTGGGGGAACTTGAACCCATTTCCAGGAACAGTTCCTATAAACGTGAATGGGAGCGGCTGATCCCAGAATACCCTTTTTGCTTTGCCAGTGGTGTTCCCACTTCGCACAGCTTACTTAAATATTCATTAAATGGGGAAAAAGCAAGCTCTCTGTAGCAGAGGCGGATGTAGAGAGGTGCTCAGGGAGCCTGTGGTGCCTGGCTCACCAGCTGCTGCCAAACAGGCACCACTATTGCATGGGGGCTGCAGCATCACTCAGACCCCAAAGCTGTCCCACTTTGGGGACTGGAGGCAATGCACTTCCCTGTGCCCACAGACTTCTCTATTTCCTCCAAGAAAATTTGGGGTCTGTAACACACAACCTGTGAAAGGATGCTGCAAGAGTAGTGGTCACATATTCACCCATTCCCTCTCAAGAGGGGCAGCTGTGCTTCTGTGACATGCAGCAGGCTCAGCAGATGGAGGAGGCTGAGCTCTGCCCCCTGCCCAGGCTGGCGCTGCCTGGCCACAGTGTCTTCAGCTGGGGGATGGAAGGTCCTGACCAAGTCCTGCTCAAGGGTACAAAATTGGCCATTGCTGCTGAGATACCCAGCACTTGTACAGAAAGTGCATTTCCTTCTCTTACCTTTTCCCATGGCATTTCAGGAATCTGTATCTTTGCTGTCTTTTTGTTTATTAAATGTATCTGAACGTCAAAGCATTCTGGAAACTGCTGTGAAAACTTGGGTGGGGTTTTTTTCTGATTTTACACAATGCACCTTGAAACTTCATTTCTCAGTAAATTGGTACATTTCCCAACACTAATTAACTGGTTAGTATTGCAGCAGTGGTCAAGGGCTTTAAAACACACTGGGTAGGAAAAATCTCTCCCATCTTTATCAGCACATTATATCATCCAAGTCTAACCTTATCTTTGCACTACTCTTAATAACTTCTTCTCTGCTTTAGCCATAAATACTCAACATTTTCCGTCTATACACTCCCTTTTACTTGGGGGAGGAAAAAAAACCTGTGAAAGATAGCATGTTGTTACTTTGTAAGTCCTTTAAGGGAGTGAGACCTGCAAATCATTACTGCTGGCTTCTCTTTCTGGACAGGTGGTCACTTCTGGCTCCAGGGACTGCAATTCTATATGGGTACCTTGTCTCACCATATCATTATCCTCATCTCTGTCAACTTGACTCTGCTTTCCTTGACATATTTTCGTCTTGCTTCTTGCTCTGATTCTGTAGCTAAGAGGAACTCAATGCCTCCTTTGGAGTTCCAGATGTTACACCAGTAAAAATATTTTCTAGTGTGTTTCCTATTCTGAGTACTTAACACTGGGAATTATTTCTTAGCTTTGTGTTTATATGCCATCCCTCTGTAATCCCTCTGGAAATAACAATGGCTGCTAATGTAATTTATACATAAAGTGAAAGTATTAACAAAGTTCATAAGCAGTTTTGCTAATATAAATAATGTAAATTCATTATTTACATGCAAATATTATGAGGATATTTCTGTTTCTTATAGTATTTATTGTAGTATTTATATATAGTATATATCAGTATTATATATACTTCCAGGTGTTCTATCCTCTGATTTATCATCGCTGTCTTGGTGATGTTAAAAAAATAACTATTGTAAAGAATTTGGGGGGGGTAGGAGGGAAAGTATTGTTTACATATAGAGCTTCTTTCTTTTCCTTTGAAACCCATAGAATCAAAGATTTGGTACAGAAGCAAAAATCTAGTCTACTGGAATCCAAACTGAATACAACGATACCTTTAAAATAAGCTTGATACTGGAATCAAGTCAGATGAATGTAAACTAAATGCACCAGCTCATAAAAAACGTAATTGGCAGTTTTGCTCTGTGAAGAAAAACATTTTAGTTTAATAGAGTCATTCTGCTCCCAGTCAACTCAATTTAAAATAAAATATATCAAAATCAGACTTAGGATCTTCAGAAACTGAAGTCAATTTATTCTAGTCAATGGAGCCACCTACAGATTTGACCCTGAATATCTGATAAGATATACAACCCAAATTTTCACAAGCATGTATATTAGACATGTGTGTGCAGTGCAAATCATATTTTGTAATAAAATTTATTTACTGGTAGGGTGGATTTTTTTAAATGCAACCTTCAAAGAGGTAATACCTACTCCTATGCTTTGTCACCCCCATACTGCTCACTTCTCAAAGCCTGGCTCTTGCACAGCCAAAGACCTTTATACACAGTACTTGGTTTGACAGTGGCACTGAGACAAACCTGGACCTGTCACACTTGAAGGAGTTACATTCGATAAGGAATGAGATAAGCCCTATTGCCTTTCCCAATACTTGGCTGCAGGTAGGACACTCTTAAAAAACAAAAACCAAACAACAACCCCCCCCCCCCAAAAAAAAAAAACCCAAAAAACAAAAAACCAACCCAAAAGTTAATGTTTTAACAGCTTTGTGGAGTGCGGAGATTGCCATGATAATTCACTCTGGAGGTTAAAAAGCTGGGGATAGCCATGGGGAGTTAGGTGTAGATTTAAAAAGCCTTAACTGTTTTTTGCAGTTACAGATGTGAACAAATAACCTCTGAATGGTTGCTGGTCATTTTCATGAGCAGTCTGGAGATCTGTGGAGGCTCCTGGTTATCAGCAGATTAAATCAGGGCTAAACCTGCCCACCGGCCAGCCTGGACTGATGTCCTGCCCTTCATCTCTCCTGACTGGCTCCTCTATCCTGTGCCAGAGGCAGTTTGAGCACTTCAGAGCTTTGATGAATCCTAAATACATAGTCAATACACTAACTGTGCTCAGCCACCAGCACTGTTTTCATTAGAAAGAGCTTTCTTAGCCAAAAGTGTGATGCTTTGACAGCGCATCACCTAATCAATTTCTCATTTTTCAAAGTAAAGCAAACAGGCTATGTTCTTAGTTACTTCCCACTTCGCATAAATACTGCCAGTTGTCAAAAAAAAAAAAGAAGAGAAGAGAAAGATAGAAAATGCTAATGCCTTGATTAGCATTTTTCACTGACCTTTCTCTAGTGGCATGAACAGCAAAGGAGCTGAGGAGTGGAGATTAGGGCTCAATGTGCCCAGCTCCTGGAGCAACTCATTGTGCTTGAGTTCCTTCCACTGTGCCCAAACAGGGCTTTGCTCTTTAGTACAGTTTAGGCTTCTGTCCAATCGGTCCAGATTGGCAGATTTCAGTCCAGATGGTTATGATAGATATGGTACCCTCTCTTTTAATCTCAACTGAAGAAGTTTTGACAAAGGCCTGTGAATTAAGTGGGCTATGAGTAGCAATGACTGCGTGAATTTCACATTTTTGCCTAGTCCATCTGCCAGGCTGAAAAGAGGGAAGGCAAGCAAGCCGTTTTCAGTATAAATTAGTGTGCTTGAATTGCACAAATCCAATTAGTTAACAGGCAGGACATTTCTCTGCTATTACTACTATTAAAAAAAAATTCTCTTTGGCAAAAATGCACATTGAGTAGTAAATCTTTCCTTTTCAGGCTTGCCATCCATTTGGTACCTTTATCCCACATTTACATGGAAATTTTACTCCCCTTGAACACAAAGCTTCTCCTCTCAGCATGCAAGCTGCATTAATTGTCAGTAATGTGGGCAGAAATATATTCCATAGCATTATATCATCAAAAGTGAATGGGATTAATAGCCTGTCCTGTTGTTTTAGGGAGTTTGGCACCATGTGTTTTATCTGTCAGCAAGATGACTATTTATATTGTTTTGGGGTAATTGGCATAATAGCCTTTAGTATAATTGCTTATCTGAATGCACACAATTAAAACTATTTTCTGGGGGGACTTTGTGCTTGAAACCCACTTGGGTGGACGCTTTTTTTGTCAGGAGGGAGAGGACAGCATAGCACACTTCATGTGATGCCCTAGTGCAGCTCTGCCTGCTGAATGTGACCCTTTTTCAGTGACAATTGCCTTTCATAATAACAGGTTGCCTTTCTTTTAACACTGCCCAGCTAGTCCTCCCTGCTTCCTCATGAGGGGTTTGCAGCCCTCTGAAGTTGGTGAAGTTTCCATTGTTTTGAGTCACGCTGCAGGAGCCCAGATCCCTCCCACCTTGCTGCCTCCTCTTAAGAAGAAACATGCACAGCTCCTAGTCTCATCCCCAAAAAGATTTTGGCACTTGGTTCCCAGAAGCACTACTGTGGACCTTCACTTTTCTTCTTCTCATGTCATTTACTTTAACTTCTTTCATAGAACTGTAAGGGCTGATGTCTTCTTTAGGCATAGTCTGTGTGTGGATACTCCTCCGTGAAAGCATTTTGAATCTTGAGTTTCAGCAGATGAGTTCAACTGGCCTCTGCATGGTGGAGAAAAAAAAAATCAGTAATACATGCTGGTATTTATGCATATTTAAAAACATTAGTTCAAATGGGTATTAATAATAAGCTATAAGTACTTCATTTGGAGACTGAAAGTGGGGAAGCAATTTACATTCTGTATTCAGCAGTAGCATTGCAGCTGAAATGCCAAAGAGATTTCATGTTGGAGGTCCATTTTCACACTTTATGAAAACTGAGGTCACACTAATAAAGCATGAAGTTGGATATCCTGTAAATATGATAAGTTTATTGCAAGTCTTCAAAAATTCATGTGTGACCCAGTGTCCATACTGAAGCTTATTTACCATAATAGGTTTTTCAAATAGAGAGTGCATTAATTTGACTGCTTAAAGTTTCTTAATCCCCTCCTATCAAATACTTTAAGAAAGTAACAACTTAAAATCTGCATTCAAAAAACTGAATTTTGTCAGCTCTTTAGATGAACTGTTGGTTTTGAATAGTTGAATCTCCTAGTTTGACAAAATGTTAAGATTATCCAATGCAGATTATTTTTAGTTTCATAGAGAAAAATATTGATTCTTTGTTGTCTCCTCTATTCCTCAGTCATGCACAAAAAGCACAGAAATATGAGTATTAAATAGTCTTTTAAGCGGTCACCCATTAATATAGAGCTTTTTAAAATTAAACTGGAGATCAATAAGAAATTTAATTTTAAGAACATTTCTTGACCATGTCAAACTGTTTGAGTTTGCTGGTATCTTAATGGACATTAATGGAGACATTTTAAAAACAAGAATAACTTGCTGAAGTAGTTGGTTATTTTTAACACACACATGCACTGGTTGCAATTGTTTTTTATTGCTGTGGGAATAGCAGACAACACTAACAACAAAAAAAGATCAAGATTCAATGTATTTGTTAAAAAAGAAGGTTGTTTTGAAAATAAAATTAGGAGATGGCAGAGTCTAACTATACATTTCCTGTAGAGCAGTTCTTCTTCAATTACTTAATGCAGTCTTGTTTCTCAGAATGTTATTTGTATATGATGTTATTATTTTTGTTGAAAGCACATGATTATCTACAGAACCTTTTTGAATTAAAGATGATAAAAGTTTAAAGACATGTAATTATTTGTTCTTGATACTGCATGCTGCTTTCACGTGTACTTTCTAACAGTGAGGTACTCTTTATTACACTTACAAATCCATGCTTGGAAAAGCACGTATACTAAGGGCTAGGTTTTCAGAAGGATTTATGGACAAGCCACGGTGTGATCTTGGACTGTGACATCCCTGCTCCCAGGAGAGCCATCTCCATTCACATAAATACTGTCAGACATGCAGGTTTCCGCAAGTGTCTGCCGGGCGAGGTAGTGCTGGGTCAGTGGCTTGGGGACACTCAGGTTTATGGACCAGTGGCAACATCTGCATGAGCCAAACGCCTCCGTTTTAGACAGTGCTTGCTCCCTCTGTCCCCTGTCCTCCAAACCTCAGGGGTCCTTTAGGAGCAGACTGGCTGTACCCACAACACAGAGCCTGCAGCCCTAAATCTCCTGTGAGCCTCAAACAGTCTGTGGTGGTCCTGAGACACAATTATTATTTGTTGCGCATCTTTTTAGTTCCAGGTTTCTGGAAGCATCCATGTGGTGCTTTGGTAACATGAAATGGAGGACCTGTGTTCAGAACCTTGGGACTGTGGGTGGAAAGCACGTGCAATTCCCACATGAGAACACCACGACGATGTGCTGAAATAATGTCAGAGGGGGGATGCTGTAAGGAAGACACAGACAAATGTGGGGTAGTCTTCATCATGTCAGCCTTAGCGGATGGAGCAACGTATCCCAGGACCATGTCCAGAGACTCTTGAGGAGGCCAAAACAACAGGCAGCAAAGGAGAGTGAGCTATCAGGAGCCAGCACTTGGCCTACTCCCTGGCCTGATTTTCTTTAAAAGTATAGTCAGGCAGTTCCGAACAACAGCAAAGCAAACATACAGAAGTTCTGCTCTTTAAAAAAGCAGGAGAGTGCAAGGAACAGAGGATGTTTTGACATCTGCATGTTCAGGTAGTGATAAGGTTTGAGTAAATGTGTGAGATGTTAAATTAATTTAGCTTTCTTCTCTCAACATGTCTGGTCAAAACCGCTGAGCTAATGAGGCTAGTTCTTTTACTTTTATCTCTAGCCAAAGTGTCCTCAAAAGTAAAGAATCACATGGTTGACAGTTGGGCATCGCTTTGTCATGTTGCAAGGTGAATGTTCAGCCTTAATGAAAAAGGCTGAAAAAGTGCTTTCAGAACAATCTTTATGGAAACAATGGAATTTATGAGGAAAATATCTGCTTTCACAAGAAAATGAAGAGAGAAAAACCTGAAAATTGGAGCCAGTTGCTCCAAAGTTGCCCTTCAATGCAGCAGAGCAGTGGTAGTTTGGGTGCTTCATGTTCCCAACCCCTTGGTGAGCTGTATTCCTGGCAGGGCTGTATTTCCCAAGGGGTAGCACCACTCTTATGATGTGCAGAATTACACTTCTTTTAAGGACAGGACTTCTTTTGAATACCAGGTGATAGTGATGGTGTGAAGTGTGTTTTGGTGCTCTCAGTCTGCAAAGTCCAGTTAATTCACAAGTTTTAAGGCTTTTAAGCACCCAAGATAGAAAGTCTTATAGCACAACTCCTCAACAAGGCTTGGCCCCAGTCTACCCTGGGACTTCATGCCAGCATAACTTCATTGAGCTGAGCCATGATAAGGTACAATTTGTAGCTGGCAGGGCTTTGCCAGCCAGAGCTCCTGGAGAGGGCACAGCTACACTGCCAACCATGTTGTTGGAGGAAGCCTGCCTGGCACTAAGGCAGCTTGGCCCCAGTGCCGACCGTGTCTGGGAGAGGAGGTTGTTAGTTTGGGAGAACGGTGCATTCTACACCCAGCTTTCCACCCAGCACTGCAGAGAGCGTGATCTGTCATATTAATTTATCACATCAAATCATAGGCTGTTTTGGCCTCCTTGATCATACTCCCTTTCAGGGCAGCTGTACTAGACATCATCAGCACTGACTAGTGCAACACCCAAAGATACTTGAGGTGGAGGCAGGAATATTAAAAACAACAACTTGGAGGTTGTAATTTGCAGTCTTATCATGCTTTTTTTGCTCAGCAGTGTCCCTGACAGGTCCCATACACTGTGTACAGCTGGCCGTTTTGGTTCTATGCCAAATGAGAATTTCCTGGTGTTAAAAGAATTCTCAGTTGTCTACTTTCTGGGCTTCCAGAATAGTACAAATAATGTTTAACTTGGCTATAGAGCTAACACTGAATACCCTGAATCAAACCCATAAAGAAGAAAGTGAAGACTGGGTCCTATTGTCCACAGAACACAAAATGGAGTGTCTTATGTTCCTCAGATTACTCTTTTATTGAGCCATATTGCAAGGATCATCACTTGTCAAAGCCTGAATTAAGAGATGGAACTATCTAGGCTATCAAACGATTTATTACTTAAAAAATAAATCAGGTAAGGCATCAGTCTCAGAGGTTATGGATTTAGAGTAGTAAGTTGTCCATAGCAAAGAGGATAGTCACGAGTTTCTAAGTTACATGGCAATATATAACTTTCTGATCCAGTGAGTAGTTAACACGGAGTTTTGTTTTGACCTTATAACCTATCACCTTTATTACTTTCTCCTGCATTGTGTCTGTCTTTCATCCAATAGCTTGCTAATGCACATACACACTATTCTATTATCTAAATTATTAACCTAAAGTATAAAATACACTTAAGAATCTTTGACTATATCACTCAATATAGTTTCTTATTTACTAAAGCATATTCTTAATTACAACTATAGGAACATAGGTTTGTAATTTTTCTGTTTCATGTCTGTTTACCTTTATCATTACATCAACCCAAGCTTTTTCCAAGGCTGTAAATCAAACTCATTAGTGTTTGTGGAAGTTTCTACCTTTCTGTTTCCCACAATCACTATTTCCGAACTGGGTGCTAACATACATTTTTTCCTCAGGCACAAAATGGTCATGCTTCCCTATCTAATTCTCTCAGTAGAAGAGCAGAAACAGGCAAGAGTCTCTTCTCCTGCATCACTGTAAATCCATGTAAACTTCATTTGCTGGAGCAGAATTAATCCACTCTGTACTTACACAACCCTAGTTGTGGTCCAGCCTCTTATCTACAATAAAGGCTACTATGTAATAGCTTGTGGAGAAGTAGAATAGAGGAACAGAATTTGACAAACAAAACCTCAAAGCAGAAAAATCCTTGCTTATGTCCTTCTAAAACCTTCTCAGCACCTGTGCTGGGAAAAAAAAAGGAAACTGGTTTGCAGGCACAGTTTTCCAATTACAGCAGTCCAGAGGCACTTCAACACTGAATTTTGCTCTTCCGTTATATTTTGGCAGCATCTCTGAGCAAAGGTGCCTATTTCCTAAACAGATAAAGCTGCACTGCCAACTACAGGGTTTGTGGCTTGGCAAGTCCCATTCTGGCTGCCAGTTGCCCTAATGAAACTAATTGGAGGTTCATTTGCAACGTGGGGAGTCCTGTGATGGGAGAGGTTTTGCCTTTGAATGTTGACTTTTAAGTACAAAACGGCAGCAGACTGAATTTAGATGGCTCTTAGGCATTATTAAGTGCTTTTTGGTTGACTATACTGTGTCATCACTACTGTCTTGTCCCTTTATGCATGATGCTGTACATCTCCCTTGCACTGGAAGATGTCCCATCTTTACAAAGGATGTGCCACTAGGCAGCCTTGCCTGTGTGGGCTCTTGGTCACAGACTATATCATACAGGAGTCTGTGTTACATCTGCTGACGGGCCATGAAACAAGAGCAGCAAGCCAAGACATCCCTGAATTTAAATATTTTGGTTACAAAATCAAAAGCCATTTGTGGTTTCCTTGATGTTTGAAAGGCGAGTGTCAGCCCACCTGCACCTCAGCCCTGCTCCTTGTTAAGCACTTCACAGTGCTTTGTGGTGTGTGTCCGAGCACCTGGACCTATGCTAACCAGGTGCTTTCAGGGATACTCTCTAATCCATGCAACCATCTGACCAAACTGATTAAATGTTGTATATCCTGTCATTACGACTATATAGACCAGCAAGGGGAAAGCACAATATATTTCTCCCAGCAGCCAGTGTTGCATCAAACTTTTCTTTAGGATTGCCTTGCAGTCAGACTGTCATGTTCTGCTTCTGAATGGAATAGATGGTGAGTACAGGGAGGCTCTACTGTGCACCCTGGCCATGCCTAGAATAACCAGCAAACTCTTGATTTTCCCAATCTGAAATCCTGTAGCTGGAATAGTACTGCCAGTCACTGAAACATCTTACTACAAATAGAGTCACAGAAATGATGCTAAGGGAGAATTCATGGAGAAAGGCAACAACGTCCAGACCCACCTGTGGGAAGGTGGAAACAACATGCCCTAGTGTGATGGATGAGATTAGAAAGACCTGACTTTTCACCCTCTTTTTAAGGCATTCATTCCTTAATCCATCTCTCTAGATCTCCTTCAGTTGGCATCTCAGCCTGTGCGCTGCTAGATATCAAAACTCTTCAGTGTGGTCTGGAGTCCTGAAGTTCCCCATCAGCACTGGTTTGTGTGATAGGGTACCACATGCCTGCCTGCAGTGACCACTGCTGGATGATACAGACAGGTGGGTCCTGAGACCTGCCCCTGATGTCACGGCATGGTTAAAGGAGGCAGCATAATTTGGCTGCTATGGGAAAACGATTAAAGGGACTGGCAGATCATACAGGATTATCATAATCAGGAGATGTGTGTTGATTGATACTTTCTCCCCCACTCCCCATGATCAGCATGCGGTTGGTTCCTCTTCAGATGTCATTTTAGCGTCTCCTGCTGCAGCTCTTCCACATCTTTCCAAGTATTATATTCTCCTGGCCTGAACCATGAGCTTTGATCTCCCAGGGTCCTGTGTGGGTCCTGTCTCCACAATGTAATGCTAGATTCACTTTAGCACAGCCAATATCAGGTTTTATAGAACACTGAACAGTTTGGTAAGAACCAGTTTGGAAAACTGCTGGCAGGAGATTCCCTCAGACCTGAGAGACTGATACTCAAATGCCTGGGCTGAATTAGTCAGAGCAGGCATCTAGGCTGTTCCTGCTCTGATTTAATACCCTGACTACTGAGTTGTTGTGGAAAACACTAAATGCCTTGGTTTTGCTTTAAAACAGGATGGGGGGAAAGGTAGATGCTTTCCTAAAGAAGCAGAGTTTTCCAACAGCACCCTGGTGATCTTACTGTGGGCAAGGGTGGCAACATTTGTTTCCAAGTTGGTAACAACACTCCGATCCCTGAAGATTTTAAACATCCCTAACTATGTGTAAACAGAATTTGCCTAAACATTATCTGAACCTCATCATCCCGACTTCATCTACACATGCAGCCTTAGTGGTGTGACTTTTCTCTTGGCTACGGCAGCAAAAATGTTACCTGTGCCCTTGGACAGAAAAATGTTTTGAAATGTGTTGATCAGCATGGAGTAGTTGAGACATCTCAACTACGGAGTGATTTTTCCGTGTGTATGTGTGCCTCTGTGTGTGTGTGTGTGTGCACACTACATTAGAGATCATGAAAATAAACAAAATGAGAAAGGATCCTGAGGTATCAAGCAATAGGTGACCATGTACATGAGCGGTAAAATTTCTCACACAAAGCTCATAACATGTATTTCTTTGTTGCAGTCCTTTCTCCCAATTCATTTTCAGTGCTGAGTGGGTAATGTTTCCAGCTGGTGACAGGGGCATTTTCTCATCGTAAACCAATATGCATTTAGTTTCAGGCCACCTTATGATTTACAAGATACAGTTTTCCTTCTCAGAAGTCTCTTTTATAGTGAATTTGCTTAAGGGTGTTTTAATAGCACATGAAGCATGTGGGTGGTTTTGCTTGCTGTGTTTTAAAAGAAGCTGCACCTTCAACTTAATGGAGAATGCTGCACTGAGTCCACCATTCCTAACATAGCAGTCACATCGAAATTGTATTGCTACATTGTACAAGTATGGTTAATTAAACCCAGTTGTCAGCCCAAGTTGATACAATAGGTGTGTGTGGGTAAAGGGGAAGCAATGATTTAGAAAAAAAGTATATGTAGTATATGTTCTAGAGAAAAATAAAGTGAAAAAAACAGGGAAGGAATGGGCACAGTGGAAGAGAGAGCAATTGGATGGTGACTGCCAGTGCTGCAGCCTGACCTGTGCTCTCTGCCCTGCAGCCATGCTGAGTACTTAAGGAGTCTGTTATTTTTTTGTATCATTATTACAGTAGAAGACATACCTTACCACATGGAACTAAAGAGGGATAGTACAAATGAAGCAGAACTGAGCGTTTTTAAGATAGATGTTCATCAAAGGTTTACTTAATGTCTCTGAAGTACAAAGCATAATAAGGCTGTGGGTTTAATGTGTCTGGAGTAAAAAATATGTATATCCTCTGCTCTATCCTTCTTTCCTGCTCCAGCTGGCTTTTAATGCACTGTTGAAAACAATCAAGTATAAATAGTAGTGCTTGAAAGAAAAGTTGATATTCAGACTGTGACTGTGTGGAACTACAAAAATTACTTGTTGGGTCTTTGATCATATTCCAGGGAGGCATGAGAAACCACAGCAATAGTACCAATTCCTGTTGAGCAGGGCACCCTCAAACACAAGAAGGGCAAAGCAGTGTAGGAATCCTCTGCAGACCTTTGCAGAAACCAGGGTCCCTGTATGTTACCTGATGTGGAGTTGCCTGCTGTCGATCAGCACACTATCATTTGAGTTTTCTTTTTATTTGACTCATTTAAGTCTAGTACCTTAGCGTCAGGGAATAGCTGGCACTTTTAAGTAATAGTTTAAAAAAAAACCACTTTCCTTTGTACTCTTTTTATTGGTGCCTGTTGTCCACAAACCTAAAAGGGAGAGTTCAGTCTGCCACCAGTCTGTTCTTTAATACCCCTTTCATAGCATGACATATTCGTACTGAAAATGAATCCAAAGAAATCCCAAAGGCACAGGTGATCTTTTTGGGGGGAGGAAAAAAAGGCTTTAGTATGCTGAACTGTTTCATGAAAGGACTAACATTGGCTGAATCATAAAACCAAGTGAGTGCAGCTGTGATGCCAGCAGTTAGCATTAAAGTGCATTTATTCATGGCAGGCACTGCCAATTTAAACTTAGCTGTAGGTTGGTGGGCTTTTATTTACTGCTAAAGGCTTGTCATTGTTTACATGACACTAATCCTTGAACATGTCTTTGGAGTATCAGTTTAATGTAAGTTTAACTAATACACGGAGGAGGTGAGTTTATAAATGAACGTGTTGCTGCATGATCTATCTTGTTTGCTCGAGTAGGTGCTGGGCATTGTTTGGGGTGAGCTATGGGTCTGCAGGGAGGAGGCTGTGGAAGCTGGAGCCATCATGTCTAGCATATGATGGCATATGCTCTAGCATCTCCTGAGCCATGCTGCTTCATGTCCTCTGAGGGCCTGGGTCTCCTCGTTCCAACAGGAACTTGAGGTACCTTGAGGTAGGTCATGTTGTATGGGTGTGGCAAAAAAAAAGGGAAGAAACTCATTTTTAAGGAAGGACACTGTATTTTGGGACCTGGTTGCCTTGAAGGCAGACCATAGGATGGACAATTTTCAATGCCTGCTCTTAGGTTTTAGGCAATAGGGCAAAAATGGGCAGTTAAAACTTTAATGGAGAGCAAAGATCTGTGAAAGACATTGCTAAGCATATTGAGGAGACTCTCATGGGATAATGTTACCAGAAACATTGCAGTCTTTGATTAGCTGGGTTTTGGTTTCTTCAATAATTATCTTCCAAAGTAGGACACATGCACATACTTTTTCTCACTGGTTTATGTATTTCTCTTTTAGAAAAGGAATCTTCTGGGTTTTAGTTATCTTTAAAATGTGAATATGGGACAGCTTTCTTTTTCTTTTTCATGAAGTGCTCCCTACTAAATTGTTGGTGATAGTAACCACTGACAGATTAATTTCTTACCTTCTTTTGTTTGTATGGAAAATCCTTTTACTAGGCAAAGTTTCAGAAATTCAAATTGCAAATTTGCTTGTTGCAAAGGCTTCTAGATAAACTAAAAAACTTCACACACAGGACACATGAGAGTACATTAAAAAAAAATAAGGTTCTTCCACAATAATGTTATCAACCTTTATAAAACATGTACCACATCCTGCGTTATTCAATACATGTCATATTTTGTCAAAGCAGGTACAATTTAAACATAATTTTTGTGATGAATTCTCTCTGCTTTTCTTAATTCCACTGACAGAACAATAACCTCAGTTGTAAATATCCTGAGTTCTGGGATAAATGCCTTATAGGTAGAGCCTATAGCAACAAGTTTCACACTCAGATCTTAGCTTACCTGACAGTGACAGTGTTCAAGTTCACATTTGAATTTAATTTTCATTGATTGGGACACTGTCTCTTTTATTTTTTTTTCTTTTTAAACACTATTTGGATCAGAGTAACATTTTTTCTACTCTTCAGCTGCACTTCCCCTCTTCTCCCTACCCTCCCCTCACACCTTTATTTATTTTCTTTTCCTTCTGGATCAAAAATCCAAAATTATAGTTTATTTTAGTGCATTTCTTTATATACCCATCCAGTGTGCTTTTTGACTAGGCTATACAGATTGGTGAACTACTTGGAATCAAGCAGTCAGCAGTTCTGTCTTGCTCCCTACAAGTCCTGAAGTTGTTTTTATTCCCTCTGTGAAAACGGCTATGTCAGCAGAGAGTACAAAAGGAATCAAATTATGCTTCATCTTATTAGAAAACCACCTGGAAGCCAGTGGAGACATCCCACTCCTCTTTGCCTTCCAGGTCTTTGATCCAGTTGAAAAGCCTCATCCACTGTCAGGAGGGCTTACCTCCCTGCATACTCAGTACTACAAGAAGGTATATTTAAACTGAAGGTTCATATTGAAAATGCCCAACAGAGTTTTCCCCACATTTCACCTTCTTCCCAATGCCTGATTTGGTTCTTCTAGTCACAGTCCTAGTATTGCCAATTCCAAGTATTGTGAATCCAAGAGGCAGCCTCCTTTTTCCTTCCTCCTCTCTAGAAAACCCTACAAGATTTACTTAAATCACAGGGGTCAGCAAGCAACTAATGTTATTCAAAACTATAAATCAAATAATCTCCATTATTGGGAGGGTTGGTACTACTGCTATCTCTAACAGGCCACATTGCTTGTGGGACTTAGGGGTTTGGACTCCTTTTGAAGCAAGTCCAGAGGAGGGCCATAAGGATGATCAGAGGTATGGAACATATCTCCTGTGAGGACAGGCTGAGAGCTGGGATTGTTCAGCCTGGAGAAGATTCCAGGGAGACTTCATTGAGGCCTTCCAGTACCAAAAGGGGGCCTACAGCAGAGCTGGAGAGGGACTTTTTGCAAGGGCTTGTAGTGATAGGAATGGCTTTAAATAGAAAGAGGGTAGATTTAGATTAGNTAAGGATGATCAGAGGTATGGAACATATCTCCTGTGAGGACAGGCTGAGAGCTGGGATTGTTCAGCCTGGAGAAGATTCCAGGGAGACTTCATTGAGGCCTTCCAGTACCAAAAGGGGGCCTACAGCAGAGCTGGAGAGGGACTTTTTGCAAGGGCTTGTAGTGATAGGAATGGCTTTAAATAGAAAGAGGGTAGATTTAGATTAGATATTAGGGAAAAAATTGTGTACTCTGAGGGTGGTGAGGCACTGGAACAGATTGCTCAGAAAGGTTATGGATGTCCTAATCCTAGAAGTTTGGTTATGTGGCTTTGAGCTACCTGGGCCGGTGGCAGATGTCCCTGCCCATAGGGTTGGAACTAGATGGTCTTTGAGGTCCCTTCCAACCCAAATCATTCTTTGATTCTGTAATCAACAGCCCATCCCTGACAGTTCCTTAACTTCATCAGCAGAGTGGTTGCAAACAGCTCTCGACCCAATTCTTTCCCTTCCTCCTTAGGGCTCCTTACTCCTGGGGCAACTAGGAATGGTGGGAATGTAACACAGAGAGAGAGAGGAGGTTTATGGGTTTATTTACTGACCTTCAGGATGCACCCTGCTGTGAAGAGTCTCTTGCTCACGTACACAGAGGCACATGCACGCACACGTGCACATTAAGGCTGCTGCACTGTGATCATACAACCCCCGTTCAGAGCCCGTGCTCATCTCTTTAATATTTGATAGCTATTTGGCAGTCAGCAGAGAGGAGCAGAGCTTTTTGTTATGTAACTCCTATTAGAAGTTTGGGGTTGATAAAGCATAAGTCGCATTTCTCATTATGAGAAATAAAGTGTGTTTCTCACTTCTTTGCATCCAAATGCCAGCCTTTGATGTTTGTACTTGGCCCTCACTGCAGCTAAAATCTCTTGTGGCATGTACTTCATAGCCATGTAAAATAGCAGTGTGTTCTTCACCCTGCTAGTTAAGGAGGTGCCAAATGATGTCAAGTTGAGGCTGAAAGTGCTTTTCTGCTCTACAACCAAATAGCTTAGCTCTGGAAGCTTATTACTGCCTTTTTAAGGATCTCCAAACCCAGCTGCAATGAGATTACTCCATTCCTATTTCTTCTGCCTTCCTCATAAAATTACACCTCCCTGTTTGCTTGCTCTTAGTGCTGTGCAGCAGAGGGATTAAATGGAGTTCATCTTCGCTTTTTGCCTTGATGCTTTAGTGCATTTCAAAAAGAAATAGGACGGTGATAAATTGCACCTTGAAGAAACCAGAAGCTTAGAAGGAGGTTTTAGGAAAAAATTAAAGTGGCCAAAGCAGCAGGCAAATAGAACACAATTTGAAAGCTTATAACTCCCTCCACTTCTGCAAACCTGAGAGTTTCTCCTGGACATCTCCCTCTCCTCATCTATGTTCTTAAAGAAAATCTTTGGACATCTATTATGCCCTGTGTTACTACAACACAATATTCAGTACTTTAAGCTTTACAGGGTAGGACAAATGTCTAGTATGACCTTCAGTCTTGGGTATTCTTCTTTCTTTATCTTTTAGAATTACTTCCCCAAATAGTCTTTATTTAAGCTTTTTGTTTCATGTGGTGCACAGATCTTTTAAGTTGATAGATTGAACTGCAGGTGACAAAGGCTCTACTTTTTTCTGTAAACCACACTGCCTTTATTAATCCCCCCCAGGCTTATCATGAGGCTCCAGACTTTTTTCTTCCTCCCTCCTAGAAGTGAGCCTCTTGTTTGAGAGAAGCAGCTAATTGATGGTGAAAAATGTCTGTCTCTCCCCTTGCTGGGTACAGCCCGGATGTGCTCAGGAGGAAGGGGCTTCCAGGGAGGAGGGGGCAGCTGGGGCTTCCTGCCCATGCAGCACTTGGTGGTTTCTGTGATGTGGCCGCCTGTCCTGAGTGAACTGAACTGAGACCATGTGATCATTTCCTAAATGCCGCTGAGCAGCCATTACCAGCCATTACCTACGCTAATGGCTAATGGCTTTTCGTGGTACTGATGGAGACTGAAGTTGAACCCTTTAAGGGCATTGTGTCTGGGCATAATGGGTAAGTGTGGTAACCAGTTTCCAGGTTACCCAGTTTAAAGATCTTGCTATATCAGCAAGTGCTTGCTTTTCACAAATCTGCTCAGTGGAACTTCTCTTTGCCAAAACCNCATAAGGATGATCAGAGGTATGGAACATATCTCCTGTGAGGACAGGCTGAGAGCTGGGATTGTTCAGCCTGGAGAAGATTCCAGGGAGACTTCATTGAGGCCTTCCAGTACCAAAAGGGGGCCTACAGCAGAGCTGGAGAGGGACTTTTTGCAAGGGCTTGTAGTGATAGGAATGGCTTTAAATAGAAAGAGGGTAGATTTAGATTAGATATTAGGGAAAAAATTGTGTACTCTGAGGGTGGTGAGGCACTGGAACAGATTGCTCAGAAAGGTTATGGATGTCCTAATCCTAGAAGTTTGGTTATGTGGCTTTGAGCTACCTGGGCCGGTGGCAGATGTCCCTGCCCATAGGGTTGGAACTAGATGGTCTTTGAGGTCCCTTCCAACCCAAATCATTCTTTGATTCTGTAATCAACAGCCCATCCCTGACAGTTCCTTAACTTCATCAGCAGAGTGGTTGCAAACAGCTCTCGACCCAATTCTTTCCCTTCCTCCTTAGGGCTCCTTACTCCTGGGGCAACTAGGAATGGTGGGAATGTAACACAGAGAGAGAGAGGAGGTTTATGGGTTTATTTACTGACCTTCAGGATGCACCCTGCTGTGAAGAGTCTCTTGCTCACGTACACAGAGGCACATGCACGCACACGTGCACATTAAGGCTGCTGCACTGTGATCATACAACCCCCGTTCAGAGCCCGTGCTCATCTCTTTAATATTTGATAGCTATTTGGCAGTCAGCAGAGAGGAGCAGAGCTTTTTGTTATGTAACTCCTATTAGAAGTTTGGGGTTGATAAAGCATAAGTCGCATTTCTCATTATGAGAAATAAAGTGTGTTTCTCACTTCTTTGCATCCAAATGCCAGCCTTTGATGTTTGTACTTGGCCCTCACTGCAGCTAAAATCTCTTGTGGCATGTACTTCATAGCCATGTAAAATAGCAGTGTGTTCTTCACCCTGCTAGTTAAGGAGGTGCCAAATGATGTCAAGTTGAGGCTGAAAGTGCTTTTCTGCTCTACAACCAAATAGCTTAGCTCTGGAAGCTTATTACTGCCTTTTTAAGGATCTCCAAACCCAGCTGCAATGAGATTACTCCATTCCTATTTCTTCTGCCTTCCTCATAAAATTACACCTCCCTGTTTGCTTGCTCTTAGTGCTGTGCAGCAGAGGGATTAAATGGAGTTCATCTTCGCTTTTTGCCTTGATGCTTTAGTGCATTTCAAAAAGAAATAGGACGGTGATAAATTGCACCTTGAAGAAACCAGAAGCTTAGAAGGAGGTTTTAGGAAAAAATTAAAGTGGCCAAAGCAGCAGGCAAATAGAACACAATTTGAAAGCTTATAACTCCCTCCACTTCTGCAAACCTGAGAGTTTCTCCTGGACATCTCCCTCTCCTCATCTATGTTCTTAAAGAAAATCTTTGGACATCTATTATGCCCTGTGTTACTACAACACAATATTCAGTACTTTAAGCTTTACAGGGTAGGACAAATGTCTAGTATGACCTTCAGTCTTGGGTATTCTTCTTTCTTTATCTTTTAGAATTACTTCCCCAAATAGTCTTTATTTAAGCTTTTTGTTTCATGTGGTGCACAGATCTTTTAAGTTGATAGATTGAACTGCAGGTGACAAAGGCTCTACTTTTTTCTGTAAACCACACTGCCTTTATTAATCCCCCCCAGGCTTATCATGAGGCTCCAGACTTTTTTCTTCCTCCCTCCTAGAAGTGAGCCTCTTGTTTGAGAGAAGCAGCTAATTGATGGTGAAAAATGTCTGTCTCTCCCCTTGCTGGGTACAGCCCGGATGTGCTCAGGAGGAAGGGGCTTCCAGGGAGGAGGGGGCAGCTGGGGCTTCCTGCCCATGCAGCACTTGGTGGTTTCTGTGATGTGGCCGCCTGTCCTGAGTGAACTGAACTGAGACCATGTGATCATTTCCTAAATGCCGCTGAGCAGCCATTACCAGCCATTACCTACGCTAATGGCTAATGGCTTTTCGTGGTACTGATGGAGACTGAAGTTGAACCCTTTAAGGGCATTGTGTCTGGGCATAATGGGTAAGTGTGGTAACCAGTTTCCAGGTTACCCAGTTTAAAGATCTTGCTATATCAGCAAGTGCTTGCTTTTCACAAATCTGCTCAGTGGAACTTCTCTTTGCCAAAACCCACTCTCACTTAGTTCTATGAAGAAGACTGTGAAGACGTATAATTTTGAATAGCTATCCCCAGCATTGCAAAGGGCATAACCTGATGTGCACCAGGGAAGTTTATTTCCTTGTTTGGACTTGGGGAAGGATGTAATTTTGGAAAATAGAAAGGCAATTTTATTTTAAGATACAACTGTATTAGATATGAGATGTGCCTAATTTTATGTTTTAATAAGCATTGACTAATCAAAACTGAAATGAATTTGTTCATAAGAAAAACATTTCTACAGCTCCTGTTTTCAGGTGCCAAATTACAAATATCTTAAATGGTCTGATCTTTAGAGATTTCTTATTGCCTAACCTTTGAAAATCAGAGTCGAGATAAGCCGAAAACTGAGGCTTATTAAAGCCAGTTTTGACACATAACTGAATATGCATTAAAAAATAAAGCTGTATTTTGATGGGGTAGGAGTTTATATATCTGCCCTACCATTCATTGCAAACAAAACTATGTGTGAGATAATTAATTTCTAGTTTCTACCACTAAGAGATTTTTTTCCTTAACAGAAGGCCCATTTATTTCCAAGAATATAAGACAATACTGTGCTTTAAGAAGTGGCAATTTTTGTGACTTACAAACATACATACAGGTTGTTTTGAAGGTAGGGTCATACACAGTGGGTTATGATACAGCATTGCTGTCACAAAGAATAAATGCATGCGATTTGTGATGGGATATAACTGAAACCATGTCTTTAGGATTGGAAGTTATGAGAAATCTTGTAAGAATTATCCAGACTTTTTGTAGTACCTGCCAAAACAGATCGGAATATCTTACTGAACTGCATCCTAAGACCTCAAGGAATATAGTACCAAACTAGTTACTAAAAGTACTAAATTTTTCCAAATTGTAGTAATCTATTTTGCAAAATTTGCCGAATATACCAGTATCAAGCATAAAAAAGCCACCATAAATTAGGTTCATATTCTTATGTGGTGTCTGATATATTAAGCAGAATATGCTTTGTCAGTTACTTTCAATACCTCCAGCATCAAAAATTTAAGCTTGAGCTGAAGGATGAAAGTGGCCCACGTGCACCTTCTACACTGCTTTCATGAGAACAGGTGAGCCACCAAGTCAGGCACAGCAATTCCTCTCCCCCTAAAGATTGCAGGACTGTACTAAAGATTTTAAGATAAATGAATTGATATTTTAAGTGTAGTCATGGGTATTCAAACTGACAAATGTATGCAACTGATGAATATACACTTGACTCAAGTCAGGTGGGTAGTAACACAAAAAATGTAATGTCTTTAGTAGCATTTGATAATCTCTGGGAGTGGTGATGTTTGGGTATAGAGACCTGGAAAGTAACCCCATCTGGGATACCATCCACCTCTGAATAAGTAAAATTGAATATAAAGATTCACAGCATATAACATGAGGGTGGGTTGTAAAACAGATGAATGTCAGAAGACTAAATTTCTGGAAGAAATAAGAAAAATACAGATGTGGCAAAAGGTTATTGAAAAGCAAGTGATTGTTAAAATAATCCACAAAGAGACTGCCTTGGTCAGGTGTTTGTAGCCCTGACTGTCTGAAGGAGGTAAGAAAGTCTATAGCAAAACATTGTTTTCAAAAAAGTGAAAATTATGTCCATTCCTTTCAATTCTGGCTGGGAGTCTAATAAAAGATATTATCTCTCAATACAAACCTTGTCTTTTGTGGCAAGATTTACATGCCTCTGTGACATGAAATCCATTAAGCAGATCTAATTAGACATCCATGCCAGAATGTCCTCTGAATTAATGAAATACATTGCAGTCAAAACGAAATCTCAGAGGAGCACCTAAACGGGAATAATGCCTGCCAAGTTATCTTTGGTTACCTCCTTTTCCTCTGATAATGAAAATGTTCAGGCAGCCAGAATTAATAACATCGTGAATGGCAAATAATGAGCCCCAGAACGCTGGAGTAAAAAGAGAGTTGGACTTGTAGCCCTTTGACAAAGCAACTGAAGGTGTAAAACTGAGCATCTCAGCCAAAATGATTGAAGCCCAACGCTGTCTCGAGCATAAATATCATCCTTCTATTTTCATATAGCTTTTTTTTCTCCCCCTTTTTTTTATATTCAAGGTTATAGCATGTCAAATATAACTAATGTAGCAATTTAATCAGGAGTTGCATCTCATTTAAGGCTGAGTTATCTCTTCATTTTTGAGAGATAAATGAATGGATGGATAGATAGATAGATAGATAGATAGATAGATAGATAGATAGCTTTTTATAGGTGTTATCCTCCTACACCATATAGGAAATTAATGTCAAAGCAGTCAACAAAACCAGACACCACCTCCTCTTGAAATAATGAAAGGAGAGAGAGGCAGGAGAAAAAGCATTCAGCACTGGAGCCTGGAGCATGGGTTGGACAGGTACACTGTTCACTGGGTAAAAACCAGCTGGATAGCCAGGCCCAGAGAAGAGGGGTGAATGGAGCTGCACCCAGCTGGTGGCCAATCACTAGTGGAGTTCCCCAGGGCTCAGTATTTGGGCCAGTCTGCATTAATATCTTTATCAATGATTTGGATGAGGGGATCGAGCCTACTCTCAGTCAGATGACACCAGGCTGGGTGGGAGTGTTGATCTGCTGGAGGGCAGAAAGGTTCTGCAGAGGGATCTGGACAAGCTGGAACAATGGACCAATGAACAATGGTATGAGGTTCATCAAGGCAAAGTGCCAGGTCCTGCTTTGCTATAGGCTGGGGCAGAGTGGCTGGAAATCTGCCCAGTGGAAAAGGACCTGGGGGTGCTGGTCAAGAGCAGCTGAACATGAGCCAGAGTGTGCTCAGGGGGCCAAGAAGGCAAATGGCATCCTGGCCTGGATCAGCAATAGTGTGCCCATCAGGACCAGGGCAGGGATTGGTACCCCTGTACTCAGAACTGGTGAGGCCACACCTCGAATCCTGTGTTCAGTTCTGGGCCCTCACTACAAGAAGGACATTGAGGGGCTGGATCCTGTCCAGAGAAGGGCAGTGGAGCTGGGGAAGGGTCTGAGCACAAGTCTGATGAGGAGCAGCTGAGGGAGCTGGGGGTGTTCAGCCTGGAGAAAAGGAGGCTCAGTGGGGACGTTATGACTCTCTTACAGCCATCTTAAAGGACATCCAGGTGGGTGTCATTCTCATCTCCCAAGTGACAGGACATAGGACAAGAGGAAATTGCCTCAAGTTGCACCACAGGAGGTTTAGATTGGATATTAGTAAAAATTTCTTCACTGAAAAGGTTGTCGAACATTTTGACAGTGTGAGAAATGGACCTCACAATAATTAATTTTAGTAACTTTATTAACAACAATTCAGGAGAAGGGTCTACAACCCAACAGCAAGGCAGAGGAAACAGCGCTGGGTGCCATTCCCACCACACGAATGGTAAGGAAGGGACACACGCCCAATGGTGCAGGGCGGTTTTATACCCCAAACTCAAATCCTTATTGGTGCGTTTCTTGATCTACCGCTCCATTGGTCCACAATTTGCAGTGATTTCCGATTGGCTCGTTTATGGTCCAATAATATTCTAGGGGCTTTTCTGATTGGTGGTCATGGAGTCCAATGGCATCTTTCGTAGTATCCTTTATGTTAATGATATGGAAAGGCACACCCCTTTCCCCTCCCAGTTAACTCCTTCCCACTCCCCAGCGCCCTCTCGTGACAAACAGCGCCTCTTGCAACTTTAGGAAAAACGGGTTACAAACCCTTAACACAGATAGGGCTAGATCACGAAAGTCAATTAACCTGAATTTCATGTCTCACAACAGGCTGCCCAGAGAAGTGGTGGAGTCACCATCCTTGAGGTATTCAAAAGATGTGTGGACATGGGGACATGGCTTAGTGTTGGACTTGGCAGTGACAGGTTAGTGTTCAGACTTGATGATCTGAAAGGTCCTTTCCAAATTAAATTATTCTATGATTCTGTGAAAATTAGTGTTGTGAGGAATAGAAGAGGCATGAGGAAGCTTCGCCTCCCTTTTGTACACAAATAAGCCCCTCTGTGTTAGGGTCATTGCACTTGGGGACAGTCCTATCCCTGGGACCTGCCACCCCATTCTGAGCCAGCAGCTCCCCCTCCCCATATTCAGTGGGTGTCCCTGGGGGAACAGGCATGGATCTGCCTTGCTTACTTTCACCTGTCTACTCCACTGTGGCAGGCTGCTCTAGAGCTGGTTTGGAATTGTGAGCCCTGGGGAACCCAAAGTGGGAGTCCCTGCTGCCCCAAGGGGCTCAGTGCCATGGGTGACAGCCGCTGTGCAGACACGTGGAGGGTTTGCAAGGCTGGCCTCCAGTCAGGAGTACCCACAGCTTTTCATTGCCTCGCTCACTTGGTCAGGCTCGTGGCCATAGCCAGCACCAGGCTGTGTATGATCGTGGACATTTATTTAAGAGCTCCTGTTGTGAGTTTAACTTTCCTGCACATGATGAAAGAGGAGTTTCCTCCAGATACTGTAATAACACAGAACAAAATTTCTATTGCCTTGATTATATTTTTAAATCCTGTGAAAAGAAGCCACATCTGCTCTAGCATCAGCAAATATGCAGCTTATTTTAATGGCTTTATTCCCTCATAATATTTGTCCTAGATAAGGCCCAGTTGCTAATTATTCTAGCCCTGGTCCTTCCTTCCTCACCCCTGCTGAAACATACTCCCTGTCACAGCTTTACTGAGCACATAGAAAAGAAGCAGTGTCAGGCCTTCTAGGTCTTCCATTATTTTTGACTGACAGCCTAAATTAAAATCCTCTACTTTGCTGACTTTCATTAAAAAGCAACAACAAATGGTGTTTGGGTGGAGGAGAAGAGTAAAAAAAATAAAATCAGCCTCCAACATGAACTTTGCAATGCTTTTGACACTGCATAAAGAGCACTGCCCCTTCAACTCTGCGGCTGATGCAGCAGAGATTACAGCACAGACAGAACTACCCCATAGCTTGCCAGCTGCCCCATCCTTCCCGGTTTGCACTGCCTCTGGCCACCAGGAGTTTGATGTCTTTTGGATAAGCCTGAGGAATGTTAGTCTTTAGGGACTCACGCCATTTAATTTTATTTTATCATGGGAAGGAGGAGATGAAGACCATTTGAAGTTTCCTACATAACTCTATGTGGGCACGTGCAAGTGAGCATCTGGGTGTGTGCTTTTTCTGTGTAGTTCTCAACCAAATACAATGCCAGCTTTCCCTGACCCTTCAGAAATCTCCACAAGGACCTAGATAAAAGATCCCACAGCAGCAACTGGCCCTAGCCAAGGTCTTTTCTCTGAGAAAGTTATTTTTCTGACTAAAATACTCAAAAGGGATGAAATTGCTTCATGCTATCAAAAATAATCTGTAAAGCAAAATGCCTAGCATGCACAACTGGTTGCAATGTGCAAGGCTACATATCCATTTCTGTTATTAAACTAGGGGATTAATTTAGGCTTGGCACATAATGAATCAAGGAGATTTATAAATAATTGCCTCGGAGATAAGTCATAGAAAATCTTACATCTGCTTCTTTGTTAGTGCTTCTGGAGTGTAGTCATTTTGGGAAAGACTAAAACTAGCTGATGTAGATATATTCCCCCTCCATAAGTGATCTTGTTCTGGGCAGTTGGTTTGTTTCAGAGCAGAGAATGTGGGAATTAGGATTTGCATGTGATCCTCTTGTCTGAGGAATGTCCAGCCCCTACAATTCACAACTGGAGTTTTCCTTGAATTACTGAAAGCTGCAGATCTGTTCTTGAAGGGGAACCCTGTCCTGACATTAGAGAATAATGCTTTCAGCTTGCTTCCCACTCTCAGAACTGGGTAGCCAGTTTCTGAGAGCAATAAATGCACTTACAGCAAAGTTTCAGTGTCTGATAAAAATATTTTTTCCCATCAAACTAGAAGCATGGGCTAACGGGCACTGGCTGGCCCTACTTCTCTCCAGAGTGAAGCGAGTGTAGCTGAAGCAAAACCCTGGCTGGAGGATGGAGAAGTGGCTGTAAATGCACCAAATTCTTTGTTCTTCTCCCTAGTGTGTTCTGAGCTCTCTGCAGAAACTCTTGTAAATCCCAAGCAGCAGCCTGAGGGCCATGAGGGACCCACTGACATGAAGCCTTTGTAAATCTGCCCTTTGGAGATGCGGGAGGGACAACAGTAAAACCACCAGAATAATAGAGCCACCAGAAACTGCTAGTGTTTGCTCAGTCCAGCCTCTGCTTCCAGAAGAGCCTAAGCTGTTTTCCATTCTATTTTTATTTAATTATTTTTTCTTGGTTCTCAGTGTTTCCAGAGATTACTTTGTCCTTTTTTCATGAGCCATCAATTCATGCTGTGATCTGAGACACTGAGGGAGCAGAGGGTCTGATGCCAAAATGTTAACAGATTTAAGGTATCAAGAGGCAAGTTGCAGGAAATAACTCATTTGTTCAGGCATTCAGAGCAAATATTTATAAATTTCTTCAGAAATAATTCCCACTTCCCAAAGCCAAAAAGCAAAAGGCTATTTTTTCTGGATGTATTGAGACTCATAGGGGTAACTAAGAATAGCCTGGAGAACAGGAAAGGAAGAAGCAATCTGCTTTGAATTTGTAGAAGATCTACCTTGGAAATTAAGTAAAATAGGATGCATTATGTCTAGGTAAAATGATCTGGATAATGAGGACTCTGGAAAAAAAAAATGAGGGCCTTTCTTGACTGGATAAGTTTACACTAAAGTGAATGAAATGCCAGAATCAGGAAATGGAAAGCTGAATGCTTTGGAAATAGTCTTGATCATAGATCTCTTAGGAAACACTGGTTACTAGGCCTAATTGAAAAATATTTGCCCTGCTGGAAAGGTGTGATGAGAAAGAGAAATGTTTAAATGAAAAAAGGGAATCAACATATTCTTTTTTTCCCATAATAGTTGAAATTTTCATGAGTTTAAATCTTATTGCACTATCAGTAGTCTGTCAAAAATATTTGAAATAAGGTGTTTAAACTTTTGTTTTGATTGGTGCAACTACATTTATTTAATGAAGTTAGGCCTGATTTGCACAGATGCAAATGACAGCTGAACCACTCACATTCTATCTTTTTATACATTCACCACCAGGTCTGGAGGGGGAATGCATGAGTGACTGTTATGTTGATCAGTACACAACGGGAGTAAACTTCAAGCACTCTTAGACAAAAATAGCAAAAAAGCAAACCTAATCATCTTACTTCTATGCAAAAGTTGTTTATGGTCTTTCTCTGGAATAAGAGTTTTCTTTCTTTGGAATAAGAGTTGGTGGAATTGAGAAAAGCTCAGTGAATTTATACTAAATCAAACTCACAGCTTGTACACTATTTGTGAATGGACTAGGAGAGTCAATCTCCACAGAAAATGGACATTTTGCAGCTCCCATCCTCTCCTGTGGTGTCCGGCTATAGCTGACTGATTGGAGGTGATCTGCTGGTGAGGTGCACCTTGCACAGAGGTTCTGGGGAGAGAGGGACACACTGTCAGGGTGTGGGCTGGCCCCAGAGCCCCACTGTTAGTGCACTCCTGCTCCTCCTGGCTCATGACAAATACCCATTACATTGTCCCACGTATTGGGCATGTAGACACTCACCATCAGAAGGAACTTGATACCATGCATGATGGAAGCTGAGAGACTTGAATGCCACATTAAGACAATGATTTATCTAGGTCATCATAGGTCTTTCCATCAGCATTCATATTTTCCTGGAGGAGCCATTTGTTTTGGTGTAGCTGGGTCCTGAAGAAAAATCCACCACTCTCCCTGGTGACATTGCACAAAAGTAAACTGCTTCCAGATTGCATTAAATCTGTCCTAAAACCAATTTGGAATAAATATGGTTAAATCAATGCATGAATTGATGAAGCATTATTCTCTTACAGTTGATAGGATTTGGGCCAGTTTCTCCTGTATTTCCAGCTTGAATTTCTTTAGCGTTTCCAGATTAGCAAAGGCACAGTCTTTGCTGGGTTCAAACCAGGTAGGATCCTTTTTGTGCAATTAGTGCTGAGGTACTTTAAATTCGCTCTGCTGAATGCAAGCTTAGGATAAAGCCTTGATGTGGTTTTGAGTATTGCTGGAATATGCTTTTGGCATGGATTATGGTAGTTATTTTAGCAGTGTGGAAGGACATAAAATGATAGTTTAAGGCAGAAAAATAATGAAGTTACAATACTCTGTTGAAACTGCTGTAGCTATAGAGGTAGTAGTCAGGGTCTGACTGTTTGCAGTGAAATCTGGCCAAGCAACCAGACACTGAGTGGCAGCTCTTTTGAGCAGAGGCAGTGGTCAACATGTGGTTTGGTCATCTGGGCAGAGCTGCACGGTGACCCCAGGAACAGGTTGATGTGTGGGTTTGCTGCTGACTCAGAGGCAGAGGTGCCAGGAACATTTTGAGCAGCACGTTTGGTTTCATTTCAGCGTTTCCTGTTCAAAGACCTCACCGCCTCAATGTGCTTATGTTCTCAGATGTGATACAGTCACGGTCCAATGTAGGATGGCTCCAGGCAGTGGAAGCTGTAACTGCTTTGCCGGTGAAGTGGAAAGTATGTATAATGCACATGCTATCAGTGACTAGTGTTTTATTCATTAAAGGCATCCTAGTTTTGTACCATTATGTCCTCAGCAGACCAGGCAGAACATATGCTTTGAATTGTGATCCAAAGGTTTAGTGTATATTTCAGAAGGTCTGACGTCATCTTCAACTGCACAGTGCATTAAAATATTTTACAATTGGTACACAGTATCAATAGCCATGTGTATGAAAATAATTCATCATTTAGAGGCGCTTGTACTCTACTGAGATGCTAATTAAGGGAAGAATTCAGTATACACCCAGTGTCAGAGGTCATAACATTACTGAGATTTGCTCATCAAGTTGCTGGTCCTGGAAAAGCTTCGCGGTGCTTTCACAATTGGTTCTGCTGTCAGTGGCAGTACTTGACTGGACAATGGTAAACCTTTACCAAGTCAGGTTCATATATATTAAAATATCTGCTCTCTCTCCAACCAAGCCTTTCCGGAAGCCTGAGTCTGCAGCGTTAGGAGATAAAATAGAGATGGAAAACTAGAAACAAAACAGAACACAAATGCTTCCCAAAAATACTCTCTTACTGCTTAGCTTTTCTATATTGCCTATGATGACTGTAAAAACAAACAAATGGAACTGTTTGTGCTTTCCCTGTAAATTTTGGTGCAACTTTTTCATGGTTTCCTTTTAGGCTCCAGCCATATCTGAGCTCTTGAAGCCCAGACTATCTTTCTATTTTATTTTTTCACCCCAGCCTTTATGGCCAGTATTTGTATAGCACATTGCTAGGCATATGTGTAATTTCATCTTTTATGATTCTTGATATCTGAGTGCTAAAGAAGGACTACTCTATAGGTTAAGTACTGTAACTATTATTATGATCAAATAGTAATACCTGGTTGAGATCCCAGTCTTTTAGGTCCCACCTGTGTTGCTGCTCCTTTGAGTAGTGCAGCTCATTTTGGTGGGATGAGCCCTGATAGCAGAGCCAAACCTATTGCAAGAGTGTGATGGTCTGATTCAGAGCTTGCAAATAAACTTGTCACACCCTCACTGAGTCCCAAAGGAGTATTGCTCCTGGAAGAACTGATGGCATGCTGGCTCTGTGCATAGAGGGAGGAAATTTCTTGGATTGTTCTCCAGGTGCTGTTTCAGTTTAGGGAGAAATGGACTTGAGGCAGAACTTCCTGTATCCACGTGATTCCTTTTTTTGTAATGTCCAAAGCTCTTCCTTCCTGCAATCCACCAAGGCAACCAGCCTTATATATTGTTCTCAACACTGAGGCACTTGAAGAAAATGTTTTCCTGGCAGAACAGAAAGATAAATCTCATCTGTTTACTTTTAGTATGTCTTTAAGACAGAGTGCCTTGAGTGCCAGAATAGGCTGTGGGAGGTCTCCTTCATTGGTTTTAAATAATGTTACTTTGCTCATTAAAACTGCTTAGCACTTTGTTCCACCTAAACTGGAATAAACTATCCTAAAATAAAAGATGCATTTCCAAAAATGAATTAGCACAAATTTTAAATAAAAATTATGAAAATCTGTATTAAAATTAGATGTCCTAACTTGACTGTGTAACAAAAGTCTGATGTTAGCCTTGTAGATGTCAGCTTTGTAGACTTGCCTGCCTCTATACTTGCATTTAGGAATATTCTTATCTCTTCTAGTTGTTACTTATAACTTCCCAGACTTCCTTACCTCCTCTCACCTGCCAGTACTCTTGTGGCTGCTCACTGATGAGAGTGGCTTTTTCTCTCCCCACCCACTTACTCTAATTCCCATTCCAGATCTTGGTGGCTGAATAATGTCTCTTGAACATAATCTTTACACCCCCTCCTTAGAGGATGAAGTAGAATTTTTCCTTTTACAATCCCCAAAAAACTATAGAGCGATTTTTGTGATGAACTGTCAGACACTTGCTTTCAGTTTGCCATTAGCAAGGGACCTTGCTTTCAGGTTTTTAACATATGACCTCCACATATCAAAATGACCTTTTCAGACACTGGAAAACTCAGCAACATGTGAAATGAAGTCAAAGTGAAAGCCCAGGAGTGTGTCATAATGACACTTAACAACTGGCCTCATTGCAGAGCTCCTCAGATAAAGCACATTAAGGCTGGAACACCACACATCCTCAATATTTTTTAATCTTAATTTACCTTAGTATTTAGTGAGGTGTTATTAATGCACCAGATCACTGATTGTGTCTGAATGGGAACACAAGAGCTACCTGTTAGAAAAATTCACAACTAAAATAGCTCTTTGAGAGGAAGCAGACCAGTCTATTTTGGGAAAATACTGTAATTCAAAGGAGGCAAATATTGTCAATTTTCTCTGCTATTTGCTAGCTGCTGACCTTTGTGAGGGACCAACCCAGCTCTTGTTGCAGAGGCCCCCTCCATACAGTGAGGGGAGAGGAATAACCAGTTTATGGAAGGCAGTTTGATTTCAGTCTCTTTTCAAGAGAAACTTAATCTATCTGTCATTCTTCATTGCCTACATATGGAGGCAAAGGCGACTGTGCTTCCAATTTGGGAGCCTCAAGCAGGTATCTGAAGTCAGGAGGGATGATTCTGAGCCCATGTGCATAACCATACTAGACCCCTTTGTGGCTTTTTCCCTTTTGACTGCTGAAGTTGTGAATCCAGACATAGATTACAATGACATATCTGTGCTAATCTGTATAAACCTGCAGATAATAACCTAAATGAAGTATCATTTATTATCCAGCAGTCCCAAATGAACTAGTTGTAATCTCACAGGGTGATATAGTTTATAAAAGGAGAATGGTCAAATACTACATAAAATATAGACAAGGACGTGGTAGTGGTTATGTTAAGGAAAGCTCACTTGGGCGAGACAGAAATTGCTGGCTGCTTTCTGAGTGAAGAGGTGAGAAGGTCTGTCTGGTGTTTTGCCAAAGCATTTACATTTGTGCCTTCTTCCTATTCTTTGTTCAGTCGGCTCTGTTGGATAGGGCTTGCTGTTCTCTGTGTGACTGGCAAGGCAAGGTTCTTTTGAGCCTCTTGAAAACATCTGAATGTTTATGCAGTGAGGGGTCCAGTGGCTCTCTGGCCAGATCTAGAGTTTGGAGTTACTTTGGACTGACTTTTCTTGATAAAAAAAGAGATTTCCAGTATATGAGTGCTAGGTAATAATCATAGCGAAGGAGAACCTACATGATTTTACAAGCCTGGGTCCTGACGATGTGTAGTATTTAAAAGAAACAAACTTGGACAACTAGATGTTATTGAGATACTAAAGGGAAGAATGTGTGAAAAGGAGAAAAGGAAAAATTAGAAATTTAAGAAATATGATGAGTTGATGGAAGCAAACCAGAAGACATGCAGCCTGGTAGAAATACCAACCCTTTTTCAGATGCCCAGTGAAAAATTATTATAGGAGAAACTTCTTCTTGCAGAGCAGAAGAGAGAGCCACTGGAGAGACACTTGAGGGGTTACAGCTTGTGGAACTGAGGATTTAGTCTGCTGCTACGACGTTCTTCAGTCATCCTAAAATTCAAGTAACACAAGCAATGCTATGTTTAGGTGACTGAATAGAGAATTCAGCAAGAAATCTGTCAGCTGTCTCCCTAGCATAAAAAAATTAAATGAAACTGTAAGATTGGCAAGTTTCCACCAATGGTTACCAACAATAGAGGAGATTATTTGGGTAAATGTAGAATTATGCAAATTATAGAAGACTTCAGGCAAGGACGTGAAGAAAAGCCAGTTTGATTTTCTTAGATATCATTTCAAGTGAATGAGGGAAAAAACACAGAAATTAGGATTTGGAGAGATGACTGCCCTTCTGAGGTGAAACTGAGTTAAGGTTCCTTGGAAAACTACGCATCACTTCCCACCCAGATCATAGAGACCTATACATACAAAGTGCAAGGAAAAGGAACTAGATAATTCATGAAAGGAGACATAAAACAAAAGTGAGAGCAGTAAAGAGTTCAAACATAGATTTTTTTTTTTTTGCAAAATGAGTCAATGTGATATAGAATGTCAGATAAAGAGATAATCTCAGTGTGTAGAAATTGCATGAATACTTTAGACAAGCTGTAGGAATGAAACATTATCCCTGAAGAAAAGATGCAATTATGATACAAATGCCATTTCTAAAAACTAATAGGTTGATTTCTAACACTGAAATATTAAGGTCATTGGTTTCTATCTTGCTTATGAAAGACAGAGAGCAAGAAGGGTGGTAAAAGAGTGGGGAGAATCTACAGTACAGTCTGCATGAATCCAGTTCTGTCTGCTGAATGAATATGGATAACGTTGGAATCTTGAAAGCATGTGGGTCAGTATTAATCAGCAGAGCCTCAGTGAAGAGTGTGCTGGTGGATATCCTCAGATCGCTCACAAGGTTAACAGAAAGGGTAAAATCTGTAAATGTTGCTTACATTTCTGTCTGTGATGGATGGAAGGAAGAATAGCAGGGATGCAGGGCATCACAGTGGGAGACATGCTGCCTCATGAAGACAATAATAACACATTATTAAAGTTTGAATAAAAGATGGATGAGAACATCTTATCTCAGGAAGCAACTGCTTTCTAAAATTTTCTTATAATGGATAAAGAAGTTTTACCTGAGTGGCTGGTGAGGACCCTGGGATCACAGCCTGATTACATTCAATATGGGCATACAGGTGCCTGGCATTAAAGAACAAGTAATATATCTGCTTTGCTCCTCAGAGGGGTCAATACACAAAGTTGAGAAAAACTAGTAATAAAATAAACTGTGAGAAAATCTTTTGCTATAAAAATGCAGAGTTTTTAAAGAGGATTTCTTGGTTGAGCAGATATAGATTCTCTTACAGAGTGGGACATTATTTGTCTAAAAGCTCATTCTGTTTCAGGATTATGAAAAAGGTGGTAATTAGAAATGAAGAAGCAATATTATAGCTAAATAAAAAAAAAGTTTAGGAGATGGTAATCAATTTAAGTTAGAAGTTACGAAGTGTAGAAAATTGATGAGGGAAGCTAAAGACATCAGGGAAAAATCAATGGTTAGCAGAGCTGGAGACAGTAAAGATTATTTAAGTATGTTAGAAAAAAAAGATATCCTAGCAACACTATAAGGTGTTACTTGATGGAGATGGCAAAATTGCTAATGATGCAGAAAAGAGAGTTCATCAATAAACATTAATGTTCTGTATTTTTTCTGGAAAAAAGCAAGGTTACGTGTATGAAGCAGGTGATGACAGTAAAGTACTTTCCAGCTCAGTGGTGATGAGAAAGGACATAATGTATCTTCTAGGCTAGGGCAGAGTTACAAAGCAATTGCTTTGTCTTGCAAAACTGGCCCATTCATGAGGAATGCCTCCTAATTCAAAGAAATTATATAAATTAAGGTAGCGGACAGAGGACTTATCTCCCTATGTGGGTAGAGGTTTATGATATTAACAGTATTTTAGATGATATAGGAGGTCATAGTTGCTAGATTGCAAGACGTTTAGGAAAGGACTGACTTCCAAATTCCATGCTCAGTTCTTAGGCTTAGCGTGTTTGTATCTTCTTGAAGGCATCCTTTGTGCATTGCAAGAGCAGTGGGAGGTGGACATGCTGTGAGTGAGGACCAGGCTGGGAAGCACAGCATTTGACAGCCTTACCTTGGCTGAGTTACCCAAGTGGAGGTGGAAAAGGGCTTTGCTCCAGGTATGGGAGATGTACACATGGCCACATTAGAATAGTTAAGGGACCAGATTATACTGAGAAGTTATGTGAAGAATGACATAAAACTCTGAGATGGCATTATCAGAAGTTCAGGTTTTGTCTTCCTTTTCTCCCATTTGGTTTTCATACGATCAACCATTTTAACAATGGATATAATATATTGCAAAACAGGATCAGTACCAATGCTCTAGTTTTGAAAACACTTAGGGAGGTGAAATAGTGGTAACAGAGATGAAACTACTGGCAACAATCCCTTTTCAGTGATAGATCTCTTCAACTTTCTCATAATCATCTGTACTTCACCACAGAGCTATTGATATCATAGTACAGAGGGAAATTCTCTCTCCTGGTTGTGAAGGTGACATAAAAAACTCAGCTGCCTTTGTTGCATTTCCTAAGAAATAATGTCACATCAAAAATAAAAACCTGTTAACAGTTGAAGTAAATTAACAGCTAGGAATGTTTGTAGTTTATGACCCTCCTGGGGATTCCATGTTAAAAGAATTATTTTGTGAGAAGAAAATTTTTCTTTTGCTGGGTCTTTTCATATCCTGCAGCAAACCATGAAGGGCCAACATAGGCTCCTTCTTCTCTCTGATGTGGTTTTGCAGCCCCCAATACCTTGTGGCTTTCTCTTCTGGATCTGTCTGTTTCCAGCAGGGCCTTGTTCCAGAAGGACATTGCATATTGCAGGCCTGCCTCACAGGGCTTGAGCTTGCTAACCCCACCCTTCAGAACTTGAGCTGACTTGTGAATTCTTGAGTCAAGACACCATCGTGGTAAGATTTGTTGTAAAGTCTTCCAGTTTGGGGTTTTTTGGTCTTGTTGTTTGGAGGTATAAGTGAGCAATTCAACATGTTCTGAAGCTCTGTCATTCAGTGACAGCTTTTAAAAATTAATTTATTTAAGTCTTTATCCATAACTACTGTTTATTACATATAAAAGAGGCAATTAAAGTAAAGTGATTATTTCAGGTAGCTCTCATTAACCTTCAACCCCACATTATAACTACACGTAGCTTAAATTGTTGAGGCTTTTCCTTTAACTTGGCTTCTTTTTCTGTTATTTTTTGCTCTTCTTTTGTAGACATTTCTCGTATAAATCCATGTTCTGCCAATACACAGAAGGATTTTCTGAGCAAGATTCAATTGTAATTCCATTTACATATGTATTGCTAAAGTAATTATGAAAAGGATTGCTACCTTTTATGTCTTCACAATCGAGTGTATCTTACCAATGGATGAGTAATTTTCAAATTGTATAAATGGGTGGTCTGCAAGATTATTTCCCATATTGACATGTTATTTCAGTAATTTCCCTCCATTTGGATTTCCTTTTTATGCATTTTCAAGGCATTTTATTTCCCTTCCAAAAATGAGGACTGTCTTAATGAGTCTCAAGATCTCAGAAATAGATAGAGTTTCACATGGAGCCCTCTCATTTGCACTTCATGTGGTGATAGTAATGAGGGCAGTCATGAGATGTCAGTGTGGCAGCTGTGGGTGACTCTGAGGAGCCTGGACAGGCACATGCCATTCCTTTGCAGCATGTACAGCATCTGCAGAGAAAATGAACATAGAGTTAATCTGTGATCTAAAATAAGACAAGCATTACCTATCGATTGACAAATCAGGATGACTCTGCTTGTGCTCCTGCTAATTTCATATTCATGCATTTACAGTTAGGCGTAAATTATGAATCTTCTGGGTTTGGTGGTTTTTTTTCATTCTTTCATATTATATTGTGAACTCCACTAAAAGATGATTTTATGCCTGGAATACAAACATGTAGAAAATTAACATTTTCTACAAAGGCACTGAAGCTCTGCCAGTGTATTAATTATCTGGCAAGTGTATCTAAAAACTGGTAAATCACCCATAACATCAGCAGACAGAAGAGGGATTCAAACTAAATTAGGAATTAACATTTTAGATGTGGTTCTTACTTAGACACATAAGTAAGGAGGATCATTTCTGTAATAATCACTGGAATTCTGCTACCTGACAATTAGTACCAAAAGAGATGATTCTGATTTCTGCAGCTCATCCTCTTTGACACACTACTCATAATGTATGTAAAGTGCAGAACATAGAATGATTTGACTTTTCTCAGCAAATTGTACATTTGTTCAATAAAATAAAACCCTGCATTTTAGTGTGCTGTCCTAAAAGGAAATACAAACATCATAAAAAACTTCTAGAATATCCCATGTTTAAATGACACAGAATATATGTTTACTGGCAGAAGATAGCACTTAGATGAGATCTTTCCCTGTGCCTTCATTTCAGTTATTTTTCTTGCTTCAATTTACAGAGAAGTCATTGTAGTTGTTGGGTGACAGCACAATTTCCTTGGAGAGCACTGGATCCAATGCAATACTATGTAGAATTCTGAGTATACTCTAGGTTAAAGTGAAAACACAGAAGAAGAAATAACAATTAGACACAAAAAACCCTACAATAATAGTACTGAAAATAAAAGAAAAACAGCAAAATGTATTTTACTTCACAAGATCTTTTTATTTGAGTTTTCCACAGACTAAGATTCTTCTGTAAGTGATGTATTAGGATGATTTTTATTTACAGAAGAACATATTTGTTACTCATCTTTGGCTCTAGAAAAACAATTTTCTCTATATTTCTTTTGGTAAATGGAATTGTGCCTAGACACACTCCTAAGTGAGAAAGCACTAGGTAATGTATGCATTATTTTTACTGACATGTACTGCAGTCAGGCTGGATACTATCCTGCCTTGTACCAAGGTTTAAATCACTGGAATGTCTAAAGATAAGCCAGCAGGGAGAAAAAAATTTCAGCAGTATTAATTTATTAAGAAAACTGCCCTTGGGTTGACAATGGAGAATGTGCCAGTATCTGGGAATATGGCTCCTCCTTGCCTGGTTCCAGATGGCCCTGGTGGTGTTCCCTTTCCCCGGGCTTGATGATGGAATGGAAGGGATTCTAGCCATCAGCAGACACTCAAGTGGGTTGCCAAGCACAAGCATGGGTACCCAGGAGGACTATCAAGGCAGGTGCAAGATGTTTTGCTGCATTTTGGCTCATGCAGGCAGGGCAGCATGAAGGCAGGCTTGCCCCCACAGCACTCTGGAAACAGTGTGCATGCAGGAAAACAAGCATACCTTTTGTTGCTTCTGCTTCTCTCTTGTTGCTTCTGCTCTGCTTCTCCATGAAGACAATGGTGGTGAGGAGATTTACTGAGATTTCTTGCTCAGGTTTTGGGAAGGGAGGAAAAGTAGCTGTTCAGCAGGAACATAATGTGAATGTGGAGGGTGCAAGGCAGGAAAACTCTTATAAGGACTGTCAGAGTTCATTGCACAGCCTTTAAATGCTCTTTAAATGCTGAGAAAAACAAGAAATAGCTGCAGTAACACCTGCTCCTCAGGTAGAAAACTGGAGGTGAAGCATAGAGAGCTTGATAACTGCTCCTTGTGCTGAGCTTCACCTGGGAAGAGGTACTGTGTTCCAGGCATTTGGACTCAGATACACAGAAATAAATGCAATTTTCCATGTCTGAGTTCTTCTGGTGTTCATGATGGAGATACAGGTGAGGAGCTATAACAAATCAGCATTTCCATGGTGATGCTCACTCAGCTGAAAAATGGGAGCTGCTTCTCCATGGGGACTTGGGGAGGATGTGCAGAGCTGGCAGAGTACACTGCAGATGTGGCCAGCGTTTCCCAGTTAAGGGCTATGAGAGATTTTGGTCTCTGCTGGCTGCCAGGGCCAGACTCATTTTAAAACTAGACATCTACCCTGAAATGCAGTCATCAAACACTCCCTATAGTCACTTGCTGGTGGTAGAACTTCCAGAGGTATGTCCTCCTCCTTTGAGACACCTCTCCCAGCATACGACAAAATACTTAATTGAACTGCCTGTATCTCTCTGTTGCCTAGAGCAGAAGCCCCTGCTCTGCCAGAAAAGCCAGATGCCTACTTTTCAGGGTGGATGAGATACTCTTCTTCAGAATCTGCATTATGCTAAAAGGTCACCTTGTGTAATGATACCACAGCTGCTACAACTGTGAAGTTGGGTGATTTTAAAGGCTTGTTGAATCCCATTGTCATTCATGAATTAACACGTAAAGGCTGAGCTCCTAGGCCTTGGAGTAGGAGTTTCTAAGGAAGCTTTTCTAAATTGGAAGAAAATGTAATTAATCAACTACTGGGTATTTCTATTGCTATTACTCTGGGGTTTTATACTTACCAGTAAAAAAGTATTTGAAGTACTGAGTACCCCTTCCTTATATTATTAAAAACATTTTGTAGAATATCGGGTGCTGAATATGAAAAATGCCCACTGAGCAGAGGATGGAGAATGACAGGCATTTCTGTTTCACAGTGCCTCTGAGGAAAAAAGGATGGTTTCATGTCAGAGTGAGAGTGAATTAGATTAAATTTTCAGTGAATCAAGAGCTAATAACCACTGTACCCCACAGTATCCGAAATGCTTTGGGTTGAGTGAAACATTTTGTTTGACGTGGAATGAAAGATTTTATTTTGGTTTCAAACAATTCAAATATTCTATGAAATAAGGGAAAATTGTATATAGAAGTAACTTCAAATGAGAAAATCAAAACCTTTCATTTTCAAAATGTCAAAATGAAGCTTTTCCATTTTTCACTGATTTCTTTTGTCTGAAGCTAACAATTCAGCAAATTTTATACTAATTCATGAAATATTTATGTGATGATGAGTCTTCATTTTATTTCAATAAATAGCTTACAGTTAAAAACTATGCACAGCTTAAGCATTGCATCATGTTGTCTAGCCAGCCCTTTAACAACACCGGGTTCTTCTCTCAGGTATTTTAAAAACTGAATAGGGTCTGTTACAGACACTAATAAAAATGACAAATATGTATCTTTCTTCATAAAAATATAGATTTGCTGTTAAAATGTAAAGTAAGATAACTCATTGTAAAAAACTTAAATTACAAAAATGGGTGATATAAATAGTTGAAATGATGGAACATGTGGTATAAAACTCATCCATTTACTGATAACTGAGTATTTTTAAAGTCTGCTTCTGAGAGTATTTCTTTACAGCTTTTTCTGCAGTTTCACTATGTATATCCTTTGACTAGGTCCTGCTTTGCTAGAGTTCTTCTGCCACAGTTTCACCAAAGGGGCTGGGTTAAGACTGAGCACATAAATTGCAAATATATATGCATGACTTGCCGTCAATTTGCATGATTACCGCAGCAAATATAAACCTGGCATAAGGCAAAACAACAGCCTATTGACAAAGCTGGCTGAGGCAGGCTTGGGTGCCTAACTCTTTTTGGACAGTGTCTTGATTTATGCTATAAATAATCAGGGTCGGGTTTTATGTTGAAGCCTTTGTGTGGGAGTTAAATGGGATGTCCTAACCTTTGAACTGTCTTTGGGCTCCAGTTCAGAGGGATGGCACTGTGTTCAATGTCACAGAAAACATGAAAGGGACTCTAAGCGATAGGAAGAGTGATGCAGTTCTCCCTTGTTGCTGTTGATTTTTCCTTGGGGATCCTTCTCACGTTTCTTTTTGCTGATAGGCTTCAACTTTTTCTGTGAAGCATTTTTAGAAAATGATTGGGTGAACATACACACATAAAATTTATAAATACCAAAGAATATTTTCAGGAGGGGTAGAAGAGGCACTGTTAACATGATCCATGCTGGTTTTGTTTGTACATGCATAGTCATATACAGAAAGAGGAAAGATTATTTGTTCATAGCATGGAGTACTTAATTGTGTGGAAACTTCAGGTTATGGTTGGAGGGCAGATTTAATACTTAATGCAGTTAAAGAAGTAGAATCTATTGAGAGTGCACGATAGTATTAAAGTAATTGGAGCACCTTTTCTCTTTGCTAAAGTGAGTGTCTGTGCCAAATCTAACCTGTTCTTCATGAGTGTAATCCTACTTGTTTTTGAATGAGTCCCTTTTTGTTTGCCACATCATCCTGTGTAATGAGGAGTAAACCTCAGTACAAAGCATGTACATCTGTGGTTTCTGATAAATTGCATTGCAGCCATGGCTTTGGTCTTTTTGTTTTCACTTCTGGCTGCTTTAATACTCTGGGAATTCTGGCTTTACGATATTAAAAATGAGCACAATATAGAAAGCAGCTACAAGTCTCAGTGCATATTGGTCTTGGACTTTACAAGTGGCATCAAAATGCAGTCAGAATTCACTCATCTCATAACTGGAGCAAGAAAAAAGCAAGGCACACAAGTAACTCCTCTCCACTGATGGATAGGGTCTGAGTTGGGGGGAAGGATGGCAAAGCATGGAAAGCAGATACATGGAGCAAAGCGTTCTGGACTTTGCATGCCTCTTGATCCTTCTGTGGACTGATGAGATTTCTCAAATGTGAACGCAAATTTCCCATCTCACACCTTGCTACCGGGTGCAAATTGAATCTTAAGTGAGGGTGGGTAAAATAAACATCTAGTAGGTGTATTAAACAGTCTTTGGGTTCTATATTGCATCTCTGGAAGACAGGCATACAAATGTTTTCTTTGGAATTAAAGCACATACAGCTGATAGTCTTCAAAGTTTCGTTTTGGTGGCTTGCTTTTTCTTTCCTTTTCCCCATAGAAATGTAAAGCTAAAATCAACTGGGGTAGCAGGTTCGTTTTAATGGAGGAGAAAGGTGATAAAGACATTTTTTATTCACAGAGAATGTTGTCATGCAGCATGAATGGGGAATGGAGCTCATTTAGCCTTTCTCTGCAGCCTCTCAGGGCTGTGCTTTACAGAAGAACATGTTAGAATTAATAAAAGTTTCATTACTAGGTTTGTCAGGCAACATTTGTCTCTTGTGAAAAAGACAAACCCACTTAAATTCTAGAGATTAAAAGGTATGTCTCCTTACTCTTAGGTGACAGACCTTTGTGTCTGCAGCCTGCCCGAGGTAACAGACTCAGGCCTCACTTCTGCTGAAATTAGGTATGGATTTCCTGCTGACAGTGGGGAAACAGGGCTGAGGTCTCCTACATAGGAATGTATTGCCTGATGCATATTCCCTGTGTGGAGCTGCCCACCAGACTGCAGAACCCTGAGTTTTAGCCTTTCTTGCCTTTTTTTCATACTGTCAGAGACATGTGACCGTGCAACTGCTGCAACAGTGTAAGAAATGCAGCAACTTGAGGTCTCAGCTCTGTGGCAGATGTCTCCTGCCTCCCTGGCTGTGGACATGCCTCACTAACTGACCCCAGAGTATCAATTCTCAGGTGGCAGCCTGACAAGAAGTTTTGGGGTGTCACTCAGAGGGGCTGGTACAGCAAAATTGTCCAAGAATTTACCGCGGTACTCAAATCTTGGCCCTCAAAGGCAAAGGCAAAATGTGCCCAAATATCAGTGGGTACATTAGGATGCCCCAGAGGGTTGGATGAACTCCAGTGGCTGATGAAATAGGTTCTGAAGGGTAACATGGTAAAGGAAAAATTCACCAATTTTTACCTTGCTTAGAAAATAATATATGTCAAAAATAAGATAAAATCTTTCCTTTGCTCAGCAGCTGACATTTTGAAATGAGGTCTTTAATTCTCTTGGGGAAAAAAAAGAAAGGTTTGCAAGAGGAGTTGTGGACAGATCTGCCTATAAGTGATGACCGTGGCAGAGTGCTGTGGCAGCTTGAACTCCTGAAGAGATTTAGGAGGCCACATTCAATGCAGGGGTTATGAACACAACTTCCAGTAATTCAACTCCGGTTGTGTCACCTCTAGAAGGGATACTGCATCAGGGAGTCAAAGCAGGAAGACTGGACACACTGAAAGACTGAGGAATAGGAAAGAGGCACACATTTTCCCCAGTTTCTCATGTCTAGTTCCAGACATTTGAAAAATTCTACCATGGTCCCCATATAATTATGCCTCTACTCTCTGTGAGACATATGGTGTAGGAGCCACAAAGTATTTGGGAACCTCCCACTAGAGACCATTCTGTGGGCACACAGGATTAGGTCCATGTTAGATTTCTGCACCATTTGGAAGATGGCATTTGAGCTAAATGTATTGCATTTAGCCTGCTGGGGCTGCAGGGTGTTCTTCCCCTGCGGTGCAGTGATGTCTGCAGCAGCTACGCTCTGCAGCTGTGCAGCCTTAGCCCCCCAGCAAAACTGGGTCTGAGGATGGCTGCACATCAGTGAATCCTGTGTACATCCTCCTAACATACAAACTGGGTTTGTAAGCTCAAGCCATCAGTTAAATTTAAATGTGTCAATCAGGAAAACTCTAGGAGTGTAGGATACAAGTGAGGGCAAGCTTTATTTAAAAACATGTAGGTTGGCTGTAACTAGACCACTGGGGAAGCTTGTGGCTTGTGCACATTTAATGTTAAGTCAGGCTTAAAATCACATTAGTTAAAACAAGTTAGCTAACAGACTTGCAGATGGAAACACTTCTCCTGTTCTTAGGTGTCTTGAGGAAACTGTTTCTTGTTTGCAGTTGTGAATAATGCTTTGCATTTATTTGCTCATATTACTTATTCTTAGGATAAGAATAAACACCTGAGAACTGAGGGTCACATCCCTGTGAGGCATTTGCACTCAGACATCCCTGTGATAATCAGGTTAATCATTGCAACAAAACAAAACTGAAAGGAGAAAAAGGGTTATGTTTTCAATCCACCTAAATCCTTGAATGAACTGATTGCACCTGTGTCCCCATGCAAGACATTCACATGAGAGTTGGACTCTGTGATCCTTGTGGGTCCTTTCCAACTCTGAATATTCTCTGTGTGTATGTGTGGTGTGCATGTGTGTATGAAAGAGATGAGGCTGGACAAAGGAAAGAGGGTCCATCAGGAAGGTGGAACCATCTCCTTTGGCAGCAGCACAGACATAGATGGGGCTCTTGGCAGGCATGAACCTGGCCAGGTGCACCAGGTCTGCCCAGCTGGCACCAGCCTCCCGAGCCTGGTCCTCTGCTCAGCCTGGGGGACCATCCCCAGGAGGGAGCTGGTGCGCAAAAGGATGGCTGCAATCCTCTGCAGCTGCTATTTTTATGGTGTACTTTGAGATGGCTGTTTTCAAGTTGGATCTTTTGGGCAATCGTTGGAGCTCGGCAGCACTGCACCATCTGGAGGAGCAGCAATTGGCTGTGCAAGGGGGCAGTGGTGGTTGTGGGTCAGCAGAGTGAGCTTCTGCAGCCAGCACTGCCCCAAAGGTAGTGCGTTCTCCAGTGACTCCTACCCCTTCTTCTGTCTCACTCTGTAGTAGGGCAGACATTGGAGAAGTTACATTGTCTAAGTCAAGAAATTAACAAGGGTTTTCCAATCAATTAAGCAAAGCATGTGTTAAACTACTTATCTGGGGGATTGAATTGCCTTTCTTAGCCTTTCTTTTTTAAAGGACTTGATATATCTCTAGCACAAGAAAAAGAAATGGCCTAGCATATAAAGCAAAAAGGTATTGGGAAGCTGAAAGCCAATGAGCATAAAACAACTCTCACCGGTTTTAATTACTTCTGTGCCATACTGATGAGAAATTTGGAAAAGCTTTCAAATTTTGCCATAAAGTCCTATCATTTTCTTAATGCACTGGCTGCCCAGACAGAGGCACTATTTTTCTAGTCTGATTTACACAGTAAATCAGTATTTATATGAGTTTCTTCAGGTGGTACACTGAAAATCTTACTTCCCAAAGAGTAGTGAGATCTTTTCTTGCTATCATCTTATTAATACCATTGCTTGCCTGTTTCTTGTTCTCAGGAATGTACTTCATATGGTTTTTTTATTTCTCTGTTTTCCTCTTCCCAACTGTTTGATTTGTGTGTTGGTAGCAAATGATTCTTATTTTCCGGTTCTTCAAATATAAATCTGACATTTGCACAGTTTATAAGTGGGGAAAGTGTGGTTTCAGGAGGCTAAGATGACATTAAAGAACAAGTACTGGAAATAAAAATGCATGTCGTACCAACTTATATATACAACATTCAAAGCTTGAAAACTAAACCAGTGCATGCACAGAGTCAGCATTTGGATGAGCTGTATCAAGGCTGATGTCTGCTGGAGTAAAACTGGCTTATTCTTGAGATAAGAATTGTCTAACCGTGTCTCCTTGGTGCCTCTGCCCCTCCAGCCAAGGTGTTACAAACATTTAGCAAGGGACTCAAAAAAGTCCAAGCTCTTCTGTAAGCAGGAAAGTGGGACAGGGCTGTGGTGGTGCTGGTGCCACAAGCCAGCAGGGCCACTCTGTGACTGATGTGAGCAGACAGAGTCCAAGATCTTGCAAGTTCTTCTGTGTGCAGCACTTCTGGGCACTTGGCACGGTGCCGATAACTGGCTCTTCTGTTGCATAAGTTCAACTGAGCTGCCCCTGAAGGTACCCTCTTAACTGCAGGCATAGATGGTATAGTTAGAAGATGCTGTGGTGACTGCTTCACCTCTTAAATGAAGCTCCTTATAAACCATTCATAATTTTTTTGGTATTTGTTAAAAGTAGTTTACAGCATCTCCATATCTCAGGGCAGTTGTGTTTCCATCTGTTCTGCCTGCTGTAAGTTGTCAGTTCAGGATTTGGCACTGTGGAGGAAAACTGGCATACGACAAAGAGGAAGCAGGACCCACGTTGATTGACAGAATATTTTCTCAGTGGGAAAGTGCAGTGAACTCAGGCATAAAAAGGGATAATTCATTAGATATTTATCTCTAGGGATCTAAATTATATTAGAAAGTATACAAACAAAGATCTGGTTTCTCTCTAGACACTATGGGCTCTATGCATTTTTATGCTATCCTTTAAGGTAGACCATTGCTAAAGGAATGAATAAGAGGAAAAGTCTTTGTTGATAAATTCCCTGGGAATTCATTATAATGCTGTTTTGCATGCATTCCTGGAAGCATCACGTGTCACATTACCCTTATGTGTAGTTGTGAAGATGTGAAATTTAAACACAGTTTGTCCAAGGTAATTTTTTACGCTGTTGTAACTGTACCATTGAACCAGTATGTGCTGGAAGGTGCACAGTCCTTACTCAGGAGGTCTTTTTTTTTTCTTCTGATCCTTAGCTAGTGTAAACAATATCGAAGGTAGGTAGGTAGGTAGGGAAACCTTTGGGATGAAGAAGCAGATGGTCCAAAGCTATAAGGAAGTTTAATGTCTTAGTGCTTTACTGGGCTTCTGAAAGCTGTAATGCCTGTACATGGCGAAACAGATGGTGGCACTGTAAAAGTGACTGGCACTTCTGCATGCAAAGCTTGGGATATGGCACTTTTGCCTCCAAACTTTGTCTTTGAATACATTGATGAACTTGCCATGGACTTACCAAGGGCATAAAGAAAATTATTCTGACTGGCAAATGGCTGTGTTATTGTTTGTGTCAATGCCATCCTGGCTCATGGAAAGCTCATTAAATTGCTGTTAAATTGCATTCAAGCAAAATAACTTTCATAAGGCTGTGGGGGATTCTCTGAACCATCGTAGAAAGTGGAAATGTGAAAACTAAAAATGTTGAGTCCATTTAATATCATTGAGAGGCCATACCCAGCAAGTGCACTCTGAGCCAACACAGATGGCACACTGCTCTCGTCTTGTCTTTATACACTGAGGAAAGAACCTCTTAGAAACAATCATTGTCTCTCCTCTCCCCCCACCCTCAGTGTTAATTTCTGCTGAAGTGTTTCATTGTCATCACTGCAAACACACTGGGAGCTCAGCACTACCAGTCCTGCTTAACACTGAATCAATGTAGCTTCTGAGGGGTTTGGACAGTGGACACAATCAGCCTCTCTCCTACCTGATAAACCAAAGGGACTCAATGGGAAGGATGAATAGAAAGTCATGATGTCCAGGCTTGTCCTAGCCTTTTCCTTTTTTGTGGTCATCTGCCTCTGGTCACCCTTCAGGGGTTTTTGAACAGGTGCCTGTGATTTTATTTGGTGTTTTAGTTAACTGATGGACCTTTATTTACCTCTGCTGGAGGTCTTACTCACACTGAATGTTCATTCCTTGCCTTCTATTATATGGCTCTCTGCTTGGTCATGTTGTCCAGGCTGGCAGGTTTGCCCATGGGAGGAAGACAGTAAACTTGGTGTTCCTCTTTCTGTCCATCACCTTTCTCCTGAACCTCCTGGTGCTCAGGAGCTGTCTTCACCTGCTCCTAGGAAGGACACAAGACTTGGCAGCACTGTCAGCATTGAGGGCTATGACCTAAGAGTGCCACTCTCCTCCCGCTGGACCTTTTGCTGTGCTGACACCAGACTGGTTTTCCCACTCACTTCTGGGCTGTGGTTACATGACACAGCTGAGCCAGTGCACTCATCTGGAACACTCACCCAGAGCAAAGCCAGTAGTTTTCTGCTGGGATTCAAGCTCCCAGTTCAGTACTAAGATGGGTACAGAGGAAGCAAGGGTTAAGGAAGAGCAGATGAGGAGGAAGGGGACTGTGCCTGGCCACAACAGTGAGACACAGCGTGACCAGCAGGTTGAGGAGGGTGATTCTCGCCCTCTACTCTCATGATATCACACCTGGAGCACTGCGTCTGGCTCTGGGAGCCCTGACATAAGAAGGACATGGACACAGACCTGTTGAAGTGAGTCCAGAGGAAGGCCATGAAGGTGATCAGAAGGATGGAACACCTCTCCTGTCAGGACAGGTTGAGAGAGTTGAGGATGTTCACACTGGAGAAGGCTCCGGGGAGACCGTATAGCACCTTCCTGTACCTGAAGGTAGCCCACAGGAAAGCTGGAGAGGAACTTTTTCAAGGGCATGTAGTGACAGGACAAGGGGGTAATGGCTTTAAACTGAAAGAGACCAGGTTTAGATTAAATGCTAGAAAGAAATTGTTTACTATGAGGGTGTTGAGGCACTGGAACAGGGTGCCCAGAGAAGCTGTGGATGGCCCATCCCTGCAAGTATTCAAGGCCAGGTGGATGGGGCTCTGAGCAACCTGATCTAGTGAAAGGCATTTTTTAAAGGTTCAGGGAATGGAAATATCCTTATTCATAAATAAAGCACTGGCCTGAATTTGTGCCCAAATTTAATCAGAACCAAAACCATGTTTCTAAGATGAAATACCTTTACAGCAGAGGAGGAAATACCATAATGTCCCAGTATTCACTGACTCATGACATTCTAGCTCAGCTTTGTATACTTAAAAAATTCAAAGTGTTTGAAATAGACTTAAATAAACATTTACCCTTTTGGTGCTCCATCCAAGTAGAACCCAAGGCAGTACTTGAGACTTACCCATTCATAACTGTGAGAGGAATGTGGGACCTTCCCTCAGAGTCATTCCAGCTTGATCAGCTGTGGTTTGCAGTGCTAGGAATAAAAATGGCTCTTTTTTTCTGCTTTTTTTTCCTCCAGGCTTTTTAAGCTTAGTAATGTGAAAACCAAACTAATGTCTCAGCTAGACATGAATTTGTGCTTGAGTTTTTCTGTCACAACCCAAAGTGCAGCTTGGTCGTGATGATTTCAAATTCCCGAAGTATGAGAAATTCAGATTGAGCTACGTGCGTGCATATATGCAATTCATATTTTGCCAAGAGGAAAGGAGATTTCCCTCAGCAATGTATAGCTGAAAGGCTGAGTTTCTCAGGCTAAACTTCTGTAATTTCTAAATTAGAAACTTTGGCGAGTCGGAGGAGTAGAGAGTGCGAGGCATACAGTATGCTCCAGGGAAAACAACATTGTTTTATCGTGAGCTTTTGCCGCACTCTTAGAGAACAAAGCTGGGGAAAGAAAGAGGCTTGTTTATGGTTGCACTGAGTAACACAGTTATCAGGGAACATTGTATTACCTACACAGAAAGTACTGCTGTGGATATTTAGGTTCCCTCATAACATTTGTTGATGCTTTAAGACTTTATTAAAGTTGTGATTCATTTCTGGGAATGGAGCTCCCATTTTTTTCACAGTCATGCTAATTTTTTATCAAATGTTTCATGTTGTCTCCCCATTGATTTTGAGGGTAGATTTTAGCTTCTTAAAATACCATCCTGCATGCATATTTGTGCAGAGCATACTCTATCAATTTTTAATCTGAGAGGATCAGATCCCTATTCTTTGCAAATTTTTAGAGGTCTTTGCTTCTGCTAAGCAGTTTGAAAACATAAAGGACTGAAGTTAACTTCATTAACAGACATAAATAGAAGCATGGTCTGTCTGTGAACCTTAGAACAGTGAAAGGTTAGAGAAAATGAGCTGCTGGAGTATAGATTTCCCTTGGGTAAAAAAAGGTGTTTTAAATATAAATCAACATACTAACATCTTTAAAGTGAGCAACTAAAATCCAGTTCACTTCACATTACTCCTTCAATTGCCTGTGCATCAGTTTTAGAAGAAGGACAGAAAATGTTTTTATTTTTAAGAATTCTTCAAGAGGCCTTTAACATCCTATTATAGAGTATTGGCAGATAAAACCCCATTACTTAAACACTGAGACATTAAATACAGCTTTAAATAGTGTTTTTTTCAGAAATCAGATGGTATTTAGAATTCTGCAGAACAGACAAAATACATTTTTGCATTGAAAATGGAGGTGCAGATGCCTTATATTTTTTTTTTTCTGGCACAGTGAACTACATGAGTTCAATTTTTGGCTTGTGAAGTCAGTTCTTTCCACTATCGTTTCATTTCAGTTTTGCTGTGGAAAACACAGACTAAATTTGTAGTCTTCTACTCATTGTATTTGCTTCTCAGGTTATGCTTTCCTACTAACCCTAGGTGCCCCCATATTCTTTTTCAAGTTGGATTAATTTTTCCCTCAGCATACCATGGAGAGAGGTGCTGTCTCAGCTAATAAGCAAATATCTCCATGAGCAGCCAAACTAACCATGCCTGCTTTCCAATGGATGCCTGTCTCTTGGTTGATTGACTTTTAACTGAATTACGCTGCAGCTGCAATGTGTGTGCATCCCTTAGTAGGCTCCCCAGACAGAGTTGTTGTCCCATGAGATTGCTCTGTTGTTTAGAAATACATGGTTCAACTGAAGCTTTTCCACTATGCAAGAACTCAGAAAGACTTTTCCTTCCGCTTTCCAGCTCTCCTGGCTGGTGTGGATTCACCACCATCTCCTCTGCACGTCTATCATGTTACCTTGGAACTCTGTTCTGCTGCCTCTGGTTTGGCTGAAAGTGCCCAGCAGGCTCCAAGGGCAGCTGGAGAAGCAGGCAATTGGTAGCATCACATAATCTTAGAAAACCAGGCTAAAACTGAAAAAAAAAATGACCCCTAATTGGGTTGCAGAAATATTGGGAATAGTTTGGATTTTTCTTCCTGAGAGTGGGTGCTTTATGGGGCTTGAGCAGTTTGCCAACCCAGCAGAGAAGCCCATGACAGCAGGAACAGGAAGACATCTACGTCTGCTCAATTCAAGGCCAGTTCACACCCCTGCTAGGACTATGCCTTAAGCATCAGCATGGTTGCTCTCAGCCATTAGTCCTGGTGGTGTTTTGTTGTGAAGTACTAAATATACTCACCAGGGTAGAAAGAGTCTTCATCCTGCCTCTCGTCCTGGTAGATCTGGGAAGGGAGCAATGTGGATTCCTGCATGTGAGCATGTGCTTTATAAATAGAAAAGTGGAACCGTTCCAGTACATAAGCAAGTAAATAAATAGCAGCCACCTCCTGTGTGCTCACAGCTATCCACACACAGGAGAGATGTGAACTTGGGTCATCTGATTTTCAAATGCCTGTTCTGCTCTGGAGTAATTTAACCCCCGTCTCTTTTCATTCTGGAAGTGATGCCCAATTTCACCCCTGAACATGGCCTTTTGCCTAAGTATGCCACAAATAAAATTACAAACTGTGTATTTGACCCTAAAAGGATGCATGTACTTGCTGGAATTTCTCCACAGCCTCATTGTCAAAAAATAATGTATTTTTTATGCACATATATGTAAGCAAGCCAAAGAAGCCTCCTTGATTGTGGTGGGTTTTCTTCCTTTTAAAATACTTTTGAACCAAGTTCTTATATAGTTATTATATACCATTTCAGGACACATTTTTCCCTGCTGTTTTGAGAAGAAAGAAATTTTTAAATGCTAGCATTAATGGCATTCAAGTTTTATAATGGTGCATGGTTAATACATTGCTGAACATGCCCTGGATTTCAGAGGTGATTTGCACAAGACTTTAGAAATAGGTGCTTCCGACAGAGGAAAAAAAAAATTAATGTAGTGGTGCAGAAAATATGTAGCTATTAAGCATAGAATCACAGAATCACACAATGGTTTGAGTTGGAAGGGCCTTCAAAGACCATCTAATTCCAATTCCCCTGCCATGGGCAGGGACACTTCACCAGACCAGTTTGCTCAGAGCCTTATTAATCCTGGGCTCGAACACTGAGAGGGTTGGGGTATCCACAGCATCTCTGTTCCAGTACCTCACCACCCTCACAGTAAAGAATTTCTTCTTAATATCTCTTCTAAACCTACTCTCTTTCAGTTTAAAGCCATTACCCCCTTGTTCTGTCCCTACGTGCCCTTGTGAGAAGTTCCTCTCCAGATTTCCTGTAGGCCCCTTGTAGGTACCAGAATGTGTTATAAGGTGTCTATAGAACCTTTTTTCTCCGAGCAGAACAACCCCAATTCTTTCAGTTTGTCTTCAATAGGATGTTATCAGTTGTGGTCCTACCCTTGTTGCGACAGTTCCTAACAACGCAGTTAATTTTCAGCTCACTTGTTTGAACAACTGCTGAATTTAGAAATGTTGTTGTTCTTTTAAATGTACACTGCTCTGGCAGAACTTCTCTTAACCTATAAACTGGAATAATACCTTTGAGATCAACAAGCTTCTTCAGATTTACAATCAGGCAACTGAGACAAAAGTCTGGCCCAAATATTCAGTCTCCCAGGACTTTACAAACCAGATAGTAACCATGCAGTGAACTACGTTAGGAAGAGGGTAAAACATTGAACATAGTTTAAGTTTTGAACTAAGGAGTATATGAGCAGTGTATATCTTCTTTTAGGACTCCTTTTGGCCTATTTTGGTCCACTACCATTTCACTTACTGTTTTTACATTCTCAGATATTGGTGAATGAGAGTGCTAGGAAAATTGTTTAAATCCTGGTTTACTGACTAAAGGCTGTAGGAGAAAATGACAGTTTGTAAATGCCATAAATTCAGGGTTTTTTGACTGCCATGATGAAATTACTGTTAGTAGGGTTGCTAGCTCTTTTAATTATATATTTTAAAGAAAGCATTTAAAATGACCAGTACCTCATAATTTCTTCCTCTAGTGTATAATTTGAATAATATAAAGGAATTCAATTCCTCTGAGGTTACAGGCAGACAAGGATTTGAAATATTGCCTGGAGATAGGTTGGGCTTTCCTGTTAATGGGACTCATTTTTATGCAGGGAATTGCCACATTCAAACAGGCACCCTTTCACTTTAATGTTCCTTTTTGTTCTTCAGTCTCTAAGTGACAACATCCTAAAAGAGCAATGTGTGGCAGATGATTAAAAAGGACAAATATTCCAGACATTATCCTGAATTACCTCCTGAGCAGCACCGATGATTGTTTGAGCCCTCTCTGTGGCTGCAGAGGATTCAATAAGCTGTAATTGAAACAAATACATGAAAAACAAAAAAATATGTTTTGTTGATTATTTGTACTTAGAGCTAGATCCAAAACCTGGTTTTCTCTGAGCATTTCTGGACATATGTACTCACCTGATGATGGCTAAGTAGACGCATTTCCTTTTGCTATCAGGAATCAGCAGACACATGCAGGTAGAGTGAGTGTGTGGCAGCAGAGGGGATGCACTAAAACACATTGATCTAAAGTGTTTCGTTATCTAGATCACATTTTGAATGGCCATTACAAAGTAATTCTGTATGGTCTGTGCATCATGGATAAAAAAATGGCTACTAGTGGGATTCATTAAGCAGCAACTAAATTTCTTCCTTTGTGAAAGCAGTTAAGAACAATTTTTAATAAAATATTTCCCCTAAAAATCTGGAAGAAATCTGCAGAGATAAGGAAGAGAAGATCTGTACGAGAAGGCACTATGTTGCTTACATCTATTTAGTGGTTTTTTAATCTCCTTTTTTCCTTGCTCAAAAAGTAATTGTCCCCCTTGAATTTCAGTGGGATCACTCCTAGAGAAAAGTATTATGGTGAATGACTTCTAGCAGAATTCATCAATCCCAGCATGAAGTTTTATCAGTCCTGTTATGTCTAGTCATCATTTTTTCCTATTACAGAAGGCATCAGGAAGCTGACCTGTGATGCAGGGGTGGGGGCACCTTGGCCTGTTTTGACCACTGAGAAAATCTGTCCTTGAGAGCAAAGCTCACAGAAGACAAGAACCGTAATTCTTCAGATGGTTCAAGCCCTGTGCCACCATCATTGATGGTTTCTGAAAGCCGATAGAGGCTTCTGTATCCCGCTCTCTTCACAATGGATTTGTTTCAATTATTAGGTTTGCAGTGTCTGTATTATGTGAAAGAAATGACAAACTTGTTTTGGGAGTCTGCCTTGGTATTGCTGCTTGTTCCTCTGCATTGTACATCCCCTGGGATTTCCCAAGTGATGTTTGGCAGGCCACAGGGATGCAGTAAATGGCCCAGGCAACACATTCAGGTGGCACAGCATGCCCTGGTGGGGACATTTTACCTGCAGGTGAACAGTCATTTGTGGATGGGGCAACATTGATGCTTTACAGGCTCTTACCCTGACTTTGATGGGAAAATGCTTTAACATGCAGACATAACAGTAATTTTATCTGGGCACTTAAATTAAAAAGGCGCATATACCCTGAAGCCTTTTGCAAATATTTGAGGCACTTTGGATATAATCTGAAAATTCCCCCATCAAAAGTGGCACTTGAAGCACAGGTAATTGAAGCACAGGAGTGACCTTTGCAATAACTCAACAAATGAGACAAATAGAAAGCTAAAACTCCTGTCTTGCTGGTGACTTACCTCTCTTTCCACAAATAAGCTGCTCATAAAATGCTGCCAGGAGGGTAAATTGTGTGGCACATATTTCATTTCCTCTGTCTTCAGTATATCTTACCAGATGCCCTGTAGTTTCAAATAGATGCATTTTTTTTCAGATTAAGCACTTCCTAAAAGTAATGGTCCTTGATAGCAAAACTGGAGAATGATTTGCTGCTTGATTAGAGACCAAATCCATGAAAAGAACTCTTTTGATAGATGTACTGTATTACAGTGAGTGATCCTTCCTTGCCTGGTCTTAGCATGACTTGATTTGGCAAATAGGACTGATTGTGGGTGGACTATGACAGTCCAACAAGTGGCACATCCAGTAGAATAAATCACAGCCCAGAAGCAAAAGTTTAGCTAAAACACCCAGTTGACTAGTTCTGATATTTTCTATCTTTCTTACATTTCTTTACATTAATTGCCTTGTCTGCAAAATCCTTTTATTTATGAATGGGTTATAAGTAGGAAATGTTCCTTCTTGGGTTATGAAAGTCCTTGCTTTCAGCCTTAGCAGATTTCTGGTCTCTTCCAGACTTTCAGTACATTGCTGTTCGTTGGTGGCATTCAAATTAAATAGGGTGTTTGGCCCTTGAGAATTCAAAATATGGGCAATTAAGGTAAATCACTTTACTAAACTCTGACTCACTTTGAACTTAAGATGTGTGTACTTCAAAGGGTCAGGCTGGATGTGCAACTAGTAGTTCAGCAACCTATGCAGTGTTCTTTGAGCTGCCAAAGGCAGCTGGAAATATTGTGAGATCAAGCTTTCTTTTATGCAATTTCCATATTTTTCTTTTCTTACCTTGCAGTAAGCTGAAGAACTTATGTACTGGGGGAAAAGAGAGAGAAATATTTCTTTCAATATTTCTGAAACTCAGCATTAGTTCAGATCTACCTTAAATCTAGCAGTGGCGGAAGGAGTCTTCATTTTTCCTAACCTTTCTGTAGCATCCTTATTTAGATCTTTCAAGTTTCTGGATCTCAATAAATCTGAGTGAACTTGCAAAAAGGTAGGGCTGCAGGACTTGCAAACACCAATCCAAGCCAATGTTCTCTGTATCTCCAGGCTTCTCCCAGCAGAACCAGGAGATGGCAATGGCCAGTCATTAGATGCTGATTGAGATAGATAAATCTTGGGGGGGAGAAAAACCCAACTCTGCTTCAGTTGATAAGTCTTGAGATGGAACATTTTCCTTTGGGGGATGAGAAGGATTTAATCTTTTGTGGCCTGGAGCAATATGGCACAAATCCATTCCACGATTCCAAATACAACTTCTTCCCTCTCTACCCCAACTAAACAGCTTTGCTCAGCTCCATTAAACAATTATGCATAAATTGCCATATTGACACACTTTTATTTGGGCCATATTTTTGGAAGAACTCAGGCTTCTCAAAAGTATTGGTCACCTGGATTGAGTGATTCTTTGGGCATTGTCTGGTGAGCAGGATAGTGAGTTAATTTTCATGCTGTCGGCTCACAATGTTTGATAACCTAACCTGTGACAATTTCAGAAGCCTAGTAAATGGTGCTTCAGTTTTATTTACTGATATTTCACTCAAATATGAATGGAATCTGACCATGGAAATATTAAATTAGCTCTATCATGCCCTTCTCTGTCAGAAGGAGGTGAATTATGAACAATAAATAAGTGCTGAATGTGAACAGTGAATAAGTACTCTCAGAGCACTTTGCACTATGCCTGGTTTATTAAAAATGAAGCAATTCCACTTCATCTGTCCTGTCCAGGTTCTCCAGGTTCCTGAGACCTTATTAAAGGAAAATTGGTCTTCAGCATCTCAGAATGAATGACACACAAAACAGGAGATTTTTAAAAAACAGATGCTGAATTTTTAAAGCCCAAGTTCCCTCTTTTAGTTCCTTGGGACACAAGAGGCAGATAAATATATATTATATAAAAGACACATAAACCCAAAACATAATATTGGCAGAACTGGAAGACACAGACCTAAATGAACTGGAACAGTCTTTTTGGGAGAGAAACTGGACAGGAGGAGGAAGGGCTGATAAAAAGCACTGCTTTGAGTGGTGTGCAGTTAATAGGAGAATGCAACTCAAGCAGCTGAAGGATAAATGAGCTAGAGGGTTATGCATTCATTCATTCATTCATTCACTCAGGATCTTGGGGCAGAGAGGCTATTATGCTGGAGGCTATATATGCAGCTATTATGCTGGATATGGAGATGAGGAAGCACATGGGAGGAAGATGTGAAGTCTGGTCTGAACAGACTTTATTGCAGTGTTTCTCCTGTTGCCTAGGCAGGAGGTGCTTCAGGGACTGCTGTCCCCCCCATCTTGCAATAGCTCTGCCTCCCATACAGAAAAAATCATCTTAGCTTGGGGCTTCCCCTAAAGTGACCAAATCTCCATGGCTCTCTAAAAAGGATCAGGTTCCTCATCTCCATTTGTCAAAGGCAGTCAGATTAGTGAGTTAGATTAGTCAGTCCTCTGGTTATTCTGCTCCCACCCATCTCTACATTGCACTGCATCAGGGCGATTTTAACATTTCACGGGGCAGCATAAATGGTGAGGAAAGGTTGATGAGCTGCTACGCGTGTTACAAGGGGTGTCAGGGTGGCAGAATGAGTGCTGGTGGGGAAAATGCAGGACTTGCTGTGGGGTGACCCCAGCTGACTCCAGAGGGTCTTGCTCATCGATGGGGCACTGCTGCTGCTTGGGCTGGAGGCTTGCACACACCTTTTTCACACCACTCTAAATCTACCAGTCCTGTTTCATCTATGCCCAGTGCAAGTTACCAGAATTTAAAGATTATGAGCTTTGTGAATGACCATTTCTAGCATATAGTGGGCCCATACTGCCTCTTTTTAAGCCAGGTGATGGAAGTACAGAAGAATGATAATTGGGGAAAGAAGAGGTGTGACAGCATCCTTCAGCTACACAGGGGCAGCAGATTGCAATCAGGCTGAGGAGAGGTGGCACTTTGTTCTGTCACATTTCCTGAGGCAGAAGGAAATGCCACTCATCTGCTTTGTCTGGTCACTGTGCTTTTGTCTCCATGGGTATTGTTTGGACCAGGAGTGAATGAAGTGTTTCATCCAAGCATCCTGCTTGACTGTGCTTTGGCTCAATCATGGGGTGGTCTTGAAGCACACAGATTTGGTACTTTTCAGAGGAAACTGTGTGGGAAGATGCAGTCCACCACACATCATGCACCCCAGCTGGTAATGGACATTTAGTACGTGGCTGCAGAGTGGAGGCTTGTAAGGCTCACAAAGCCGCTACAGCATGGTCCTTAGGTCCTCAACACCAGCTCTTCCACCCTGACAATCCACTTCTGTGACTCCAAGCCATGTGCTGATGTTGGCAGACACTTTCTCTTCCAAAGTGTCCCCATGAACTTTTGGAGCATGCAACACAGTTGACTGAGTATTGCTTTTCCACGTGATGAAAATTAGTTCCTTCTAACTTCTTGAAGAGTCAGGGAATTATAAACCCGAGAATGGGGAAGTTGATCTGCATTTTTGAAAACCCTTTGGTTTCTCATGTTGATTTTTTTTAATCACCCAAATATATACATGTAACATTTGAGACTACAAAGCAGAAGTGATGGGTGCATAGCCCTTGTCTGTTACTTTTCAAAAGCTTGAGCTATTTAATTCTTCTTAAAATAGAAGTGGTAAATTTTACACTAGCTGACAGAGACTGGTTTTTTTTCTGTCCAAGTCAAGTCAGAAACATAAATGTTAATTGCATTCATGTATGTTTCCCTGCTATGACGTTAAGTGAGGGCGGAATAAGAAGGACTTCTCTAGCAGAAAGAGAATTTTCAGCCTGTGATTAACATAAATCAGGAATTCAAATCTGGGTGGCTCCCAAGTGAACCAATTAAAGCATCACAGAGCCCTAGATCACCCTGTCTTTCAGACTTCCAAGTGGAAATGCAAAAAACCCCCACAATGTGGTTGTATGGGTTAATGCACAGCTTTTAGGAGAGGACTGAGCAAGAGAGACTGGCTTTTTTGACCAGCTGAGGAGCTAATTCTTGTCACCCTCACACTGAGCTTCACCTCACTTCCTCAGAAAAGCTCCCATTGAATGCCTTGGCCAACTTCCATAAATGAGGACAGCCAAGTCAACCCTGCTGTTTTGAGCAGGTAGTCTTTGCCAGGGGGTGCCTATCACTCTGAAGGTCTATTTACTATTTTGCTTTTCCCTACCTCTCTCCAACTTTTGTGATATGCTTCAGAACTTACATTGGAAATCCATCCTGTCCAAAAAAGTGGCTTTCTAAACCAAGTCTCATTCAGCAGGGAAAATTAAGTAGAGTGTACTCTCAAAGAAGTATTTTAAATTCAGCTATGATGGAAATGGATCATTATGAAGGTCATCACCTTAAGGAGATTTTAAACCTCAAATTTGGAGGACAATATGTAGTAAATGTTTCCTTAAAGTGGAGAGATCTACTGCAGTGTGAGTGAAAACAACACTTAAACTGCTTGAGTCAGATTTCTAAATTAGGACAAATGTGTTTGCTGTATCCCCAAATTAATGCTGTGTGGAAGTAAGAAGTAACTTTGAAACTGAAACAGAGCCAAGGCTGGCTTTGGAGTAATTTAATTCCACAGCTAGCTATATGCCTTCCAGTTACTGAAAAACAAATGTGGCATGCTTACCACCTTCTATGTGATGGGGAAAGTGACCACCAGGAGGAATCCTGGAAATATTTCCAAAGCTGGAAGCACTCAAAAGATGTGGAAATAATTACTGAAGTAAAAAAGAAAGCTTGGAATACTTTCAAGGAATTAACATAATCTTTCTCAAAACTACAACAACAACCAAAAGAAGCAGGAACGAGGAAAATTTGGATCCTTTGTATCAAAAGACAGCCAAAGCCCTCGAAGCACATTGGCTGCCCTGAAAGCATATTTATTCAGCTTTCAGCAGATGATTAGCAGAACTGAGACTTAACAGGGCAAAGATCCTCAAAGTAGGATCTGCCAGGAGAGTTTGGAATTTGATGTTAAACTGGAATAATATGCTTGGTTTAGTATGTCATGTGGTTCTGAACCATTCAAAAGTTCCTGCTTTGAGATATCTTGAAATTTTTCAGATTTTGAATCTGAGAAACATTTGCTATTCTTTTAATATGACTCATAAGAACAAATCAGATAAAGAGAAGTTGACTTCATATTAGTGTGTTGATTTTGTGCACAAGTATATTCAGTAGATTAAATTCTTGGAATGGATACAATAACTCCATACCCTTTTTGTCTTAGGCTTGTACTGCTATCTTCAGAAAAAGAAGATAATTTTATTCCCTGGGAAAATGTCTCTACTCTCATCTTAGACTGGTACAAACAATATTTCTAGGAAAGGAACAAGGACTTGAGTTTCTCTTGACTTGTCTGCAGAGTGCTCCTTTGTTCAGCTATTTGTATTTTTTCTGCTGCCTCTGTGCATTTGTGATTTTTTTCTTGCTGCTGCTCATGGGATGTGCTGTGCCTATGGCAGTGCAGGACTGGCAGGACTGGGGAGCACTAGCTGCAGCCAAAGCAGAAGCCAGACTGTTGTCCTCCCTGGGATGATCCTACTCTTTCAGCTTGCGTGTAGTGATGGCAAAGGTAAGCCAGCAAATCTCCATAGAGAAGTAGCAGTTAAAAGTACTTATTGATGGCTGCTTTATTTATAAGTGCCTTCAATGCATCAGGTTAAATATTGAAATTAATTTTAGAAGAGGGAAAGGTCTGGACAAACTGGAATTTTAAAATTCTTTACATTCTAAATTTAAAGAATTTTATGAAGGTATTGTTTGCTGTAGTCATCTTTACTATTTTTCAGACAGATCTATGTAATTTGGGGGTTCTAAAGTGGTTAATTTGATTTTGTGATGTTCTCCACTCTCTACATATAACAAATTCTTAAATTGTTCCTGCTTGTATCTCACAGCTCTTCCTTTTTGTCACTGCTGCTGGTCTTGTGTTTAGGAAGAAGTGGTGATGTGCACTGGCATTGTTGCCAGTGTTGTTAAAAAGCACCAGAGCCACTCCATAGCACATGTGGCATCTCACAAGGCTCTAGCTGGGCATCAGCTCAGGTGAACTCTTCCAAGAGCCCTTGCCATGGACAATTCCAACCAGCAACTGACAATGCCCATCCTCAGTGCTTCCCAGAAAGCAGTTTGGCCATGTTCATGGGTGAGCCTTCACGCTTGAATTTCTTGTGAGCAGTACAGGCAAGCTGCTTTCTTTTCAGAGCTAGGATATGTGGCTCTGAAATTGTCAGTTTTATCATCCCAACAGAGCCAGCTGCCTCACAGATATGAGTAATGTGAGGGAGAAATGAGAAGACCAAGGTAAACAAACATAAAGGAGTAAAGAAATGTGTTTCCTATCTGAAAATGAAGAGTGTGCTATGGATAATAGAGCTTGGAAAGGTCTGTCACAAGATTCATAGTCCCTGGGCATATTTCATTCATGTGAATGGTGCTTACACAGCAGATAATTTGAGCTGGTTTTACCTTCACAGTGTTGACAGAGAAATATTTTCATCCCCTAAACCAGGTCTTAAACAATAGCCTGATCATATTGTGTGCACAGAGTGATCTGCTCAGGGGTCTGCTCAGATTGCAGGTGATCTGCAGGGTTTCTCGGGTTTCTTGCTGCCATACATATTTGTTATCACAGCAGATAGAGTCTGTAATGTAATAGGTGCATGACTCCATTCCATCTACGGACACATTTTTGAATTTGTACATTTTTCCTTTCTGCCTTCCTGCTGGTAAAACAACCACAGATGAATAGTAAAACAGGGCATTTAGTATGTGGAAGCAGAAGCTAGATAACATTTCTTCACTTGGTACAAAACCTTGCTTTACTTTCAAGGAAACGCAGAGCCAAGCCTGATAATTTTAGACCATTTTTATAGCATGAAGAGGCTTCCTGAAAAGCACCACTGATAGGAGGTGTTGATCTGTAAACCACAGACCTTGCCCTCAGTGTGCCCTCTGTGAAGTGCTGAAGCCCTGGTATCAAGTGCTGCTTACATCCACCACATTTTTGCTCACTGCTGTTGTGCTTAAATAGTGTTCCTTAAAAAAACCAAAACAAAAGACTCCCCCACCAACAAACAAAAACAAAAAGAAGGCACACAAAACAAACAAAAAACCATCACCACAAACTAGTTAGATCAAAGAGGGGAAAAGTCTAAATTTTAAATTCATGTTTCTTCAAAAACAGATTACAGAAGTGCCCCAGTTATGATTATCATCTGTCTCACAATGTGCTTTCTTTTGGATCTATTCTAAATCTCTCTTCCCACATAAGGGCTTTCTTCCCCATCCTCCTCTTTTGCCATTTAATATAATAAATTGTCAGAGCAAATGTGCCATGTAAATTGAAATATGCAGGAGTGTCATATAGGGTGAGAAATGATGGGGATTATCACAAGAGCAGGAAATTCTATAAGTAAATACTGGCCTCTCTAATTCTGACTGAGTTTGGTATGCTTTGAAAAATCAGATTGTGCTTTTTTCTTTCAGTAAAGAGAATCTCTTGGACTGGAAATGAAAACTGTTTACTTCATGGGATGAGGCTTGTTAACACTTATAAATAGTAAACAGCAATATTTATCTCCCAGGCGATTGTATTTTCTTGATTAGAGCATAAGATGAGTAGCTGGGTTTTTTAACTATTTCTGTTAACCAAATAAATTTTTACAATTAGTGCATGCACTGCAAGATAATTTGTTTTTCAGCAAAATTTGCCTTGTCCTTTTTAGATAGGAAAATCACCTGGTGGGGTTTAACCACTAAAGCAGACAATCTTTATCTACTCATATCCCTGAAGATGTGAGTTAAAACCTTGATTTGTAAAACTACATTTTACTGCATTTAAAAAAATACACTTAGAAGGCCAAATTTGATTAAAGAGGGAATTTGCCTCTGGCTTTTGCGTGTCCCTGTGGAGAAGAAATGGCCAATGGACATGCCTTTGTCATGGCCTCCAATGGATTTTCCTCTTCACCAGAGCAGGACCCGAAGGCTCCGCTAGCCTCCAAGAGCTCAGTCTTTCATGAAAGTTGAAAACCTGGAGACTCTTGATGGATTTATGAGACTTGGCACTAGCTGGGAGGGTAGACTTCATCTGAGGAATAGTTTGCACTATCAATCTCGTCATTTATTAATCTTTTCAGATGTTTCTGAGCAAAATGCACACTGTGCTAATCTGTTTCTAAGTGGATAAGGAGGCATGGGGGCTTGGCATGTGGTCAAGTCACATCATCTCAGCAAGTGATTGCCCTTCCTTGAGATGTCAATTGGTGCCTTAACCCCATGACTGGGTGAGCTGGGAGCTGGCAGGGAGGACCAGGAGGCTTCACCAACCCCAATTAGCTCTTCAGCACCAGCCCCCAGCAGAACCTGGACCAGTCCTATGGCTGTACCTCAAGGAGCCAAGAGCAGCAAATTTTCTGAAGCAAGTCAGAAAGCTGGTGTCTAACCAGTTATGAAAGATGAAGCAAAATAGTCCTTCTTCCTTGGGGTGACAATTCAGGGAAACAATGGGGGACTAAAATAATGTGTCCTCTGTGCATCTTCCCTTTTAAATAACACTTGTGCTCAATGGCACACTTGTGGCATAAACAAAAGACGGTGGTAAAGATTCATGACTGAATTTTACAAACATCATTAAAAAATTATTGCTAGATACTGTATACACAAAACACTGAAAAGGAAATCTATTTTTATTAAAGTTTGGAATTTGAAAGAGGGAAATACTGCCAATAATTTTTCTAGGATCTGATTTATAAATGAAGTGCTAATGAATAATTCTGCAAATGGAGCTACATGGAGTAAACCAAGGAGGCAGATTTTCACTGCTGCTGGTATAAGAATAAATCTGAATGAATTAATCTGCCATGTATTGCCAATTTTTATCATACTTGGATGTGGAAATATAATTCTGTGCAATATTTGAAGAATGTAAAAACTCCATACAAGAGGGCCAGTGCTCTCCCAGTTGTAGGAGCATTGTTGACAGTGCTGGTCCTCCAGGCAGAGTCTCATAGGGCATGCAATGGTCTACACTCTGCTGCTGGAGAACCTTATCAGCGTTCAGCATTAGCAGGGCATAGGAAAATTGTACCTAAATTCCCTTCCCCAGCCCTATGGAAGAGCTGTTGTTTGCTCAAGTGCACCTCTCTCTGGCTTTGCTCCTGGAGGAGGAGGGAGCTGCCTGGCCTTGCAGGTAGCAGGTATGAGCAGTGCTGGCAGCCGTAGAGGAGCCAGTGCTGGAGGACAGCACCTTTCTGAGGGGCCAGAGGGTATCTCCTCTTAATGCCAATTAGAGCTACACAGTGTTTGCTGAGGGAGGGGTTTATTACCACTGGTTAGGTTGTTAGCTTAATGAGATTAGACAAGATCTAATGAAAGAAGACAAGTACATAACGAGTTTGTAGTAGTTAAACTGCTCTGCTCTGGGATTTTCTGGGGCTGTGACACGGCATGCTCTAATAGCCTGTTCCCTGTCACATCGTCCCATTCCCACAGGTGCCTCACTGAAAGCTGTCATATTGTCAGCACTGGTATTTTCCCTTGTACTGAGCTGGCAAGGGGTTGTCAATCTGATTTAACTGGCAGTCCTACATGTACATAGTCAAATGATGGCATCCTAATAAACGGTGAACTGTGCAGCCAGGAATTGATTCCTGACGAATCGGTCAGCATGGCCTCCTATCCGGCTTACCCAAATCAGCTGCCCCCCAGGGCTGCTTAGCCAGAGAAGGGGTAGCAGCAAAGTGACAACTGCCCATCACACAGATAACAGTGGGAAAAACTGTGCAGCTAATGATGGTAGAAATGCTGACTGGGAGGGGGAGGCAAAATTCTGCAGCTGAGATGAGGGGTTGGTCAGGTAGTCCAAGAAACAGCAGAGACTTCCTGCATAACTGAGCATCGGCAATCACACTGTGGAGGACGAGAACAAAAACTTGCTCATCTTCAGCATCTGCAGTGCACTTTTCAAATCATCTTCCAGACTTGGCTGCCTTGGACTTTTAAAAAAAGAGGGAAGGTGAAGCTGCAACTATAGCAGTTGGGAATAATTTGGTAGCCATCAGAAATCTGGGGCAGGTTACTCTGAGTTACTGCATTTTTAGGGAGTTTGGTGTCAAAGACACCTCTGGCTCATGACTCGAATCATTCAGGTTGGAAAAGACCTCTAAGGTCATCAAGTCCATCCATTTTCATAGTACCACTGTGTTCACCACCAAACCATATTCCCCCAGTGCCACATCCACATGCTTTTGAACACTTCCAGGTGTGGTGTTTCCCTGGGCAACTAATTCCAATATTTGACCACCCTTTCAGTGAAGAAATTTTCCCTAATATCTAGTCTAAACCTCCCTTAGCACAGCTTGAGGCCATTTCCTCTCATTCTGGAGGAATTCACAATAAATTAAAACTAAATGCAGAGAGGAGTTTTAATATCATTATGTATTTATTTTTTCAGGAGGAAAAAATCATTACTGTGTTGGGCCAGCCGAAGTATTATACTTCTTTTGAACCTCTTTTTAAAGAGACGGGGGGATTGATAGGTGCCCCATCCCCTCGGGGAACTGTATTAAAATAGAGACAAGACACTTCAAGGAGGTATTTTCTGCCATGCCAAGGGGTCACTGCAGCTTAATTAATTAGAGTTTCTCATTTCTCAAACACAGAGTATCCAGCTGTCTCATGCCCTCCCCTCTGCAGATGTCATATGTGTCATGTACTCAGAATTTATATCAACATTTGCCATCTCATTGAGTGCCTCCATCCTTTATCCCTGTGATAGGCCATTGTTATTGCTGCCTCATATTAGCAGTCATTCCTATTAGCACTATTAACACCAGGGTGGGGGGAGCTTTTGTTTTGCATAAACACATTTGTGCTGACCTTCCTCGGAGAATGTCCCCATCAAGGAGAGACTCTTTGCACAAGATGTCACACTACTGTAAGGATGTATGCTGAGGAAGGGGGGAAAGGATGTGAATCATCTAGGAATTCACACTGTACAAAATCTTTTATTTTTCTTCCTTTCAATGTGCAGTCCTTTCTCTTTTTTCCTTAATGGTATTTTTGCTGGAATACTTTTTGCAGAACAGAAGACTGGAACTCTTCAAAGCTGTGGTGCCAAGTGTCTCCTCTCCCTCCTATTTCAAAATAAATCATTCTCCTGGTGGTAATGAGCAATACAGAAAAATGCAGGCAGTGAGGATTTTGCCAGGGAGAGAGATTTGTAGTGCTGTGCTTTGGCTTCTATGCAAAGTTCTATTTAATGACACTGCCACAGAAGGAGTATTATATTATCTGTCCCACTGCTCAAGCCTTCAGTCTCAGCATTGTATAAGCACACTACTTTTTACATTTATAAGCAGCCAGCGACTCCAGAGGAATTCCTGTTCCAGCTACACAGCTCAACAGACCACAACTGTGTCATTACCTCACCCTGTTGGGGCAAGTCCTGCTTCTGCAGCTGCAGAGGGTCTCTGCCAGCTGCCCTGGGAGGCTCCAGCTGCCCTCCCCAGGAGCCTGCACAGCCCACAGGGCGAGGGAGCTATTCCTTCCTCTCGCAGCAAAACCAGGATCATGGGGGCAGCAGCAGGGCTACAGCCACTCTTCAGCATCTGTGCAAGCCCTAGAGGGAAGAGGAGTGGTGGGGACATGGCTGGTCCTTGGCTCTCAGTGGGTGCAGGGGGATCCTGGACCCATTAAGGTGGCACTACTGATGCAGTGAGACAATCTGCACCTAAAGCAGTCTGCTGATCCCTAATGTTTGGTGTGTTTTCCTGCAAAAAGTTTTCTTGATTTTGGAGGAAAAGTCAGGAGATTGCTTTTTGTGTTGGATTAACCAGGTTGATTTTAACATTCAGAGACAGTATAAACAGGTTTTTAACTTGGAAATCTGGAGCTTAGAAGACCTAAGCTGTTGTTTGAACAAAATTAATTTTACTTTACTGTCAAAATAAAATATTTCTGGAGATTTCTATTTCTCAGGAATTGCTTGGAAATGCCAGCTTTCATTTGGATGGAATACACTGAACTAGTAATATTCATAGTCTTTACAGCCTAGCCTAGTTAGAAGAACCCCATGCCTGTCCCACCAGTGTGCCTCGACCTCATTCTGAGGGACAGATGAGACCATTTCACTGCACTCCCAACAGTTTCTCCCTGGCAAGATAACCAAGCCTATGCTGGGCTTTCCTTCCATGGTGCAGAAGCACATCTGCTGGGAGCACAAGGAGAGCACCTCGGCCGGGTCCCCCTCTTGGCACAGCCATTCCTTCACAAAGATCAGTGTAAACCTGGGCTGAACTGCAGCCAGGAGTGGGGATGGAAGAGCCCATATCCTGTTACCAAGCTCCTGAGCTGCTTAATCCCTCCAGCTGAAAGCTGACCTGCAGCAGATGCTGTCTCAGCAGCTTCCAGGAGTCAGAGATGCCCAGGCATGGTATATTCAACATATAGGGCCACTTTCTCTGCTGGTGTTAGTTGCCTCAGCTCCAGTGACACCAGCAGCATTACACCAAATCATGCCATAAATAAGATCAGGCCATAATTATCTGAATTTACCACGGCTCATGTTTCGCATGACACGGAGGCAGATTTTTGAGTCAAGAGGCCCTTTGTTAGCACATTCCTGCATTTCTCAGTATCTGATGTGCCAAAAGTAAAGTGGCTCTTAACACTTATTTCCTCTGAGCTGCCTTTTCAACAATGGCTTAACCTTGATTTACAGTTCTGTCAGTGGATCACAAGCCAATCTACCTGGGAATTTCAGGGCACTGTTATTTTTGGAGACAGCTGCCAGCTCTTGTTCTTGGCCAAGTGTCTGTGGTGGACACTGTAGTGACCAACAGTTTTTCTGGGGACACTTGCATGAGGCTCTGGCACAGCTGAAGAATTATTTCTGTGATGCCTTATTCACAGTGACTCAGAGAAGATACAGGCCAATGTGGTCTCACAGCGTCGCATTTCAGATGAATATTCACATTTCTCCCATCACTATCATTTTGGAGGTTTTATGAGATGAATGCACCTTAATGCTCTAATAAATATATAAGATGCTAAATATATAAGAAACTATCCTTAAAATCTGGCAGGAAGAAGGACAGCTTTATGCATGAGGAAAGTGGTGTTTATATTAGCCATCTTCCAATTAGCAAAAAGCAATTGTAGTTTGCCTTAATTTTTACAATCCTTCATTTGGGATTAAAGGCGCTTCATTTTCCCCGCAGGAGACCTGGAAAATGTGGTTTGCTTTGGCGTTTCAGCAGCATTTTCTAGCACATATGGGATTTATGGCTAGTTTGATGAAGTTAAAGCTGGCACAGCTTTTCTGCAGGTGGAACATTTGAGCAGACAGGTTTATACAGCTATGAAGAACTGCATCAGACTGGAGCAGAACTTGATTTAGAGGAAATCTGGGGAAGGTGGAGTGTTATGAGAGAAGAGAGAAAAATAAATATAAAATAAATTCAAGCACTAGATTAGATGCCTTCCTCTCTTTGCTGCTTGTTCACACTTTGGGAGTCTCAGGCATCCCCTAAATAGAAGGCAGGCACTCTAAATCAAAGCAAATGTTTTATCTGTCGTTTCTGACACGACTCAATGTTTCCTTGGATGGGCTGGCAGATCAGGTAGGCTGTAACCATCTTTCTCACCCACGGTGCTGTATTTGAGGTTCCTGTCTGTGTGGTGTTTGCCTGTGTTTCGGAGGCACTGCCAGAAGGTGGGGGTGGCGTGGGGGGAGCCCCATGTCCTCACTGGCATGAGATGAAACATCACTCTCACATCCACCTTCCATGATGGCTGAGGTGTTGTCACTGTCCAGACCTTCACTGAAAGCTGGAACAGTGCCATTACGTTATTTCCAATGTAGATGGCAGCTCTTTAATTGTTGGCTGCCTGTCCCAGGGCATGGTGAACATAAGCTGACTGGCGTTTGTTTATGAGTAACATCACGCTCTACCATGGCTTCTCTTCAATGAAGTTTTATTCATACACTTTCTTGGTTGTGGCAGGGAGAGTTTTCTGGTTTTTTGTGATTCATAGCAAATGAACTTTATCTTTTTATCCATAAAATTCCCAAATGATCACACAGAAATGCCTCATTCCTGCCACTATCCCCCCCAAGGGGCTTGTGTGCCAAAAAAAGACTTGGAATTGGTTGACAAGTAATTTCCTGATTTGCAGCCGTTCCAGATTTACTCAGCTACCAGCCACCCCCATGATGAGAGTTGTTCCTGTTGGAATAGCAGCAGACTTATTCCTGTTGCATGGTTTTTTTTTCTTCTCTTCTACAGGTTTAAACCTGCCAGGTGCTGAACCTTAATTCCTGCAAAAGCTATCAATGAATTATGATTTTTGTCATACAACTGGGTGATGATGTGACATCTGGATCTCCTATTTTCTGGAAGTGTTAACCCCTTTTGAACCTTAATCTGTAGCAGATGGCTATGGCCCATGAATCAGGTTTATTTCTACTGCACTATGTCAAGGAAAGGATCCAGAATGCTTTCTATCCCTTACCTAAATGATGTAGGCACCACAGTCCAGAAAATAATGAAGAACACCTTTGGTCATTAAGTATCTAAATCTCCTGGTGCACCTCAGTGTTTGGCTCCAAAGTTTCCAAGGTCCATAGGTACAAGAGCACACAAAAAATCCTGCCTGCTTGGGCTTTGGGTACACAGTACCCACACATGTGCTATTCTAATGCAGAATAACGTTCTAACAGACAAGGCAAAGTCTGCTTTTCTCTTCCCAAATCCTGGGGTGGACCTTGCATTCACAGATCTGTTAGACAGAGGCCCAGGGAGAGAAGATTTTCAGACTTGTTAAAAATATCATATATACCCAACCACAGGTATCATCCATGAAAGACCCAATCTGCTCTCCAGGTGGCTGTGCTACCAGTCTAGAGGACATCTATAAAAGCTTGCATGTGCCTTCTGTTGAATCTGAGGCAGTCAGCTAGACTAGGGTCCAAAGAAGATCATCTAGAAGTAGCCTTAGGGTGACTACTTTTGCCAAATCTGCCCATTGCAAAGAAATTCAAGCCTGAAATTCTTAGCCAGTGCGACATAGCAGTGTTACTGGTACTTGAAATGGCCTATGTAATTTTTTTATGGACTTTTGTGAACATACAAGTTTCAGTTCTCATTTTGTTTAAATGAACCTTTGTAAGCATTGTGTTTGCAGAGAAAGCCCCAGCGATGCAAACCCTGAAGGGTTCCATGTCAATAGGTGAACAAAAATTACTATTATGTAATTATTTTTTACATCCCCCCCTTTTTTTTTTCCTAGCTTTAATTGTGTTTTATTATTTCTTGGATAAAGCAAGCGCTGAAACAGTATGCATAGCTGATTAAAGTAACCTTGAATTATGTGCTGAGTGTGATAGCAGGGATGTATTCAAGTTTCTTTGTGTATCTGCAGGCTCAGATCGTACCTGCCTGGCCGTGCACTGGGCTGTGTCTGTACAGACTGTAAAATGGACAGGCTGAAAACCCTGCACGGTGCTCCTGACCTCCAGCAGAACGGCACAAAGGAGGGGTTTGGTGCAGTGATGTGCAGGAGGCTGCATTGTGTCAGTCATTTGAGCAATTGGCCCCTGGTCTTATCCTTAGCACATACTTAACGCATCTTGCCAAATTATGTGGTTGCTTAGTAATGCGAACAAATATCCCCTGGAGATTCAATAACCAAACTCATTATCACTTGTCATGTAGTCCAGGAACTGAATCCAGATCTCCAGGAGTGAATGACTGGTGTGTTAACCTAGTCTCCTACTGCTAAAATAGCAGAATGAGTATGTGCAAAGTCAGCTCCACACAGTGGGTAAAAATATGCCCATGGTAGAAACACAGAGAAGGTCTAATAAAAATTATTCTCATTACATAGATTCCATTATCTGAAATTAGTAGGGGGGAATTTAGCATTTGGTAATGTTCTGAAGAGAGACATAAATGAAAATTATTTTATTATTTATTATTTTATTTTTGCAAACTAAGCAATATAGCTGTTCTGGTTAAGTGTTGCAAAGGGAGAGGTTGTTGCATGTGTCATCTTCTGCACCTCAAGTGGCCACTGAACCCCTCTGAAAACAAAATCTTGTTCCAGTGTCATTTGTGGATGCTGCTAGGTGGGTCTACCCCACTCACCTCAGCTATGTGCAGAGGCCCCCAAACTTGCTCCAAGCAGGTTAGTTTGCAACAGTATGGCCACACTCTCAGGGCTCATCATAGTGGTGCTGACACTTCCCAAGGATCCAAGCTCACATCCCAGGCAGAAGTGTGCCGTGCTGCAGGGACATTTCGCTCCTCTGGGACCAGCTGGATGGCACTGCGTTGCTCGCACCATAAATCCACGATCTGAAATTTTTGCAAGAACTCTACCTCTCTTCAGCATGTTCCTTCTGGTTCATCAGGAAAATGCAGAGAGTCAGCCAGTTTGCTTAACAATGATTTTTGGCAGTGAATCCAATATTTGTAGATCTGCGTACTGAATACATATGCTGTTGGCTATAAAGATACTACATTTTTTCACTCATAAGCAATCCCAGCTGCATATATGGTTTTTGGACTTTTAAAAAAAAATTATTCTGGAGTAAATTTCAGACCAGCTGCTCAGCATACAAATGCAAATTGGTTTAATTCATTTAGATAATATATGCACATCAGACACTGAGGGCGTGTGTGCACTCATAATGATGGAAGTTCGGAGGAGATGCAGATTGATAATTTGGCTGAACAAGGTCGATACTGGCAAACATGGAAGGGAAAATCTTAAACTTCTGTTGTCCTTTCAGTAGTACCTACTCAAAGGTAAAATGGGCGTGATCTCCCTTAAGCAGAATTTTCTGTCACTTCTGCTGGACATTGTTAGTGCAGATGAATTGTTTTCTAGAGCTCAGTCTACAGGATCTTTCCACTGCCATCAGCACTTTTCAACTTCTACTGAAATAACCTTGTGTGACAGCAGGTTTGCAAAGTTTCCTGCAAATTTTGTGTTAAAATAGCCAACAATTGTTATAAAGGAGACCAAATTGACAGTGTGGCAGCTTCTCAGTACAATGTTTTGGAACTGGGTTTGATTTTTTCCCCCTTTTTGTTCTACGGAGAAATTTGTGGCTTTGAACTATTGAACACATAATTTCTCATTTCCTACCTGTGTGAGAAGACATTGATCTAGTAGCTACAGGATCTCGCTGGCTGAACAGTCCTTCTGTATGTCTGGGGATTTTTACAGTTACCAGGTTCTTGCAGGGGTAATGGCATGTTTAGTGCTCTAGAAGTACGAATCACTAGGTATTTGCTACACCAATATGCCCAAAGGGATTTTATAGCTACTGTCACACTGCATCATGCTTACATTGCCTTCATCTTATGCTGCAGAACTTTTGCAGGTTGTGTGAAAAAGCTTAACTGGGCTTGGCATTCTTGCAAGGATTTGGGTGTTGGCCATACCCGGAGCCAGGACACAGGTCAGGGTGCACTGGGGCACGGAGTCATACCAAGTGCCTGCTCATTCTTTACATCTGTGGTCTGAAAGAAGCTTTCTCTTCCGCTCAGCTTACAAGGTACCTTGGTGATATATTTTTCAATTTTACTTGGCACTAATCATGTAATGTGGCAAGCCAGCCCTCTTACCAAACTTCACTGAGCTCCCTTCTTCATCGAGGGCAGGACATTGGCATTGCTTCTGCTCTCTCCTGCTGTCTTCATTTACCACGGAAAAGTTGCAGCTTCTGGTCATTCCTGCCTAGTGTTAAGTTCATGAGAGAGATTTGAAGGTGCTGTGGTGCCTGTGGTGAAGTGGAGCCTGTAGAAAAAAATGGCTGAGAACCTGAGAAATAAATCTATTGCAACATTTCTTGTTGATTGCGGAGGACTAGAATCAGAGGCCATTTGGAAGTCCATTGGTCTCAAAGGGGTGTCTGCCCATTATTTCTTGGCTTTTCTCATACTTGCTCATATTCTTGATTTGCTCATACTCTCTTTGTTCCAGCCTGTACTGCTACGCAATTACAGCTGAATTATTGTTGTGCTGTAATGGACTTATGCATAATTTCTGAGCACAGACATAATCTTTCAAGTACTAAATCCATAGAAACATTCAAACGAGGATATGGACAATTCCTTAGTTGAGATTCTGTCAGGCAGGGGGATGAGGTGGGTAAAAGAAAGCACTGGCATAACATGGAAATTAAATTCCCTTCCTTTGAGATACAGCACGGTAATTCCCATCTGCTCAAGTGAAAGACCCAGTGTGCTTTCTCAGACTTAGAGCTATCACTTACTGTCATACTGAAACTGTGTTTAGGGTAGGGATGAGCCTATGGAGCCCATTTTGGAGCTACTGCTCTAAAAGACGTTCTGGTTCTCTTCTGAGCCCTGTCATTAGGTGTGAAGTCCCACTGCGTTCCTTGTGCAGAACACTGATCTCATCTCGCAGCCTGAGGAGACAGCCCAGGGAGCTGAACCCACAGACACGTTAACCAGCAAAGATTTGCCTGAAGATGGACTGATATATCATAAAATTGCACCCTTGACCACTTCTTTCTCAAAGTCTTTCTTCTAGGCCCCATTTCTCATAGAGTCAAGGGAGTTGCAGCTTTGTTCAGCAGCACAGAGACCACTTGACCCCAAAGCACTCTCTGCTATTTCACAAAATGCACCTGCAGACCTTTAGTCTTCAGGTGTGCTGAGGTCACATGACACACATAATCTTGAATAGCTTTTTGAAGGCAGTATGATGAAATAATTAGGCATAATGGGCAGAGAAACAAAGCTGAATTGGTTTTGATGTCATGGAAATAAAAGATGTTGTCTTTTTCAGGGTATCTTTATATTTTTTCCAAAACTGAACTCCATTCTTTGCCTGTGTTTTGCAGATGTCTCGCTTCCATACCAGAGTCACTTTCCTGAAATAGGGACCTAATCCCCATGAGAAGAGTTAGGACAGGCTGGGAGCCTGAGGTGTTAGCTTGAAGGAGAGGAGAGGTAAAGCTAGTGTGCTGATTTAGCTGCTTGGGACATGTTAAGGATTATCTTACTTCTGCCCCTCTAAGGGGCCAAAGTTTCTTCTTCCTTTCGTGAGATATACCCTAATCCTTTCCTGAAGTTGTGTCTAAAATCTACCTTTCAGAAGCAAAATACTTTTCAGTTTTATAACATGGACAGAGAAGAAGCCTGTTTTATACAGTATCCCCGTGATTATAGCATTAACCCAAAGCAGAGGCACAGGAGTTCAATTCTATTCTGAAGGGATTTGAATACATACAGAGATGAATAAGTAATAAAAATGTATACACCAGCACTATTTTGCTTTGTTGTTAGGTTCGTTAAGTCTTTTTCTATTGCTAATATGCAGTGTATCTAATTGAAAACCATTACCTTACCAGCAAACTATTTCAGTAAAAGCAGTTTATTTCACCAAGTTAGACAGCTACCTTCTTAAACCTGAAAAAGAAATGCCCAGACATCCTGTTATTATTGGTTTGAATTATTTATAACCTGTAGCATTTTACAAGACATTGGGAAAGCAAATGGATCCCATATTTTTAATATTACTTGGTGGTAAAAGATGCACGCAGTGCAGTATAGGATTGCTATCATAGCGTTTCCCCTGGTGTCATTTGCCACAGAACTTGAGTGTGCTGCCACAACAGTGACAATCAGGAATACTGTCATTATGGGCAGTGGGAGAGCGCTTGATTTATTTACATTCATGTAAGCAAAGTCAGAAGTTGGCCTTGGAAAACAGTAAGGTCATTGCATCTAGCAAGGTGTAGCTGCAGTTTTCAAAATGACTGCACAGCTTGGCAAGACAGGGTTTATGAGCTGACTTTGTATTAATAACACATCTATGTGAAATATTTTCCCCTCTCAGGTTTACAGCCCCATATTTTCTCACAGAAAAGCAGCTTTGTTGTGCAGCTCTGTTGATGTCAAACGCAGGTGTTGATGATGCAGATGTCTAACTAACTGGAGTGAGATTTCAGTGCTGGTTGTTTCTCCCTTGGCCACTTGGGTCCTGAGATTTCCTGAGGGAGATAAAGGTGACCAACATCTCAAAAATTGTACCAGAAGTCAGGCAGTTTTGTCCAGGAATCAAGTATTTATCAGCAAGAAACAGAGAGACCAGAAAGCTGGGAGGGAGATGGTGGGTAGGGAAGTGTGGGAGTATTGCTGACAACTCATGTACCTGTGCCTTTTCCTCCAAAATCTCTGAGCATCGGGTCTCCCTGATTATGATGGGGGTTTTCTAGCTGGTTTTTCTTTTTTATTGTACTTCATTAGCACCAGTGCTTAACATTGGATACTACATACTCCAGGTTAGCCAGAAATTCAAACACTTCAGTCATTAATATCAATCTCACTGCCAGAGGGCTGGTTACAGCACAAGCCTTTTCTTTTCCCTTTCCTAAAGACATTTTTCACCCAGATCAATGACTGGTGATTATCCAGTCTAAATCAGGATCCTATTATGTGTGGTAGAGGAGACTCTTTTGACTACTGCTGAAATGTATGTAATAATAATAGCCTTAGAGAGGAGTGAAATGTAGCACAAGCATTCTGTGTGTGTCTCTTTAATTAGAAACCATGCAGAGTTTGAAATCCAAGGTGCTTCCTAACATGTGCAGCATTCATTTTAATCATTCCTCAGAGTGCAGGAGGAAGCATCAATTAAGTTCAGCATGAGAGAAACTCCTGGGAGTGGGTGCAGGAAATTAATTTTTTTAGTAATATTATGAAATTGATGATGATGATGATGCCCAGGGACAGCACTTTGAAAGCATTAACCTGAAAAGGCACCGAGCAGCCCCGTACTATGTCAGCAAGCAGCCAAAGCACTGTAAGATCCTTAAGGCATAAATTTGACCCATATTCTGTACATAATCATCTTTCCTCTCCCCAAAGGGGATTTGGGAGAATGATATAAAAGCATGATTTGCATTAAGAAGCCTTGTATCTTCCTTGATGTTTTCCTTGTCTGCTCCAGCTACTGTTGCTTCCTAACATCAAACTGCACAAAGGTTTGCTCCATCCAGGGGAGAAGCTGAACTGCTCCTAATGGGAGCCTGGTGCAGCGGTGGAGGGGCCTTTCCCACCCCGGAGGAGATGAGGACGGGTGGCACTGGAGTGCGAGATGCTCTTTGACCTCTTCAGCACAGTGGGGCACCCCTGTCCTGAGTGCCTGGCACACGTCAGAACCAGCGCTGATTAAAGCCCTCCTGGCAGTCAGCTGGCTGACAAGCAGGAAGGTGCCAACCTGTCCTGTCAGCAGGACTGAGGCCTCAGAGCAATTCCTAATCATCTTCACGAAGAAAGCAAGTGTCAGTAAATTGCAGCTAATGAATCATTTCGGGGCAAGGGACCTGGATGGGAGAACAAAGTGGAGGCAGGGTTGTGGGATGTCAGGGAGCCTGCAGCCCCACCAAGGAGTGGGCAGGGAAAATAACAACCACAGGGATACTTCTGATAAACAAGGCTGAAATGCTGTGATTTAAAAAGCACAGATTTTTCATTTTTAATGGATAGCAGATATTTTCATATTGCTAATTGCAGCAAACAGAGGGGAAATAATCTCTCTAAATTCCTGGCAAGTGGGTCATCATGTATGTTTCTTCAGACAATGTGAGCATGGACACCCCCAAGGGGCCCTCACTTGAGAAGGTCTCCAACAGCAAAGGGACGAGGAGGCTGCTCACACACTGCAGATGTGGATGAGCTAGCTCCTCTCATGCTGACATTTTGAGCCAAGAATATTTCAACATTAGCATCTCCTCATGCAGTTTCATCTCACTGGCTATAAAACCTGTCCTGGTGCAAAAGAAACCTCTGTGATTTTCATGTAACTATGAGAAAAGAGCCGTAGCCGTTTTTGTATAACAGGATTTGTGTGGGCTGTTGGTAAGGGCACGCTGCTGATAAATAAGGTTCACTTGTAAATATTCTCTAGTGACATGGGAATTTATCCGCCTATTGAAGTTTACAACTGAGCTACCAAGGAAACATGTTCTTTAGCTCCACTGTGTATGCCATCCACGGTGCATTTATCAAACACCCTGTCAGTTCAGGGAAGGCACAGTTCAGGTAATACAGTATTTATGAAACTGTGAATACTACCTCAAAAAGTTCTCTTAGAGTACATTTTTAAAGCTTTCTTATGAAAACTTTGGACAAGTGGAAAGCAGAGGATATATTTTCAGTTTTACAATACAGAATCTGCTCTGTGGTCATATGCAGTGAAAAAGACACAGCAGAAAGACGTGCTTCCTAGGCACCACATTTATTTATCATAAAGCATAAAGTAGAAGCTGCATAAGTAAATCAAATGCAATTTTTTGCAGAAGTTTGGGGTTTAAATAGGAATTTCAGATCCTCCTCTTCATCACAAATGAAAATCAAGGCAGGCTTCTCATCCTTCACTCATTTATCCATTTCGGTTTACAGGCTACCCTGGCACTACAGGCAGGTTCTTAGGGTGTGCACTTTTTCATCCCATTCCCATATTAGAGGGTTTTTATAATCTTTTGTCTTATACTGCCTCTCCCATACTCCTTGGAAACCCTAGCAGTAACCCTGCTCACTCCCCTGTAAAAAACCATCCCTGTTTCACCCTTCAGGCCTTGCAATACTCTGACAGCCCCAGAGACTCCTCAGCTGCTCAGTAAATGTAGGTGTCAGTATGAAGGGATGATCCTCACCTATGTCACCTCAGAAAGATTAATTTTAAAAAATTCTTAATTTTTAAATTTCTCTAGATTGTTTTCTTTGAGTGCTGCAGCCTGTGAGCTGAGGCTGCCAAAGTGGCTTGTGTTGTTTCAGGTGCCAATTTTCTTGATTCTCAGTGATTGAAATGATGGGAGAAGCTTTTGTGTAACCTTTAAGTTAACGTTTGTGTGAAGGGAGGAAGAAAGAGAGGAGAAAGATTTTCCTGATGTGCGTTTATTTATGTTTAAAAAACAAAGAAAAAAAAATAAGTAATGAAAACTCTTCTCTACTGGTAGCAATCCCGGCAAGATTCACCGGAGTGGGGCTCCCTCTGTTGAGCTCTGGGAGCTGTGCCAGATGCTAAATACAGCTGCCCACTCTGTTTTAGGGGCAGCTTCATCTCCAGGCCCTTCCTTACCCCTCTCCCCTCCCTGTAGTCCAGCTGAGAAAGAAAAAATTGCAACGGAGAAGTCCCAAAAAAGCAGGGTCTGGGAGTAGGACCTCTGAGCTGTGACCTACCTGGTCTCTGTCAGGAGGAAACTCAGCTCCAGTGAGTTGTCGGACTGGGCTGTAAAGTCCTTTCGGGGGTGGAAGTGGGAGAGGGTTTCTGCTTAGGAAACACTTGAGTCACAAGGCAAGGAGCCAGAAAGAAAGATGTGGAAAGGCTGGAAAGTAAACCAGAGGTATTGGGCTGGATAGCAGAGTTACAAAGACACTGCTGGAAAATGTAAGCTATCCCATGCTTCATCAGCTTCCACCAGGAAAGATCAAATGAAGCAGTTACAGCAGAGATTCATGTTATGGGCTTTTATGCAATACTTCTCATATTTTCCCGAAAATGTTCTTTTTTTTCTTGCTGTGACCTACAGCATAAGGAATTGTGGAAAATTCCAGGGCTGTAAATGCTGCCATTGTGGAGGTGAAGAAACCTGAAATAACTTAAGCCTCTCAAAATTGCACAGGGAACTGACTTTTAACTCATCTCTTTTATTAAAAAGCAAGCAAAGACTGGTTCTGTCAGGTGGCTGGGAAAACTGGGTCATGGTTCTGACCAAAGTAGTGTTATCTGGGGAGTAATCAATGAGAGATTTCATGTTTATTTAAAGGTTTTAAGACACACTTTGAATTGAGAACACACAAGGCAACCTCAAATACATAATGTTGTAGTGCCTTGAAAATAAGGATTTTCTTTTTTGTGTTCCTCTGCAGCCTCAAGGGAGCTCCTATTTGATTTGTAGCATGTCTGTATTAGTGGCTCTGGCAGGGTAAATGTAGCCAACTGTGCTGTCTTTCCTCCTTGAACTGCTCAAATAGCACATGGCTGTCTGCTTAGTATAGTTGCGCTGGAAAATTTTTTTTCTGTTATTTGTGGGTTTTTTCTGTGTTCACCCACCACCAGTTCCTGAAGCCCTGGCTCAGGAAGTGTTTGGTGGCTCTTGCCCTTGTGAGGCAGTCAGCTGAGGCATATTTTGTCTGATGGTTTCTCAGGAAGCCACACTGCATACTTGGGTTAGAATTTGTCTCAGCTATTGTTTGGGATGTTTTGTAGACCAACTTCTGCTCTGAACTGTCGGTGCACAGCAGCCAATCCTTTCACTGAGATCCCTGCACAGGATTATAAGGGTCAAATTAGTTCCTTAGGATCCAGTGAATGTTTTCTGCCTAAAAGGTGAAGGACAGATTCTTAGAACATACCGAAGGATTTTTTAAGGCTGTGGCCAGCACAAGACATCACTAAATATTTTCCTCAGTAGAGGATGCCAGACATCCAGATTTGTTTCAGAGAAGATTACTTGTAAAATTAAGCTTTATACCAGGTAGGAATTTTCTATACATCCAGACCGTTTCATCAGATCAGCGGAATTAAAGTGGTCCAGCTGAAACCAGAAATTGACCCAATGCCAGCAATGTGTTCATGGTACCTCTTATTAAAGAGCAGAGAGTTTGGAAGCATTCAGGTTTTGCAGAACATGAGGGACTTTGCGCTGACATGGATAAACAGCTGGCTGGTGCTACCCACTGATTCTCTGGGCAGTGATAGCTGTGAACTCACTGCTGCAAATCCACCTTGACTCTGAATATCATGTGTTGTTTAATAGGAGAGCATGTAGTTTGAAAATACTTCACTTAGACAATGGGTTACTAAGAAAGAGAGATCTTTGAATGTGTAAATATTGGTAGATAGTGAGGGGCTGAAGCAATGTGACATGTGCAGAGGATGTGAAGCTATTAGCTGTGATTATGAGATCAGATGCACTTTGCATTCAAGTTGTGAATATTTCTAATAGAAATGGTGTTGGACTGTAAAACTCAGCTCTGATGCTGGTAAAGCGGAGAATCCCAGGCAGACCTATGTGACAAGCTGTGCCATGGAAAGCCTGCTGGGTTTTTTCAGTTGTGCCACACGCATCAACTGCATTTGTTAAGGGAAACTTTGAAATATTCTTTAATCTTGCTGTGTACAAAGATGGACCTTACAAGATGAAATGCAAGTTGTGCCTATTTGCCAGATAAACTACAAAATAACCTCGGCAGACACTGTTCTCTTGGAAGATCAGTTTGTGCTCCATTGGCCCGTTGCTGAAGAAGACAAACGCCATCCTGCTCTGTTCTGGGGGGGTGAGTGCCGCTGGAGAGCAAAGCTGATGCGCTAGAATGATGCTCTACCTGCCTGCCTTTGTGCTCCATCTGTTGAGCAATTCCCTTGGTATCTTCATGCTAATTGCAGAAGTCATTTCTGGACATGGCAGATAGGCTCCTAATCTGTTTGGACATTTCCTCTCCATGTATCAAGGCCACCTCTTGCAAACGTGTAGAGACATTCCCAAGACCATTTAGTTTTGGAAAAGCATTTTACCTTCTACTCCAGATGGGAGCAATGTGCAGCTCAAGTGCCTGTTGTCTGCATGAGTCTTCAAGGGTCACAAGGACTGCAGCCCATCTGCAGCACCATCAGCTAGGATCAGGGCCTAACTATTAGTTAACCATTTAGTCAAACAAAACAGTAAAGCTTTAGTTAAGAAGTTTTATTTTTATTTGGATTAATTAATACCTATATGGCACTATCAATAAACATGCCACTTTCCAGAGTATATAAATGATTACATTCAGTTTTCATTCTCCATGGTGCTGTTCCTATTTTCATCTTAACTGCTTTTATTCTCAATGTTGATTTCAAAAAGGTTGTACATGCAAAGTGTGATTTTTCAGACTTTCACTGATCTGTCACGCAGAGCTGACAAATAGCACATAACTAGTTTTTGTCTTTGCTTCTTTGTGCAAAACTAGATTCTCTGTGATTAATTTTCCTGTTATTAGTCTTCTGTGAAAGCAAATGCTGCAGTGTCGCTGTTGAGATGTTGGACAGGTGACCTGTGCTTCTGAATGGCTGTATGTAAGACAAAGCATCTTATACAGAAGACAAAGCACTTTTGAGAGTTTTTGCTGTGAGATATGATGATGATTTATGATCTGTCACCCTAAAAGTTCCTCTTGAGGACAAAAGCCAGTAGAAACTCTGCAGGTCACAGATACAGTGGTAGTATACATTTTTTGTTTTAACTGCGCTGGCTGAAGTTTGCCTCAATCCCTTGTTTCTTCAGCTTGTTGCACGTACAAGTGCTTTCTCCTGCTTCCTAGGGCTAAGCAACGTGTTGCAATTTAAGTGAAAGGTGTTGCTGTGGAAAGATGTTAAAGTGAGAGCGAGTGCAGCAGGCAAGATGGCAAGGAGCAAGCGGGCAGTGCATGGTCCCTGCTGCCGCTGCCAAGTCCGGCAGACATGGCTGTCACTGCCACCACAATGGACTTGTTTGTTGTGCCAGGCTGCCTTCCACTTTGCTGTCCTAAGGGGATCCGAGCAGGCATTTCATGCTCATGATTTAAATTGCTCTCAGCTGATTTGAATGGGCGTATTGGATGCCAAGATCCCGGTAATAGGGCAGTAATAGGGAGTAGCCTGTCTCCTCCTCAGCAGTCCTGCTGATGGATGCTCCATCAGCAAACCCTGTCCTCTCCAGCGCAGCTGCTGGGATTTCTGCAGAGCTCTTATGGGTGTCAGGAAACCATATGCTGAAGTGCTGCCCAGCCTGCTCATGGGGAGTTTCCTACCAGTTGGAAAATGTAAATTCAGTCCAAACCGTCGCCACTGAATCTTTGCTTGTGTAGACTGGGAGATTCAGAGTAATGTGTGATACTTCAAAGTAATGAAGCAAAAAATTAGCAGTATGTATTTAATTATTATTTATGCTCTATAGTAATAGCTTGTGTTTAACTGTATTTTACCACTGAGATGTGCATGCTTTCAATTACTTTTTCCTTTCTGTGTCTTTTCTTCTTTATCGACTTTTAATTTACTTTGGATGTTTACACTTGATAGTGCTTGATGAAAGAGATAAATGTATAAACATTCATGCAGAGGAACAGACTCTTCAGAAATATATTTGGAGGATGGGGGATATGGCAATAGGTGTTGAAGAATTTTGAAGGACTGCAACAAGCAGCATGCCAGTGTGTTTTGCTAAAGTGACTTATGTACAGGCTTTAAAAAAAAAAAATTGTTGTCTCTAGTAGTGTTCTTATTAGGCTGTTCCAGCAGTGCATTCTGAGGTTGTTTGGCTTTATCCATTCCTGCTTTACCTCTAGCTCTGACTGTGATCAAGACCCATGGAGCAGAGGGAAGGAGGAGTTAAATACTCCTCCACCTTCTGCTTCTCTCCAATTCTTTGATTCTTTCATCCCCCAAAAATAGGGGTCAGGTGATGCTGCTGCCCCATGGGGCTGGCAGCATCACACCTGCCTCTTGTGGGGGATCCCCATGTGCAAGGGAAACCCTTGAAGCAAAAAGATTGGGGTTTCCATTCTTTGCACAGCTTGAGCTGCACAAGGCAAGAGCTTGGGCAAGAGAAATTACCCTTCAGCATTAACATGGTTTTCACACTGCAGAAAAACAATCTTCTGACTTGCTGTTGTAGAGAGGAGTTGTAGCTGGAGGCTCAGGAGGTTTCTTGGGTTTCAGGAATCTAAACAGAAACTTGGTTTGAGAGAAGGGTTGGGTCATAGCTTTTCTGTTTGGATTTAGTAGCTGGAGGCCTTCACCAAGTTTATTTTATTTTTGATTTCTTGTTTTATAGGTACCTGCATGGTATTTTGGGCAAGCAGTAGACCTGTTTTTTTAAGTAGTGACCTCCTCCATCAAGTCCTGCACACAGAAGTTTGCAGGCTCTAACCCATGTTGAAGCCTGCCTTGCTTTTGAGCATGAGAAAAGTGTTTATTTTCTGTAACTTTTAAAAACTGAAGACCTACTCTATCTGTGCAGCTCACATTCTACTAAGCTTTCTACTGGGAGAATTTATTGGAAGCAAGCATGTTTGGGTTTTCTCCCACTCCTTTTGTTCTTCAGGATACATAATGAAGAATGCTGCAGCTTTGCCAGTTAATTGCTTCATGGCTGTTGTTTGTCAATTTGCCAGCAGGTTTCTGCTTAACTGCTGCCATTTGACATTGCTGAAACACAAATGCAGAATGATTGAGTTGCCAACATATCATTGAGTCTTCTGCAAGGGGGATTTTCAGCATATTAACGCTTCAGGCTTTTACGTCAGTATTGATTGCTGAAATAGAAAAGAAACCTTTGGCAGTATTCAGCATCGTGCCAGCATGGATTTAGTGGCAGGAAAAAGAAACTGGCTGTTGCCATTTACTGTGACTTCATCCCTTCCTTTCTTCCTTTCTTACATTTTTTATTTCTATACACACCCACACAGAGTTTTGAAATTTAATACACATCATAGCCAAGTGCCAGTTAGCTTCACAATAAACCAGCAGGGCAAATCAACTACTTGAGGCAGTCAGATGTCGAGGCTGTTTAGATTTGCAGCCGCCTGCATTATGCCTGATCAGATTTCATGGCAGCTGGGGAGAGGGGTGATGGCAGGGGTTCCTCACAGTGAAGCACAGGTCAAGAGCTGGCTTGGAGCTCGGCAGTGGGGTGGTGATATCTGCAGAGCTACCCAGGGGACAGCCAGGCTGCCACCACACTGGTCCCTGGATGCAGGAGTGGCCATGGTGGAGCTGCTGGACGCCACGGGGAGAGGAGCAGCACGGTGCTGCTGGGGGCAGGCCTGGAAAGGGAGCTCCCCTCCCTGACACAGTGAGGCAGAAGATGCCAAGATGGGGCCCCGTGGATGAGCAGGGGCTTAGGCAGTGAAGCAGGGCATGAAGTGCGTGGTGAGGGTGTAGTGCAGTGTCTCAGTGTGGCTGTGGCAGTCCTCATGCATGGAATGGGCAGAGGAAGGGTACGGAGGTTTTGCTCTGCTGAAGAAGGGAGCAAGAGGAAGGTGTGAGCCCTGTTTCAGTTGCTGGAGAATCACCTCTATGTGCTTAGCCTCTCCTAAACCTTGCTTTAGTCTGATCTCTTAGATGATAATAGGTGTCCTGTTTTAGACTAGAAGGTTTTGTAGGAAGGACTACCTGGGCATTCTGAAGGTGATGGTTTCTGACTGAAATGCTGTTGCATGGAACAAAAAACCTGAGGGGAAATAGGACAGGGCGTGAGCCGTGATTTTGAACATAAAATGTGAAGGACATGCTCACCAGCAGGGCTTGGGGAGTTTGCATGTCAGTCGAGTATCAGTCCTGGCTGATGACTTTTCCTTTGAATTGGGAAAGTCAAGTGAAGAAGAGGGAGGTGGATAAGCCAGAATTGCCTGCAGAAATATTTGGCAAGGAGGAAGATAATCAGGATCAGAGGAAGATATCTAAGAATCACATAACCATTGATGAGGAGTGACATTACAACTAGCAAACAGCAGCAGAGATTGTTTTTATTCTATTTCTGAAAGATGCTTAATGCTCCCTCCTTTCAGGTGTAGTTCAGAGGAACTTTCTGAATCTGATTTGCTTCTCACTTATGAATTAACCAAAAGTAGGAATAATAAAGGGAAACTTACAAAAATATGCTTCTTAGGGACCATCAATAAATTCTGACCATGAAAAGCCCACTGAAAGCTAGATCTTTTGGCCAGAATGTATCATCAAAGAAGCTTCAAGAGTTTATTTTGGGTGTTTGAGTTTGGTTGGTTGGCAGTATTTTGGTTTTTTGTGGGTTTTTTTTTGTAATTGTATTATTAAATGTCTTTCTTTGGTCGATTTGAGCAGACTCCTAAAGCTTTAGAACAGGACAAGAAGTTTTATTTGAAAAGGATTAGAGGACACTGTTACGTGGGCCACAGTAAATGCAAGGTTTACCTGGGATGCTCACATCAAAATGGGTACATAGAACTTTACAGAAAGGTTGGGAAATGTCTCAATTACAGCAATTTTTCAGTAGGAGGGTATCTTTTGCACTAAATAACATGTTCGCCTTAAAAAGTGCCTCTACAGAGTTTTTAGCTGAAAAACTGTGATTCAGAATTAGAAAAGCTGTGGCTGACAATTGGAACAATTTTTTTGTAAGTCCTTCCCACTGTCAGTTGCACAGATCTTCTCTGTGAGGACAGTTCCTAGATGACATGGTCCACAGATAAGCCCATGAAAGAGGAGAGGAACACAAGCACCTAAACTGCAAATTCCCACGTTAAGGTCTCCAAATAAAACTATGCCAGATTTCAAATTTATGTCTGGTAGTTTGTTTGCTTTTCTTAAAAGTCTTCATTTGCATCAGGTGAAGGTGAAAACAGGGACCTGAATCATCTTCTAGCCAGATCAATTAATTACCAACAAAAGCCCAGCTTGTGTTGCATAAGAATTTAATTGGTGAAGTGTGCAATGGAGTAAAATCCACTTTATTTTTCTGTAGCACAGGGGCTGTTGCCTTTTTGCACAGTAAAATGAGGCTTGGGAAGAGAAAGTGGCTAAAAATAAAGAAATTGTTCTGACCTTCAAGTGCTTCAAAGCTCTCGGGAATTGGAAGGTCCCATCTAGGGTAAGTGATACAGAGAGTGTTTGCCAGGCATGTCTGGATCAGCAGTGTGCACCTGGCAGAAGTCTTACTCTTACTTTGATAAATTGTCTTCTCTCAGCATGAATTAGAGTAATGAATCTTTTATTTCTAAATTACTACAAGGCTCCGTAGTCTTTCAGCTTAATGTGGGCTTTTTTTTTCTAGTTTCAAATGAGTAGTGCATTCTATGCCTTAGCTAAGGAGTTTGATGCTATTGTATGCTTAATCTTTAAAATGCTGGGTAAGGGGGCGAAGCTTTGCTTTCGAGGGAAATAACCATCCTGGCAGAGAGAAAAATATCAGTAGGTTGCTGCCACTGATTTGGCAGAGACTGTTTGATGCTTTGTTAGCTGGCTGTTGATTTTATGCTTTTTTAGTTATGTTTGAAGGTGCTTCCAAAATAACTGGTATTTAAGTGGGTAGCTTCATTCAGATACAGCAAAATCCAGAAGAATACAGGGTAAAAAGAGGAACTTCAAATTGCTAATGACAGAAGTTAGAACTGGGGACACATCTGAATGAAATTAAATCCCCCTCCAGACACCAGAGACAGTGCTCTGAAGAGCTGTGCCTGTTTGCCTGTCTCCTTCACCATGGACTGTAGGCAAAAAGATGTGTTGCACTGCTTTCCAAGACCTGCACAGCTACTAAAGCCTTTCCTAATAAAAATGAGTAGGTTAATGCCTGTGTGTGAAGGTGCATTCAGGAAAGTTACTCTTTGATCAGTGTGGTGTGTGGTGCCTAGGAGTGGGCAGAGGTGCCGGCAGGCAGTTCAGGCAGCAGGCTGGGCTTCTCCTCCTGCCAAAAGATGCAGGTGTAAGAGCATAAAACCCACCTTGCCAGAGCAGTCCATTTAATGCACCCATTGGGATTGAAAAATGCCTCAACTTGTGGCTTTAACAAATAGTGTGAAAAGTCATCCCGGCATCTCATTTTCTGAAAATACCGTGTTTCTGTCGGCCACTCCACCTTTCCCCTGGGGAAAGCATGTGAGTGTTATTTAAGGCACAGGAATGTCATCCAGAAGTACAGGCACAAGAAACACCTGGAGGAAAACCAGGGTGTTTTATTAAATATAGCTTTACTTTTTCATTGTCCCTATTGGACACCCCATTGACTGGCATGATGCACAGCAGAGAACAGACTACTTAAAGGTGTGTGCATGCAAAGAAAACTGTGTCATTTTTGTAAATACAACTCTCAAAAAAAAAGACTCTTATGAAAGGTTGACTTTACAGGACTCCTCTACCATCCCCTGTGTTATGTGCTGCTACATATTTGCAAGCTGACTCTTAGTTCGAATTAAAATGAAAATGGAATAAGATAATGCAGCGACACAGCTTTTCTACTCCAGTAGGGGTTAAAGAGCTGTTACAGGACCAAAGCAGCAGGAAGCCGTGTCCAGCAGTTACTCCCTGCTCTGTGGCATTCAGCAAGAAGAGGAGCAGGTAGACAGGGAGGGCAAGGGATGCATAAAACAGTACTTCCACCAAAACGTCCATGCGTTCGCAGCCTGGGTGAGATAATCTATCTTTCACTGCAACAAAATGAACTCTGGGAAGAATTCTTCACACTCAAGTGGCTTCCATCAAATAGGTTTCTCTTTTCTATTGTACCAAACAATGAACTTTTTAAGCTTTTTTTTTTTTCTCATGGGCCATGGGTTTTTAGTAAGTTTGTTTAATTCTTTTAATAAGAGTGAAAGCCTCAGAGCTCTCTTTGGTTCTAAAAGAAAGATATTCTACTTTTCCACAAGAACATTAATTCATACACAACAAAGAGTATTGTAACTGTTTACAGTAGCCTGTAGTGAGTAGCATGAGACTTGGGGATTTTGACAGAAATAAGAGTATTTGGTTTACAGAATCAAAAGCTAAACAAAAAGCTTCACACTCAAAAATGTTTGGAGTTGCTCAAACAAAAGCAATGAGAAATTATCAATTTGCCAACTTTTATAACCCTGTGAATCATCAAGCTTGTATTGTTTTGTCTCTCTTCTGAGCTTCAGAAACCAAAGCAACCCTGAAGGTCAAAATGTCTAATATTTTACCTTTAGACATGTCCAAGTTTACTCATTTAAACATAGGATATTTTGCAAATTAAGTGATGCTGCTTGGTGTGAGAGGTACTGTTGATGCCTTAGGTTTTAACTTTAATATTTTTCAAATCCTGTACTGCTAGTGTAACTCTGAAGTTTCCTGTAGCTTGTTAAGTGCTGTTCTCTATGCTAAGACAGACATAAGTAAGCCTCTCTAGCTTACTCTCCAAGGACACCCAGACCGTCCTAGGCCCAAGAACTGTAAACCATCATCTTGGGGAGAGGGGGGCAAGCTTGGGGAAATTACATCATTGCCAGTTTCTGGTTGGTGAATTTATGCTGATATAAAAGGGTGAAGAACTCGTGACCTGTCATCCATTTTGGGATCCACTGAGGCAGGACCCTCTGGAGCCCAGAAGTGTACCTCTGAAGGCCTTTCAAATAAATACCTCCTTTATTCCTTTATTCCTGCCTAGTCTCTGTTTCTAGGGAGCCATATAAGGCATGACTGGAGGTTTCAGCTGCCCTACATGAGATGGACAGTGCCTGCTCTGGTGTAACACACCTGCCTTCTCAGGCTTACCCTCACATGCATCCTAGCTCTCCTGAGATCCAGCGTACAGCATTATATGGCAGCCAGCTGCAGTCATTGGGGTGATTTTGTCATGGCTGATCAGTTTGCTTCTAGCTAAAAAATTACTCTAAGGAAGATATTGATGCTGGCTGGAGTTTGCTTAAAGATGTTTATTTTGTTTCCCCAGAGTGTTTCTCAGCTTCCCTATGGCAAAGCCCTGTACACGTATGAGGGAAAAGAGCCAGGCGACCTCAAGTTTAACAAGGGGGACATCATCATACTGCGGCGCAAGGTGGACGAGAATTGGTACCATGGGGAGCTCAACGGGAACCACGGCTTCTTCCCTGCCAGCTACATCCAGTGTATCAAGCCCCTCCCACAAGCTCCACCTCAGGGCAAAGCACTTTATGACTTTGAAATAAAGGATAAAGATCAAGACAAGGATTGCCTGACCTTCACCAAGGTAGGGGAAAAGGTTTTTAAAACTGTTCAGAAAGCTGCTTCTGTAGGGAGTGATGGGGCACATGTGGTGCTGGCAGCTGAGTCAGGAGCACAGGAGTGCTGGGACTGGTGGGGCACCTTCCTGGTCTTCCTGGCCTCACTGGCCTACTCTGTGAGATAGCTTGTGCAATGGATAGCAAAGCTGGTATAAAGCTAGTGAAGCTCAACAAGTAGAACTGGCTACATGCTTTCTGAGAACATTTTTTCTGTCTAAAAAGCATGCATTTCATCTGCATTGAAATGCTCCCCAAGAACGACTCAAATTTCAGAAAAAAATCTAATGGAAATGTGTCTTTTAATGTTTTTTATTGAATCAGATGTTCCAGTGTTTTAAAATTACATTGAGCTTCAAAATGTATATTGCATCATACCATACACCAATTAGCAGTTGAAATACACTATCATCATAATATATCACAGTATTTCCTGTTTTAAGAACATAAAGACAGTAAAAAGCAGACATTTAAAAAACAGTCTTTGGTTTTTTTTAAAACCAAAATGTTTAATAAATTCCCATTGGAATGAGAGAAAACTGAGATATTGTAATTTCCTTTGGATTTAAAATGTCGCATTTTCCCTTTCACCCCCACCTCCCCACCTGCTTTTTGCCTCCTCCTCCCCTCCCTAGCAATTTATGTTGACCTTAGATGGGTTTCATGGATATCAAGAAAGCCACAGTAAAATAAAGCATATCCCCTGTTGTTAATTTATGGCAGTGAATGCTATGGAGAACCTGTTCATTGTCATTTTCTGTTTTATTTCAGCTGTCTGCGGCTGTTATAGTATCACATAAAGTAATAACAGTTATACTGAAAATGAATATGAAATAGATGATAAAAATATCCTTCACCAGGATTTTACTGACCTCCTCTTTTGAAGCTACTTATTATAGCTGAATGAATTACTTGCAGCATATAATTTTCTCACCGAATGTAACATCTTTTTCACCCATGCAGTGTTTCTCAGCAGAATGCAATTTCCTAGACTGTATACTTTCTCATATTTATTTTACAAAGGATTTGTAAGCACTTTTGTTCCGTAGCAAGTGAAGTGTTTGATTGCAAACACTGCAAACGCCGCGACTAGCCAGCCTCCCTGGAGCTGTGAGTCTGTGTGAGGAAGTGGGCTGCTTAGTGAGAACAGCAGTACACTAACAGAAAGTTAGCCACAAGTTACCTCTCAGACCTTTTCAGTAAATATATTTTTTCTGGTGCCTTGTTTATCTTGCTGCCTGCCCAGAGGTACAGTGGTGACTTCTCTGAGATGCGATCTTTCTTGTGCGCTTAAAGTATTCCTTGCTTGCTCAGTCTTAAGAAATTTAATAGGTATGCCAGGCAGTTGTGGTCTTTTTTGTTAGAGCAGGTCCTTTCCTAGACACTTTACTATTTGATATATTTGGTGCCATAGATTAGAAAACCTCCTTTACAATAACTGCCTTTGTATAGTGATAGTTCTCATTTTCTCGGCTGTCCAATGTCATTCTCACATGGCGCATTTCTTCCTGCTGTATGGCTCTACTCTCAATCTCTCAATTTTCCTTGTTTTCACTCCTTGTGATACTGTCAGCATCCTTTTATCCCTGATGACGGTGTTTTCCCCAAGGGGGTTTGGTTTCTCTTCTACTGCTATTTTCTTCTTTAGCTCTACACACACTGTCACCTTGTAGCAGTTTTTATGTCCTGCCTATTGTTCTCCCTGACAGTGAATAATCTATTTTTCATCTTGGGACTTTACCGTCATGTTTTCATCAGTTTTGTCAATGCTAATTTTAGCTGTCACCTGTGCTGATGAAGGTTCCTGTTTAGCCCAGGTTATAGATAATCTGCTGATGCAGTCAGTTCCTCTGCACAGAGCCCTGAGCACTGCAGGGCTGTAGATGTGATTTGTCACTTTGAGCACTATGCACCACTTGAATGTCTCATTGCATGCATCTGAAGATGCTGGACCAAGTCTCAGTTTTATTTACCCTGTTTGTTCCTTCCTCTGGCAGAGAGGTTACATTGGTATACCTTTTATTCAAACTAATATAACCTGTTTGTGTCCTGCAACTCATTTAAGGCTACCAGACACTTGCGATTGGATTTTACTTACAAACATATAATAAAGAGTTTTCCTCTAAAGAGAAGGTATAAGAAGGAAACTCAAACATAGGGATCCTCTGTATCATAACGTTTTGTTGTTCTTTTGCTGGGCTTTGCTTTTTCCCATCCCCTTTGTTACTCTGCACACAGAATATCTATTGGTACAGTAAAAGAAAACAAAGGAAGGATATTTGGTGTTTCCTCTTACAAACTGGTTTTGCTATGTTTTTCAAAATTAAAATGTTCCATTATTCTGGAGGTGCATTGCAAGGAAATGAAGTCTACTTTACACAGACCTTTATGAGCAGTGCTGCAGCGTGCTTCTGCCATTTACCCATTTTCATCTCCTGTAGATACCACACTCTCCAAATAAAAGGCCAAAGACAGATCAAATGTAATTTTGTATATGTACGAATAAAATCAGGAGGGACAGAGAAAAATCTGTCTTGAGTATCCAGTGCAACAAAGCTCCCACCTGTCATCCTTTCACACCATTTGGACTGCTCCCTCAAGTCCTCCTCCCAAATAAACCATACATACAGGCACAGGGTCTTGCCTCCATTCTCTCCTCTGCTCTGTCTGTAAGATGATAGAACATCCTAGATTTGCTACTTAATATGTGTTCCTTCAGTGTTTGGCAGTGATTAGCCAAACCAGGCAGTTATTTTTTTCTCTGTAACAACTGGTTTCAGCCTTGTGTCAACTTTGCACCAATTCAACTCCAGTACTTTCAGAAGTTTTACTCCTGATGTTCCCTAGTGTGGTTGCAATCATGCTGTGGCCTACAAGGCCTAATTGCATGCCCTTGGGATATACTTACTGGCTCAGCTTGCTAATCTCTCCTGATGTGGTACCACAGCATGGACCTGGGATCCTGCTGTTGCTGTTTTAAAAAATAATCTATCCTCTCCTGGGCTATGAACACTGGAACAAACAGTGTGCAAGAGGATTCTGCTCTCAGGTATAGCAGTGCAAATCTGAAGTAGTTGCATGGTTGTCTGTGTAGTTACTCCAGCCTTACACTGAGTCCAGTTTCAGCCCACAGGTTTGTTTTGGCCTTCACATGGCCATCAGAAGGCTGAGTGACTCTGGTAGATGAGTCTCAAACCTGTCAAGGTAGCATCAACTGTTCTCCATGCTTCATTGCTCATCCCATTTATACTAACATCAAGTGTTTCCTTCATTTTCCAACACTTTCATTCCCAGCCCACAGTGGTGTCTAACAAGAGCAGTGCCAATCTTAGAACCATCACATCCAATACTTGTTCCTGGCTGTGGAGCAGCCCCTTAGCACTCAGTTCCAGCAGCATGTGCTGTTCACAGAGGGACCATCCCAGCAATAGCTGGTGACAGGGATTCTCATGCCAGCTGGCAAGCACTGTTGCTGGACTCACCAAGCACCATGTAGTGCCATCCTGCCATGGCTGAGATCTCCCCAGTGCTCTAGATGGAGTAGTTATCTCTGCAGAATAGCAGGCACAGCTGCTCTGTATTGCTTCGTTAATGCCCATTAATGACTAGAATAAAAATCAGGCTGTGAATCATGACTGTTATTGGGCACAATTTTGTGCTGTTTTCTCAGCAAAAGGATTCATTTCTCTGTCAATCAGATTGCTTTTTAAGTGATTTATCTTTGACTTCTTTTCTGATAATGATTATAAACTGGAACTGCAGGTCCCACATGCCTGTCACAAAGCTGATCTAGCCCTGATGAATAGAGAGAAACTCGAGCAAGAAGGCGAGAGCAAATAATTAAAGGCTCTAGCAACAGGCATAAGAGGAGCACGACATATCTTTGTCCAAACTACAGTGGATGCCATTGGCTTTTGAAATGAGATTTGAGGCTTGGATTCCTTTATGCTGCCTGGAAATCAATTTAGTCAATGTGAAATAGTGAAGTTCAGAAAGCTGAAGTGGTATGCCAAGAGATCTGTGGTGTTTTGCTATTCATGATCCTTTTGGGAACCTTTCTAGGAATTTATAAGTAGCATGGCTATCCAACTAACATAAGGTTCTAAAATAGTTCATGTTGAAGCTTTCACCAGCTCACTGTATAGAATGATGTCATTGGCTTAAATTGTTCAAATTCAAAGAAACTTTCAAGTAATAAAAAAATTTCAAAAGATTTTTTGGGATTTGCTGTAATTTTGAAGATTTTCAACACCCTTCTTAAAAGTAATTATGTAATGGAATTCTCAAGAATTTGCACTTTGCTCTCCCACAAAGATACTAATTTTGAATGTCAGCATATCTCAGGATGCTTTTCTCATACATGACCATATTCAGCAGCCAGACTTGAACTAAGTTCAGGGTATGGAAATGCTTCCAGATTTCATACATCCATAGAAGGTTAAGGTGAAAGGAATCTTCAAAGGTCAGCCATTCCCCACCCCATCCTTGAGCAAAGTCAGCACAGGATAAAGCTTTCCTGCCAGGTGTCTGTACAGCCTGCTCCAGGGATGGGATTGCACAGTGCCTCTAAAAATCTGGTCGAAAGCTTCTGGGGTTTTACAGTTTAAAATTTTTTTCTTTATTTCTTATGTGTGTATATAGATGCAAATATATTTTTTTATATATATATACACATATACACACATTTATATGCAGTGCTGGGTTAACAGTTGGACTCAACGATCTTAGAAGTCTTTGTAACTTGAACAATCTATGAATCTATTCATACCCATATGTATGCACTTACACACACATAAGATTATATATGTGCATGTAGTGTGGACCCATCACATTTTGCATTTTTATAAAACTCTTTTAAGGAAATAGCTGAGCAAATATAAAAAGTAGGAATACTCATAGCAGGTCCCTGAAGCGATGTAGTAATTTCTTTTCCTTGTTTACACCCTTTACCTAGATTCTAAATTTATGCTAATAGGTCTTTTGTAAGAGCTTGTGGAAGCTTTGCAGAGATGCATTACTGTCAGTTCTTTAAACAGATCAAAAATGGTCTGTGCAGACATGGCTTTGGAAGGGAATGCTGTCTGTTTCTTCAGGAAATTAAATGCACAAATTCTTTTTGCATCCTTCCAGCTGTAATAAATAGCTGAAGGACTCAGTTTGTAGCCGTTCCTGTGAGCTTCCCCTAATGGATCATTCAGATGAATAATTCAAAGGAAACATTTAAACTATTTCAGAGTGCACGTGTTCAAAATGCACATGTTCAAAACTACAAAGTGCATCACATCACATCTCTGTTCTGATCAATTTTCTACCAATGCAAATCCATGGTCTGAACATCCTGGATCAGGAATTTGTGGGGTTATTTTCTATGTGAGAAGTATCTGCAAAAAAACAGCTGCCCTTGCCTGGTCATTTGATATCAGTATCTTGTTACGTGGAGTGTGGTAGACCATATGTAGCTCTTATTTTTACTGAGTGAGTAGTGGAAATAAAGTGAGATTGGCAGAGCATCCTGTCTCAGCTTTCTGGAGGAAGAGATTTTCTTCTTTCTTGTAAATTTCTGCATAGGAGCAGAGGAAGATTGGATCCCATTAAGGAACAAAGCTGACTTCCCAGCTTCTCTCAGCCCACTTCTTCCTTTTCTCCTAGGAGATCTGAGCATCCAGGGAGAGCCCCATTGAGAGGGCTGCTTTCCACAGCTGCTCTAGAAAGCAGTGCTGGTTCAAGCCTGAGTATACTGTGATGACCCCAGAAGACAGGGATGGTGGCAGAAATCCATTGACAAACTAAGTAGTTCAAACTGGGAAAATTCAGGGTTTTGTTCTAGTCACTTGAGCTTTCCTAGTGACTTGTATGTTCTAGGTTTGAACTATACCAAGAGAAAGTTTGAGCAGTATGAATCTAGTTTGCACTTTGCTTAATCTATTGTTTTATAATCACAAAGAAGTTCATAATCTGCTGAAATTTTTGTAAGGTCCCCTAGATTAACTATAATATTAAAATGCCATTGGTTTTAGGAAATGAACTTGTATCTAAACTGAAGCTGATCCAACAGGTGAATGAAATTTGGTTTTTACTGTGTTATCTTTGACTTTTTATCTGCTTTGCAATTTTACCTTATAATTTTTTTTTAAAGAAAAAACTGGCATTCAGCGTGTCAGCAGTGTAGTCTTGTTGCTGAGCACCTTGTACTATTCCTTATGCTCCTTGCTGGAAGTGTTTCCATGTCTACCTGTGCAGTACTAGTACTTCCCTTTGAATTGTCCTCTGGAGCAGACAAGCATCACAAACAGACCCTTGGATGCACAGGGGCAACTTCATGCCAAGGAGTTCTCACCTATGATTTATAGGTGCCCTCTTGGGTCAAACATTCTTCTCTTCCCCTAATGAAGCCAGGAGTTACCTATTCCCACCTGCTGTGCCCAGACCCTTGGAGCTGCTGACAGCCAGCATGAGCTGCACTAGTCTGCAGGGTGCTTCAGTGCACTTTGAGTAGGATGCCTGGGATAAGATGCTGGGCCAGGGATGCTGCTAGCCCAAGATTCAGAAAACACTTTTACCTGGCTTATGACCTCCTCTGTGTACTCAGTCTCTAAGCTATTATGTGGGTAACTAAAAACTGGCATCTTTCTACTGAAAATATCTGATTTTGTATTTTGTGTATCTGATTTAGGATGAAATTTTGACAGTCATCAGGAGGGTGGATGACAACTGGGCAGAAGGAATGCTGGGTGACAAGATTGGCATTTTCCCTATCCTCTATGTTGAGGTAAGTTTAGAGCACATGGTGGTGGATGATGGTCTTGACATCTTGTGGGGGTTTTGTGCCTCAAAGGGCAGGATAACCTCAAATATTCTTACATGAGAAGGATAAATTAAAACAGAATTACTGAAAAGGGAACTTTTTTGATTGCTGTCTGCTAAGGCACTGTGGGAGTACACCCAATTCAATTTAAAGTGATCAGCAAAATATGTTCCATGAACTACTTCTAAAGGCTTCCCCTTTGGTGTAATCCCACAACGCATAAGGAAAATAGGGGAGGATGATTGCAGTTGGGATACCTTGCACGCATCTGAGGAGAGATATGAGTTCTGGGCTGTGCAGGTTCAGCTGTGGTCTGAATGCACAGACCTTCAGAGTGGTGCTATGGGTGTCCCCAGCCCCAGCAGGGGCTCAGACACCTCCACCCATGTGTGCCAGACCCATCTTTGTCCTGAACTCTTTCCTGTTGTAATTTCCACAGGAGTCTTATTTCAGAGTAAATGCTAAGACTTCACTTCCTCTGAGCAGACCTGTGGTGCCACCTTTTCCCACTGCTGCCTGTCCTCCTGCTGCTGGTGCCCTTGCAGCCAGATGCTGCTTGGGACCAGGGCTGCAGCCAGCAGTGGTGCCCCTGGTGGCTCTGCTGGTGCAGCTCTGTTGTCCAGATGCCAGGCAGTGCCTTTGAGGAGCCTTCCTCCTTCATGGGCACACCACAGGTGCAAAGAGCAGATGAGCACCACATGCATGTGGATTTTTCTGAGGTGCTGCCACTCTGCACCTCAGGACTCAGGGCAGTATCACCCTGACTCTGCTCCCAGACAGTGTCTGGTGCTGCTCTGTAGTGAAGCATCTCTTCTGCTCACAGCAGAGCCTGCTCTACTGTGTGTGGCTCTGGTGTGTGTCTCTGAAATTACTTCTCCAGATTTCTTAGTTAGTGACTGGAGACAAAACAGACATAATTATTGCCTGACTACCTAATTATTAGCTCCGACAATGACCAATTTGGAATAAACCATCATTAATATACATTGCATTCCCACAGTTGACAAGAACAATAATATTAAAACCAGAATGTGTAGGAGCTGTTATTGGGAAACCAGCTGCCTTGAATAAGTTAATGACTAGTTTTCTTCTATTCTGAGTGTGTAAGACATTTTCAGTTTGTTGTGATTAAATGAGAAAGCTGGGTTTCTCCCAGATTTCATCCTTTTCCCCTTCTTTTTCTTGTCCTGGGAAAGTGTGATGTTACTGTCCTGAATTTTGCTGCAGAAGGAGTGAACTGGGGACCTCTGCACAGCCAGCCACCATTGCACCTCAACACCTTTCCCCAGCTCTAGTTTCATCTGTAGGCTGGCACTGCCTACACACCGTGCAGCATCCTGATCCTTCTCCCACTCCTAGGTATCTGTTCTCCATAATTACTGCTCTTGAAGGATGCAGGGCTCATAACCTCAGAAGAACAGCCTGTAGGGAACATGTGCAACATCTTGCTGAAGTTCCCCTAGCAGTAGGACATCCTGAGTGGCCGTGGATGAGCAGGAGGTAGCACTGTGCAAAGTCAGAACAGCGATGCTTGCAAATTCTAAAGAGATGCAAACATCCAGGTAGCCAGCACCAGGGGACAAGAACACAAGTAGGAATGTCTGTGTGCATATACATTCATACCAGACACACAGAGTAGGTAAAATAAGTACAATTATATACACTTATGTGTATATTCATGTGTATACACACACTCACATATTTAATCTGTATAAATTTGAAATCTGGAGACTCAAAAGGCCTATTCAAATGAGATGCTTGGGTGCCATGGTCATAATATTTGTGCAGTGGTTTGTAAAGGGAAGTGATGCTCCACAGTACAGTATTGGCCACCTGTTTCGTTCACATGATGGATGAAGGCCTTGTTCTGAATATGAGATGAGCTTATGCAAGTATTCAAGTTACACAACTATGTTGCTGTTGCGAGCTTCAGATGTTGCTTTGCATTAAAAATTAAAAGGAATCAGCAGGTCAAGTCCCAAAGAAGTTTTGAAAATCTCAATGCTGATGTTTATAAAATAAATCCGTTAAACAAGTAGTACTTGAATCTAAAAACACTCCTCAAATCTGTCCAAGTCCATTAAGTGGTTTTCAAAATCTTGGCAAAATGTGTACAATAAGCAAAGTTTAATTCTCACAGTAGCCTTCCACTTGTGTCAGTTGATTGGCTGCAGTGTGTGGGATTTCACATGGCATCCTAATCCCTGCACGCTGGATAGAGTGAATTCCAGCTTGGCAGGCTCTGATGTCCCCAGTTGCTCCCATGGCCCAGACAAAAGCTCTTACCCTGGCTATACAAGCCAGAGCATTAGAAAACAAGCAGATCACTTTGAGGATCTCAAGGTTTAGCATGCCAGGGCTACAAACAGTGGATATAATCCTTGTTGTGGCCCCCTTTGTCCTGGCAATGTGCTGCCATACCTTTCACATAGGTGCTTGCACTAAAGGCTTTTGCAGGCGCTTACAAAGCTTTTGCAATGGGTAGTGAGGAGGAATGCTTAGCAAACCCCTTACCAAGATCACTGCTTCTGTAAAGGAAGCCCTGGAAGACAGCTTTTAGAGCCAGACCGTGGTGGCAGAAAGCAGAGGCACAAAAAACCAGCAAACATCAAAATATACCTTGTCCCTGCAGTATTTTAGAAAGTGTCTCTCTCAGCATTGTTTGGTTGTCTGTACAGCTGTATGAGTGTAATGTGACGTGGATCTTATTTTTATTCCTTACGAGTGTTTTGCAAGGGTGCTTGCATGTCTGCAGAGAGGCTTTTTCCTGCTTCTGTAGTGTCATCCCTGTCCCAGCCTCAGAAAAGCTACAATTGGATGAGGAACAAATATTCACAGCTCACAATGATCACTTTTACAGCATGAGTCACAAACAATATGTTCTGTCAGGGAGAGTTTGGACTATTGTTTCTTCTTACCTTGTTGCTGTCCTTCATCTTCAGTAGAAGTCATTTAGGCTAATAATTTATGTTTTAATTTGTCTACAGAAAAAAACCCCACAACATAATCAAACTGATCCTCAAGGTGCCTTCTGTCCTGAAATAAACATCTTGTTAATAATCTGTATAGTTTGAAGTCATATTCTTACTAGGGGGAGTTTTGGACTTGCAAGTAATTCAATGCCCTGACAAAATTTCTCTTATTTTACTGTCTTCAAGCTAACGCCTTCATTCTTAGTAACTTCTGTTATTATCTCTGTTTGATCTCTGCTGCTATGTGTAAAATTGAGAATAATGAAGAATAAAGTGTGTCCTAATAGATTTAAGTGTCTGGAGTGAAATTTGAGGGCAATGGTGTGCTGAGTATTTAGAGGGATGCATCCTGCTCAGATGGGCAGGAACTGGAAATTCAAAAATCTGAGCTGTTAGAGCGAAATTTCTGCATGCAACCCCCAGAGCTAAGAAGTATTGACCAAGATCAAGAAGCCTTATGAGTCACTGGTAGAGCAAGGCAATTATGTTGGGCACTACTGTGACTGTAATATCAGCAAATTACAACTGATGAAGTGCCAACCCATTGTTATAATGTTTTATGGCAGCAGGAGCACTGAAAGCTGTGATTAAGTAATATTAAAAGCTTTAAAATACTTTTTACAGAGCAGTGAAGCAGGGTAATGATGATCTTCTTCTGTTCTTCACAGTCAAAAAAGAAAGAAAAAAGTAGAAAGGATGTCTAGGAGAAAGAGGGAGGAGGAGAATGGGCAGAGCCGATGGTTTCAGTGCCCTGCAGCATAGGTCCAGAAGACTCCCTAGGGAAAATAATTCTTCCAAGTTAGTGTTTAGAAAGAGTTCAACCAGAATTGAAAATAACAAAATCTGAAGCCAAATGCATTTCCTAAAGAAAACAATGATTTTTCATTCCAAAATTATCTTTGCAGAGCAGATCATCACATTTAACAGTTTTGTGCTGTACCACAGGATCTAGCAGTCATCCTAAAACAGCTTAACCCATGCAGGGGAACCTGAGCACATTTACCAGGATCCTAGCTGTGGTTGTTGAGTGATGTCATGGAGACCCATCCTCCCAGCAGAAGGCCCTCAGCTGCATAGTTATGTACTTGGCTGAGGGTCGCCTTTAGTTGGCTTGCAGGTGAAAGCAGATTGTTTACACTTTCAGTCTGGATGGCAGATTTTGCCCTTTACTTCTCTATATGCAGATTCTCATGAGCCATTTCCCACTGTGCTGGTGTTCCCAGTGGCAGTCATCACAGTTATATTCTTGAAAACTCAGATGCGTGAGCATGTGTATTTCTAGTTCTAACAGCTATTTTGACCATTTTCAACGAGTAATTGTTGCCCTTTCCACTTCTTGTCTATGTTTTCTCCCTTCAGCTGCAGGACAGATGGGTCCCTATGGAACTCTCTTAATGAATTCAACCTTGATGTCTGACCTGTCATTTATGTTTTTGTGGTCTTGGTGGCAGCACACTGAATCTTTCAGTATCTTTTATTAAAGCCTTCCAAAAAACATGAAGCATTAGACATTCATTAAATAGTAACATTTGTTTGGTGTCCTCTTCAAAAAGAACATGCAGTCTCTGTTTTTAAGGACTGTCAAAATGGTTCATTTTAGCCTTGCTAGTACATTTAATGTGAATAAAAATGGAAGCTTTTGAAAGGTGGGTAGATGGAAACTAATGTAGATGATTTTAGAAAAGCTGACTTACTAAATCTCAGAGGAGCAAATTCATCCCAGTAGTAAGTAGGTGCAACACTAATGAGTTAAGAATTATACCCATTAACATCACAATTGATTTTTTTCTGTTCTCTCTCCTTTTGTATGTCAGATAAAAATGGAATAAGAACCTTGTAAAGCTGACAATAATGTAAGCTCTAAGAGATGTTCAGCCAGTTTCTGTTGAAACACTTTATTGATATGCATGTTCAAGTTTTGTATATATATCGTTTTAAGAATTTCATTCCTGCACCCTCATAGTCTCCACAAAGTTGGTCCCACTTGTTTTTATCCTGCATAGAATATTGTAGAATATTCCAAGACACTTCTTGGTATCATATTTCTATGTGAATGGAGTATAGAATACTGTTCTCATGTTTCATATTCAAACTCAAATATGCAGAATTTGTGTTGTAGGCTGCAAGAGGGACCTCAGTAAGAACCTATCCACTTACTACTACTTTTGTATTGATCTATGAATAAAACTCTTTTTTTTAAAGTACTCTTACATACATATGAAGTAAAATAGTCTATGGAAGTTCAAATAAAGATGATGTTAGTCAGGAAAACTAAGAGTATTAGCTGTCAAAGGTGAGAAGTAGATTAAATATACAACATATTACAATATATAAACATATATTTTTCTATTATGTATGTATTATTTATACATACACGTTATTTTTAATCTGTGCCCCATCTTTTCTGCATAACAGCTTGATTTCTTATGTTCCCTTTTGCTCTTATAAAGAACCTTGTGCTCTTTGATTTAATTTCCTATGTAAAAATGTAAATTAGCATGACTTTGGGCAGAAAAGGTTTTTTTCATTTGACTGATTTCTTTTAAGTTCTCTGTTGATTTCTAGCAACCTTCATAAAGTGATCATTCTTACAAATTCTCTTACACTTTCCTCCATCTTCAGGATACAAAACTGAGCTGCACTGTTACCTTTTGACTTAAATACCGGGTTTTCCCTTTCGAGTCACTCGCTCCCCTCAGGCTGTGTCTGGACAAGTCAAAGCAGGACTGCTTTCTGGTTTCTTCATCAGGGAACACCACATTTACACTGAAGTTCATCTCAGGTGGATACCACAGAGGGGAAGCCTGCATACAGAGATAGGTAGGAGTACTACCATATTTGAGTCATCCTCCAGCCCAGACAATTATGAGATCTGTGTGAGCCGTGGTGAGAGCCAGCATGTAAATTTAGACATAGCTGTAGGTTGTGAAAATTTTCCTTTTGAGAACTGACAGTTTTAGTTACAGGTCTTCTCTTGATTTTACTCTTGCCTACTTTCACTTGAATGAACTCATAATAAAATTATTCAGATTTATAAGTTATGACCAATATTTCTATTCATCAAAACCAGATCCAAGTTGTTATCACCTCTTATTGTTCCAGGGCCTGTTAAACCAGAAATTTGCCAGCTGTCATATCCAGAAATATCTTTCCCACCCACCCCTCCTAATTATGAGTAACATCTGAATTTCCTAGACCATATTTTGTAAAAATAACTCTCTGGAGCAATTTATAGCAAAAGAGGTTTCCAGCACAACCAGCTTAAGCACACGACCTTTGCAAATAAGCCCATTTCCTGAGTCTTTCAAAGTCATGAACATCAATTCTATGTCTGTCCAGGGCATTTCTGAAGTGCCGCTTCCTAGATGCCAAAAATTAGATACCTATGTATCTAAGTAAGATGGACTGACTTTTGCCCTTTATCTGATAACAAGACTTTGGTCTCCAGCCACAATCCACTGAAGAACTTCCAGCACTTCCCCTGCAAAATCCTGTTTGTCATCCTTCCCAATGCAAACTGACTGGGGTCTACTGTGTTTTGCATCTGCTGCCACTTCCCTGTGCTATCAGCACATCAGTCCTTCCCTTGACCTCCAGATCCCCTGAACTATGCTTCTGCTTGAATATATGTTTTCTGGTCCTGGATGGAATTCTGTCTCATTTCTGTTATTTCTATACTGAGTTTTGGGTTCTGCCTCAAAGATTTTGTTCTTCTGTTATGGTTGCAGGGTTGCTTGTGTTACAAAACAAGCACTAGTGATGATCTTGGAAGGACCAAGTAAATAGATAGCACATCTCTTAAGAGAGAGCTTCTGTCTGTGCAACAAATGTGTTGGACTTGCCAGCAGTGCTCAGAAGCCTCACACCACACAACAGTGACAAATCCCAGCAGTGGTGCAGGTTTCCAAGCACTAGAAATTAGCATTCTCCCTTGAGCATACCCACTGTCCCAGAGCTCTGAGTGGGGTCTAGAGCATATCATCAGTTGTCCATGCTCTCTAGAGAAGGTACTGAAGAGATCTTTTGTCTTTTCCACCCACTGATCACCTCTGACAGCTTCTAAATATTGTTTCAGCGCTGTTGACTTCCTGAGATCTTTTTCCTTTTGAAAAGAATGTATATTTCAGTCTCACTTACCTGAAGCTAATGCATGAATGCATATTAAGAAGTTGTATGTCAATAGATACACTGTCTAGCACTTAATTAAATATAAAATCATAGAGGATTTCATTATTTCTCACACAGGCATTCTTGATTTTGTTTCCTAGTGTCCTTGTTAGTGCATGTTGCACATCTTAATTAGCTCCTTCTTGGGGAGCTTTCCTGGTGCCTTAAAACTCTGAGTGGGGATCTTCAATCGAAATACAGACATGGAGGGTCAGTAGGACGGTTTTGGGAGATGCCCCTGGCAAACTGGCTGCCTTCTCTGCCCCTTTGCTGGTGGCCACAGACCCATGAGCAAAGAGAAGAAGGTTTCCATGTGTCTGCCACAGCACTGATACTGGGAATGATGAAGAAAAGTCAGTCCAATATTAAAATCCCAGACTGTGAAAGGACCTGGAAGAGGTGGAAGCAGGTTATCCTTCACTGTGCCAGTGGTGGGTAAGATGCCCTCCATCAGAGGGACAGGAGGGACAGCTGAGGAGAGTGACACCAAGAAGGAATTACCAGGGAGTGCCTGTTAGAGCCCTCTCTGCTCTGTTTTCAGAAGGTACCATGTTGCATAAGTATTATGGAAAGACATGGATTTGACAGATGAACCACTCAGTGCATAAGGAGTGGTCTGGGCAGTCACATTCAAAGAGTGGCAGTCCAAGTGGAGAGCAATGACAAATAGGATCCTTAGAGATCAGTATTGGGACTGGTGCTGTTTAACACCTTTGTCGGTGACATGGACAGTGGGATCAAGTGCACCCTCAGCAAGTTTGCTGGTGGCACCAAACTTTGTGGTGTGGTCATCATGTGGGAGAGAAGGGTTGGTATCCAGAGAGACTTGGGCAAGAAGTTCAACAAGATCCTGCCCCTGGGTCAGGGAAATCCCAAGCACAAGTAGAGGTTGCATGGAGAATGGATTGAGAGCAGCCCTGAAAAGAAAGCCTTGGAGGTGCTGGTGAGTGAGAAGCTCAGCATGACTCAGCAGTGCACAATTGAAGCCCAGAAATCCAGCCACATCCTGGGCTGCATCAAAAGCAGCATGGCCAGTGGGGAGAGGAAAGAGATTCTCCCCCTCTACTCTGCTCTCACAAGAACCCACCTGCCGTGCTGCATCCAGCTCTGAGGACCCCAGCATAAGGAAGATGTGAACCCATCGGAACAAGTCCAGAAAAGGGCCACAAAGTTGATCAGAGGGCTGGAGCTCCTCTCCTGTGGCAGGGGAGCTGGAACTAGATGATCTTTAAGCTCCTTTGCAACCCAAACCATTTGGTGATTTTATGGTTATTCTACCATGGTAAATAGTCACAAATGTGTCTGAGCTTGACCTTTTGAACTTTTAAAGAAGAGTAGTTTCAAGAATAACAAGTTCCTGATAGGATGTAGTAATAAATCATTTTTACCTCTTTCTCTACTTCTTATTGTCACAGATGCTGGAATAGCCAAACTGTTTTTACTCTAGGCACAAAGAGATCTGGGAGTGTGTGTGTATGCTGAATGCATGCTTCAAATAATAAAAATAACAGATGAAGTTGATTTTTAGCCTAAAAATGTCATTAGCTGTGCCAAAACCAGATGTTTAAGTCTGAAATCCTCTGACATTTTGTTAGGTGTTAGAGCTGAACATTGAAAAAACCAAATTCAAAAGACCAGAGGAAGAATCTGCAAATTGAAAACAAAAATCAGAAACAGGGGAAGATAGTTGGAATTAATTTGGGAATCTCTATCTTTTCCAGATTTTCTCTAGAACACATAGGACTCTTGAAAGCTGACCCTTTTGTGTTTAGTCTATCCTGTAGAAGAAATTGCATTGGTTTTGTTTACTTTATTCCTTTGCAAAGCAGACCAGCCATTGTTTATTTTATCTCCTGCTGCGCCATTTTTGAGTGTAATACTGGCATTATTTTAATCTGACAAAAGCAAGGGCTGCTGCCAAAGGGATTGTCCTGCTTTTACCTCATGTGTGACAGTTCTTTCCTTCTGCCCTCCATGTTCCAGGACTACCAGGTATCTCTGCATGCTGAGATGAATCAGGGAAGTCACCCTGTTGAAAGCTATTCATTTAAGTTGGAGTTGTTTTAATTTCCAATCATATCTGTTTCATCATCCCATTTACTGCATAGTCACATGAACATCCATGCTGATGCAGGGCAGAAAGAGGGAAGATGGAGAAAGAGGCCATGTGGCATCTCACACTGCAGAAAAACACGTCTGTGAGGGCAGCAACCCCCACCCACCGTTATCCTGCAGCGACTGCTGCCATTGCTCTGTGCTCTAAGCCATCACGCCACAGTGGTGAGGTGAGGAATGTGGGACTTGGTGCAAGCAACCTCTTCTACCTCCTGGTTGTCCCTCTACTTACCTAATTATTTTATTCAGTTATAATTTTATGACAAAGCATACTAGATACTCCATAAACCAGGTTAATAATATTAATTCTTGATAAAGTGAGACTGGAGGGAGTGTCCTGCTCTAAATCTGACTTTGAAGTCTTCTGATCTGTTTAGACACAATTGAATCAAATTGACAGGAAATTTCATGAGAGAGCCTTCTATAATAGAATTTTTCTGTAACAGAATTTTTCTGGAAACCTTGGGACAAAGCAGGAGAGGTGCCAGAGCATTCAGACAGTGATAGACTCATGCCGGAGATATTCTCCTCTTACTGCATGGCTAAAGGGATGATGGCACTGAGGGAAGAGGCAGCTCTGTTTCTCAAGAAGAAAGCAACCATGCAGAAGGAGGGAGAGCACTCCCTGATGGTTATCTCCTTGATCCCTTTTCTCTAATCTGCTTCAGCCTCAACAACATAAGGAATTTACACTCATGACTTTCTCTCATATCATTTCTCTTCTCTTTTCCTAGCCCAACAGAAAGGACTACAAGTCTTACCTTTGAGAAATAATGTCCTCAACATCTTCCCTCCTTGCTCCAGTCTAGTGCTTAGATTTGCCTGTTCCCAGCCAAAGCCTTTTGCTTCCATAGGTGCATTGCTCAGGCAAGAGATGTGTGTGGTTATACTGAATTGGTGAATGCATGGTTTTAATATCCCTCAATATATGACCTTTGGGAGTGGAAGAAGAGCTGTAGAGATGATTGATACTGAATTCCTGGCAATCTCCCAGGCCAGACAAGATCTGGGAGCTCTTGGTACTGGCATTGAACTTCTCTGTCCTACAGCACCTGGCGGGCTGTCATGGTTTAACCCAGGCCAGTTACTGCTTAGGGTCATGGTCTGTCTCAACCACAAGTTGTCACATGGGGGTCCTTGAAGGCACAAAAGCACTCCTGAGGGCTGAGTTTAAGGTCAAAGCAAAGGCAGCTCCACACCACTCCAGTGACACATAGGTCTGCCTTTGCACAGAGCAGTTCTCACTGAGCACATACCTGAGTTGTCAGTGCTGTACACAGTACATGGTTAAGTGTGTTACTTTCTGTTTGGCCACTGGTTAAAGAGGGTTTAATGTACTTTCATGGCAAGTAATAACAACATTGCCATTGGGAATCACATCCTCAGATGTGGTTCCATTCATCCATGTGGCTGGAAGTTCTGCCAGTCTTTGTCCAACCTGATTGCTGAGCATTCTCAGAGATCAAACTCTTATCAGATCATACCCTGATTATGGCTACATCCTTTTTGCAACCTTGGGAAATGGAGACTTGCCTCATTCATGACAGTCTGATGTGGTCATCCGCTGCTTCTTCTTTCTTTCTCTCTGGAGCATTTTTCTGTCCTCTAGAGCCCATATAACCTGCCCTCACTTGCAAGCTTTTGCTTACTCATTACTCTCTCTGCCTATTGTCTTTTTATTTACTACTGAATGCCAGCTATGGCAATCACTTTGTCAGTTTTTTAAATCCCAATTTTCTTCCATAGTGCTCTGTTTTTCATTGTTGTGATCAATGCTTCAAACATCTGCATCATCATTACTAGTCTTCTCTAAAATTGTTCTTGGCTAGGATAGCTAGAGAAGATGCATGTTGTGCAAAATCCTCTGTCCGTCTTGCTGATAAGACTAGTGCATTGTGTATTTTGTCTATAACTACACATTGTCTCTTGTCCTCATCCTAAATTGTACTTTCTTTGGGCCAAGAGCTGTCTTGTTCCTCGGTGTTTACATAATGCTTCTCACAATGGAATTCTGATGTGTGGTGGGATCTTTTCAGCATTTAATGGCAAAAATAATAAAAGTATGAACAAATGTCTGTGTGACTGCATCACATGATCTGGTCACAGTTTGCAAAACTTTATTTTCCTTGGGACAAGTTGTCTCTCTGCCTATGGAATGTAGGTGCAATGCAGGGCAGTCCATTTTCAGAAAGGAATGTGTTAGGAAAATATTTGAGCTCAAATAATTCCTCAAACAGGAAAAAAATCTGAGTGTTCTGCATTTTCAAAAAGATTTCCTACTGTGCAGATTTTTTGCTAGCCCATTCATTTTGCCATCTCAGAGCTCAAACAGCATGGCCTGGAGCAGTGGTTTTCCAAATTCCTTCCACTTGTAGCATACTAACATAAACAGCATTTGCATATGGATGTCATAAAAGTGACTAATGCTGGCAATCATCATACTTTATTGCAGTAATGTGACACATGTGCCTGAGCATCCTAAAAGATCGGCTCCAAACTCATAAGTGCTGAAGAAATGGCACACCTCTTTTCTAGCAGTGACACCTGTGGCAGAGCAGGCTTGGACAGAAACCAGAATATTGATTGAGCTCTACATGAGTGTACAAGAGGCAAGGGCACTAGTTGCTTCACTGTATGATTCCACTGCGCTGGGTACACGTCCTTTACCCTAAACCAGAAATTAAACTCAAAAAGTTGAACAAATAACATTTTCTAGTTTGATAGCCAGAGTTCAATGTACTTTTGACTGCAGCTGTTGGCAAGTCAATGAAGAGACCTTAAACTTTGACCTCAGCCTTGTCCTTAGTCATATTTTAACATCTTGGATTCTCCAAAGAAGCCTATAAATGGTTCTTTGAGGTGAGGGGCAATGAGTGTAGCCATAAGTGTGAGGCTGAATGCTCCCATTTTCAGTCAAGAATTTGCAGAGTTTAGGGAATTCATCACAGTTCTGCCTTGACAGATTTTTCTTCCACAAGGTTAGGGGGGAAGGTTGTGAGCCCAATTGCATCATTATATAGCACAGAAAACATATTTTCATATTTTACAGACTGGCTTTCACTTACTGGTCAGGCTTCCAAAAAATCTGAGATGTGCCTGTTGCACAGTGTGCAATATGCCACAGCCCCTGCCCTGTAATGCCATCCCAATCCAGTGTTCTCCTTTTAGCAGTATGACAGAAGTATAGAGGTCTCCAAGGTAATACAAGGTTATGTAAAAATAATTTTGAAATAACTGCACAGAGTAAAAAAGGATGCAAATGAGTGCTCCCACTGAGGAAAAAGAGCCATGCTCTTGTACCAGGCATCAGCACATCTGTTAAGAAAGAAGGTGCTTTAAATGTGCAGGCAATTCCAAGCAGAGTTTGCACTGTAATAACCATGGGATAGGGCAACTATGAGACACAAACTCAGGCTGTCAAGTCATGTCTCTCTCAGCACAATCACTTTTTTTTGGTCTGTGTGCATAGGTAAGAAGACCAGTCTCCCTGGTCATGTATCCTGGTGCTGCTGTCCATTTCAAACACTCATAGTTCATCTTCCATTTTAGAGCAACATCTTAGAACTCTCCTTCTACCGAGTCATACGATGGTTTGGTGAAACAGCAGCACAATATGTCCTGACTCATATTTTCACCCCAACTGGCAAACAGTAAACCCAAAGGCTGGATGCATCTCTCCAAAGACACAGCAGTTTTGTGACAGATGGCTGACATCTATTGGTGTAGGCTGCCTCCAGTGAAACACGCAGTGTGACCCTGGAGCTGGTGCAGGAACTCTCTGCCACAACCAGCAACCCTGCTTTATAGCCAGCTGTAGCAGGAGCTCCATGCACACAGAATCTAACTATATAGCCCCATGGGACATCACACTATAGCAAATGCCCTGTACCACATCCAGCAGTCCTTTTCTGTCTTGTATTTGGGAAGCAGAAGCCAGAACACTCTGTAGTAAAAAATGTCTCTAAATATAATACACACAGGGCAAAGGCTGTTTACCACAACGCTTTAGTGCTAATGTCTGCTTGAATTGTGTATACCTTGGTTCCTTTTACAAGCAATTGAACCAAAACATTTTCTCGGCATTGCTTTCATTCTTCATTTCTGCTTTATCAGAGACAAGAGTACAGTGCATTTATTTGTGTGCGATTCCCCACAGGTAATCTTCAGTTGCAGCACATAAAACTTAATTTTCCCCAATTGCACAAGATTTCTCATTCTATACAAAGTTGTGAATCACTGCAACAAAGACTCCTTGCTTGCTCAGTGTAGGCAAAGCTTTGCAGTACTTGAAAAATTATTCTGGCTTTCCCATGTGCTCCTTGTGCTGCAATTCCAAGAGCTTCCAAGAGCTTCAATCAGGTCACCAACTTCATGCTTTCTGCAGGTAAAATCGATGGTGTAGGTCTTTTTCTCATTACCCACCAGAACACTTTTCTTATCAAATTTATAAAGGACTTCAGCAAATATATGTTTGGTTTTTTTCTTTCATCCTCATCTTTTGTCCCATTAAGCTGGGAGCAAATAAAAGGACATAGTATTGTTGCTTCTTTCACACAAATCTGATCATTCCAAAACCAGCATTTTCAAGAACTAGATTTCCAGGAGCAAATCTGAGAGAATGAGCAAAAGGTCTCTGCAACAACATGAGCATGATGTTCCTGGTTCACAATCCCATTTATAATTACTTGGGGTCACACATCATAATTTGGAAGCCATTTGCTTTAAGACTGCCAGGCTTGATGCATGCATTAACTCAGAAGGCATCCTCTGCCCTTAGTTGGTGGTATTTAACTTGTCAATTTTCAGTTAATTCATAATTTTATGGGTTTTGTTGATCATTTGAGTAAGCAATAGCACCAGGAGCCTTGTTAAACATTAAGGAAGGAAGGAGGTAGAAAGTTGCCTGAAAACTCTGAAGACACAAAACTTGGCTCTTTTTAAAGATATTCCTTAGCATTTACTTGTGATCCACACAGCTCTTCTCTAGAATCTCAGCTATCTTTCCTAGCCTACGCTGAAGTTTGTAGGCACAGCTGGCACAAGGAAAGTTTTCAGAAGTGAAGGGGTTTCTAGATTCAGCACAAAGGTGCTTCAGAGGGCTTCCCTTTCTTGCAGTAACTGGCTGTAATGATATAGGGCTCATACACCTGCCAGGTTTCAGTGAGGCATGAGGACATCATCTGAACTGCTTCTGAAAGCCTCCTGATTGATCCAGGTCCCCTGCCGAAGTTGCTGCACAGCGTAAGGCTGCTCACACTTCTGCAGCACCAACCTCTTCCCTCATGGTGCAGGTGGGTACCTGAACTCAGGGTGGGAGTCACAAGGGTTTTCCAGTTTACAAGAACAAGAGTGAAGGATACTCAGTATAGCCAGAAATCTGGTGGCTTTCTATTCAGAGTGTCAGTGTTGTTTCAGATCTCCCAAGGCTGTTCCCCCACACAGGGACTTTCAGCCAGGAGTCCAAGTACCCGGTTAAACTCCTAAGCCACTGTGGCTTTGGTAATTTCTTGTCTTAGCTGAGAAACATCATCTGAGAAACAATTTCCTGATGGACATCTTGTCAAAACAAACAAGTTCCTGGGAAGTACTTAAGTTCCAATGAGTTTCAATTTTTGATGAAAAAATAGTTTGTCAGTGAAATCTACGCAAGCTTCAACAGGGACTCTTCTGGTACTCAAATTGGTGCCAGATGGGCACCAGTCCTTCCACCGTTGAAGGCAGCTGGAGTTTTGCCACTGACTTCAAAGGAATTAGGATCAAGCCCATGAATTCATGACTGCACTTTTTATTTAGCTTTCTGAATTATTTATAAGTAAAAATAGGCTGTATTCTCCCACTCTTTCTGATGTTGAGTAAAGCTGTATTTGGTTACATTTCTTGCTTTCAAAGGAGCTTTGGTGCAGTCATGAACGTCTCATTATGGAAAAGGGTGTCCATAGGGGACAGATAGAAGGAAAAAGGAAATCCTTAGGCATATTGAAGGCACACAGTAGATCAGAGATTCAGAGATGACAGATCAGAGCAAGAGAGTCTTCATACTTGGAGCTGAAGGCTAAATAGCTAGCATTGTATCAGGAAGTGGAGTGGGATCTAGAAAGCATACTTCCTTTTGGTGAGTTCATCTATTTTTAATGATATTGCATTTAGTTTTATTTTCTTTATTCTCAGTTCTTTAGACATTAGTTTTCATAAGGTTTCTTGCTGTGCTTAGCTCCTGAACAGACTTTAGAGCAGACTGCACATTTCTCTGGGATACACCAAACTTGGTCTCCACCACTGCAAACCATATTTTTTCTTAAAACTATTTGGAAAAAAGGGGAAAGAAAAAAATTCCCAGTTCACCACCCAGGGCTTAGTGTTTACTTCTGCTGCACGCATCATTTATTTTCATTCTGCGAGATCATGATGACACGCTCTTCCAAGCACATGCTGTTCTAATATGCTACATTCCTTCAGCCCCTCAGTGCGTTAGAAGTGACATTGCTGCTAAATGAGAAAGATCTTGTAGGACAGGCAAATAGATTGCTAAGTACTACTGCTTTTCAAAGACCCATGTTGTAGGCAAAAATTATTGTCTTGCTTTTTCCGGACGATACATTGTTGTGTATGTGTATGACCCTGATTAGGAATGCTCTCTGCTGTAGGGTTTTAGGGACTTCATTCCTTGAGAACATGCTGACATATTTAGCAGGCTTTTGGAAAAGAGAATGAGACATATGCCTTAACCTATGACTGGAGGAACAGCACACTTGAAGTTTGAGATGTGTCCTAGGAAAGTATTTCTGCAGCTATCATTTCATTTGAATCTGTTCAAGCAAACACATGTACTGTGCTTCTTATATTTTCTGGGTGCATGGAATAACTCTGCTCTCAATCACAGTGTGGGTTTCAGAAATCTATCTTCCATGATGGATAAACCACTTGCAGAAAATCTGTTCCACATTTGCTTGTTCCTCTCTGGCAATAAATTAGAAAAGGCAATAGTGGATTGTAAGAGATTAACACAAAACCATTAAATAATGCTTTGGTATAGCTGTAATATTTTGTCTTAAACTGTGCCTTACTAATTCCACTTCATAAGATGGTGCCTAAATGAATAATTGAGACAGGATTTTGTAGGTTTTGCTGAATGAATTTAAACTATCCATGGAGAACTTTGAAGGCTTTCTCTAAACACTTTTAATCTGAATTAACAAAACATATAAAAGATTGAAATTATAGATGCATTCGATATGACTTGGTTGAAGAGCCTTTGGCACAAATTTGTCTGCTAATATCCAATTAGTATGCTCTTGGAATTGCTGTGTGTCCTCAGTACTAACCTATCGAAGAACATGTAAAACATTAGGTAAAGTATTATGTACTTCCTCCTAATGTCCAGTTGAGTCAAAGGCTGTTTTGTTACTTGGCTACTGCAGCAGAAAGATTGTATGCTGCATTTGCCAGTAGGGATAATAGTAAAGAAAAGCTGTTTTAGCTTTCTGAAAGACTACTTTCAGAAAATGCTTTTACAGATGGAGTCCTCTCAGAAACCCAGCAGAGACAGAAGAATCTCATGTAGTTATGCCCTTAGTTACTTAATAACCTCACTGTGCTTCAGAACATAAATTATAATACTAGCAAACTAGTCTAATGAGGGCATATGAACTTAATATTTCCTGAAAGTACCGACTCTGAAGTGAAAAATCAGTAATAAATTCAGACTGTTTATTTTAATCACAAAATTAGATACGGAACTGCAAGTTGCCAAAGTCTCCGCAAGGCATAAAACAGGGATGTGCATGATCTTCTCAATATTTATGAACTGTAATGTATAAAAATCAACAGTCCCTAGGTGAAAGTATTTTCGATCTTTCAGGGGGACATTGTGAAGATATTTTATTAATAACTTTGATTTTAATTTCTGCTCTGCTCAGTGGTTCCTTTCTAAAAACTTGAGCATGGTATTTTTTTCTTTCTAATTTGTTCTTTTGTATTAGGTATGCAGAGGTTTTGGGAATTTGTAACTTTTTGCTTTCAAAACTGGTTTGAATCTTATACCTGTATTTCTTCTCTATATCTTCTGATCTTACACCTGTATTTGAACAGCACCATTCTTTAACTAATAGTTTCTACAAAGATAGAAAGAAAAAGATTTTGTAGCAAATGAAAGTCTTAATAAAGTGTACTTTGTGGTCCTAATTGGCTTCAGTTTATCAAAACACTGAATCACATGTATAAAACTGAGAATTTAAGCAATCCTTTCTTATTTAGAAAAGAATGACATTTTAGTCACACATTAGTAATACTTTGGTCTGCACAGTATCAAGAACATGCTGAAGTACATTTGTAAGCCACACATGTTTGGTAGGCCAGATGTCAGTCAGAAATGAATCCCTTACCCAGACCTAAATGGCTAAAAAATTAAGAATATTCAATAGCAGAATTGTCCTCCATCTTACAAAAGACAGCACAATCAGTGAAACGCCGCAACCCAGGAGCTGCTGTTGTGACCATGGTGTATCACAGTGTCCCTTGGAAGTCTAAACTGAGATAGAATAATTTTGCTACTAACATGGATTAGTAAATGCATTGGCATATTTGTCAAGGGAGATGTAGTAAAGATTAATTATTTAAATCTGACCTAAATTTCCCATGTTTCTCTCTTGTTCCATAATAACAACAACAATAAATTTCAAAGTAATAATTTCCTATTTGGACTAAACCTAGAGTAAATTATCACCCACACTGGACAAGAAGTAGAGTGTCCTTACTCTTAATCCCATCTAGGGGATGTAAGTAGGTGCATAATGTTGTCCATTGAACCTGTAGTTCATTAAGTCACATTGGGATATAAAGAACATATTTGGTCCCAGGTGGGGGTAGTCAGTGCAGATGACTCTCTCCTGTATCCACTCATCCTTAAAAGAGAAATATGTTGAAACCCTTTGCAGGTGGTCCCTTTTAAACCCACGTGTATTAGAAATTAGAAGTGTGCGTCTATATGTGTGCGTGCAAGCATGTGCAACAGAGACTGAGAGAAAGTCACCATAATACATTCTGCAGAAAAAATGAGATTTATCTAGAGACTAATGAAAAATAATTTTAGCAGTGGAGAAGTCCTGAGTGACGTAGCTTAATATTTGTCACCTATGTGGTAAAGTCACGAGTATCGAAAATGGTCATATCTAAAAGCCAAAAGAAGGAAAAAACCTCTCCCTTAGTTCTTACTGCATGGGCTCTCTGCCTGGATGATAAAGTCATGACAGCTTGCATTGTGGCAGAGTGGGGAGTATGGCTTTCTGATCCAGGCTACCAAATTTTTTAATGAACGGCACTTGATTACTGCTCCCATTGAAGAAAAATGTTGTTTGGAGGTGAAAAGGCTCTGTGCACAGAGGTATTCCACTCGCACCCTTCTTCACTCCCAAAACCAGATGAGCTGGAGCCGTCTCCAGTACAATTCCTCACATCTGGGGAAGGTCTTCGGAGAAATAGGCACAGCAGCTCCATGATCTGAGACTGGTGCATCCTTATCTCAGCATGCAGGACTCACAGCCCATAGTTACTGAGGCCCTGTGACCACTTTTACTGCATCATCTCATCACATCTCTTGCATTATAAGGTCCCTCAGATAATATAAGGCTTGCTGTTGCAAGATTTTGCATTTCTAGACAGGATTGTAAGGCTGCTGGGAATGTTTGACTGTTTTGGCATTCAAAGCCGAGTCTTATCCCTCTAAATCCTATGTCAAGTTTTCTAGGATATCCCCTTTATAAAGAATGGATTTGGAATAAAATCAGTCTTGCTGCAGTCTCAAGGGCCTAAGTCTCAAGTCACTTTGGGCTTAGTAGGACCAGAATTTCAAATATAGGTTCTTTCTAGAGAAAGGATCAAAACTGAGCGAGAAAGTTGAATTCTGGTATTAGAGATTGTCATAAGAGCTACAGACTTACAGAAATGTCAAATTCCTGATGCTGACTGTGGGTCAGAACTTTCCATTAAGTTTCTCATCTGGAAGCAAATCTGCCTGAAGATCAGATGACAGACACCAGAAAGCAATGCTTGTTTACATATTCAAAGTTTTAAAAAAGAAATTTGCAATCATGTTTATGTTTTAAAAAGGGTTTCTAAAAGTTTTTTGTGAAGAGGCAGAACTGTTTGCTTTTACAAAGTAGTAAGCAGACTTTTCTCTGGTATTCGTAGCCTATTTGGGAAGTACTTTCCAGCATCTGTGGGCAAAGCTGTTTAAAAACAGTTCTCTACAAAAATAAAGTCATAAGGCTATAAAGCATTTTTTATCTTGGCAGACCAAAATATTTTTTTCCCAGTATTTCAGGAAGCCTCTGACATTCTCAAAAGTTCATTAGCTTGACTGTTTGGGGATGAGCTTTCTTTCTGTCTTTAATCTTGTACTGATATTGAGATTTACTTTTGTTTATATCAATACAAGGCTGTTTTTTATCACTTCATGTTTAGATGCTTGCTCTCTTATTGACATTTTAACTATGTTCTCTTTTGAACAAAAAGTAAGCGATTTTGTTGTTTTAAAAAGAACAGCTTCAGTGTTAAACTGGATTCCAGACAATGGGATTTATAATCTAATTCTTACAAGAGATTCAGAGCTTGATATCAAGAGCTGGAGCACTTCATTGTCCACATGTAGCACGTTGTAGAATCAGAAGTTCTAAATTTCTTTTTTTTTTTACTCTATTTTTTCCTATCTCAAAGAGTTAAAATATATTCTTTTTCTTCTTGCTATTGATTACTAAAAATTTCCTCAATGTCTGCTGTATAAGAGTCATACATATTTGATAGCTTTATCCTTTTCTCCTTAATATTTCAAGTAATTCAGCTAGACTATCTTCATCAATGGGGTAAGCGGAGCTTTAACACCTACTTAAGGGAGGGGAGCCATCTGGTTTCCTTGCAACTTGGAGCCTGCTGGCAAATATTAGGTTGTACCAATTTAGAGCATGATGAAGTGGGAAATAATGGACATTTCTGAAGAATCTGAAATAGGATCAGCTGTTATCGGCAAAAATTGGCAGGTGCAGTGCACTATGCTGGCTGTAAGCATGGTCTCAAGTTGGAGAGTGCAGCTGGGAAAATGACTTGCTAATTGAATGGCTGCAGGACTCCCAGCAGCTCTGAAAGCAGTGGAGCATCATTAATTGGAGGCTCTTGGTTGACTTGGTGGAAGCTGTCACAGAAAGAAGGATCCTGCAAGGTGATGTTTACTTTCTAGGTGTTAGTGTGTTTTTTGCCTGTTACACAGAATGAGTCCTCATGGAGTCAAAAGTGCTTTCAAATTCAGGAGGTCTGGCTAAAGGCTAACAATATTTATTCTTTTATTTACAGCATGGTGACAGTGGTTGGGAGTTATAAAAAATATGCAATTACACATTTGTTTAACTGCATGTTTCTGTTGTTATCTTTCCCTGCCCTCTCTTTTCCCCTTTTATTTTCACTTGTGTTAGATTTCTAAATTGGCTTGGTTTGGAACAGCAATTATTCTGTTTTTTTTATTTAGAGCCTTGGAAGACCTTGTCCTCAACTGTTTCTTGGATGCTGCCATAATTCATAGAAGAAATTCTATTGGCTATAGAAAAAAAATGGCCTAGTTTTGGTCCAGAATAGTATTACATACTCTGGTTTATGTGGATCTCAGAACAGAAGTGAATGCAAAACCACGTGTGCATTAGCTGTGGCTCCCTTTTTCATATGTTGTTTTTATTCATTAAATGCAAACATATTGCGATGCGTCCTAGTTTAATATAAAGGTCTGTTGGCAAAATGTGGCATTTTCCATCAGCTGTTAACACCACTTGAGGGAAGATGTATTGGCAATGAGTGCTGTGCAGAAAGCACTGCTGACTTCACAGTGCACTTCATGTATCATTAGTGATTGTAGCATCCCTGTGCACCTAAAATCTCTCCAGCTGTGTATGGTGTAGCTTTCCTGGATGAGTTATGAAGGCTGGGATGTAAGAGGCTTCAGTGACAGGGTTGTGCACCCAGCACGCCTCTGGCCTGCACAGACACAAGGTTATCTGTGAGTGTGGATTGGATGAGGAACAGTGGGCTGAAAGCTGGCCTGAACCTCCTAGTGTGGTGTTCATGGGTTGTAGGTCAAGTGTGAAACCTTTCAAGAGAACTGATGATACCACTTCTTCAAGCTGGACCTGAGCAAGTCTTCCATCAGGTCATCAAGGTTTTCCAAAGTTTAGGTGATACAGCTGGAGAAAACACCTTCAGTTTGCATCTGCATTTGGATAGCCTGTGTTAGGTGGGAGGCAGAGAGATGAAATTGAAAAGATTTGGAAGCTGTATTCTTGGATCAAAACCATGTGTGGCAAACATCAGGCAATAGCAAATAGCAAAACATTAATGAAGGGGCTCCTGCCTCCTTCCCCAGGCTCTGACTCAGCATCCTGGGACAAGCTGTTTTGGGGAATGGCATGTTTTTAAATGTTGTAGCTCGATGTGGACCAATTTATGGTGCCTGGTCCTAGCCTAACTCTTCCAGATGCTTTCTTTGCCTCTTTTGATCTACCTGGCATTAGCAAGTGGATGGAAATAATTCATCTGGCCTCATAAATCAAATAATTCATAGAATCATAGAATCATTTAGGTTGGAAAAGACCTCTAAGGCCAACTATTAATTCAGCACTGCCAAGCCTACCACTAAACCATGGCCTTGAAGTGCCATGTCTTTTAAGTCTTTGAAATACCTCCAGGGACAGTGATTCCACTGCTTTCCTGGGCAGCCTGTTCCAGTGCTTGACAACCCCTTCAGTGAAGAAATTTTTCCTAATATTCTATCTAAACCTCCCCTGGTACAACATGAGGCCATTCCCTCTTGTCCTGTCACTTGTTACCTGGGACAAGAGGCCAACCCTCACTGTGCTACAATCTCCTTTCAGGCAGTCATAGACAGAGACAAGGCCCCTCCGAGCCTCCTTTTCTGCACTGGAGGGAACCTTATCATTCCTGCAACTCCTTTTTTATCTTTCTCTTTTCCTTCCTGCACAGCTGAATGAATCTGCCAAGCAGCTCATGGAGATGGACAAGACGTGCTCGGCTGCGGCCTCGGGCTGTGACATGCCGCTGGCGACAGAGACGGTGGCAGTGGCAGCAGCAGCGGCCGTGGGCCTGGCACCATGCTCCACGCTGGCCGGCGCGGGGGCGGCCGGAGCGGCCCAGAGGCAGGTGGAAGGCAAGAAGAACGCCAAGAAGCGCCACTCCTTCACCGCCCTCAGCATGACACACAAGTCCTCCCAGGCCGCCAGCAACCGGCACTCCATGGAGATCAGCGCCCCTGTCCTCATCAGCTCCAGCGACCCACGGGCAGCTGCCAGGATTGGGGACCTGACCCACCTCTCCTCCAGCGCCCCGGCCCAGGTAAGGCGGGGTGGAGGTGGGGTTTGGGCATCCTTGGCAGGTGACACACCCTTGTGTCACCTCTTCCAAAATGGCTCACCCTCACATGAAGTGGTCCCACAGTGCTGTCATCCTGCTGTGACAGTACTTGGCATCTGCCATTCCCATCCTTGCATTAATCATTGGGCAGGCATGAGAAGACAGAGGATAAGGCCAAATTGGATTCACAGTACTGCAACATTTTAAAAAACAAAAAGTAATCCTACAGTTTGTTAGAAGTAATGTAACTGTTGCACCAGTTTCTGTTGTAGAAAGGAGTAATTTTGAGTGATCCCATAACCCTGAACATATCTGTTACTCTGCAGGGTAGCAGTGTCAGTATGAAATTCACACACTGGGGATAAAAAAAGATTTTTGGAATAATTATTTCTGTACAGATCACTGGAGGATGGGCAAATGTGCTGTACTTTGACAAGTGTTGTACCCAGCAAGTAGCTGCCGTTCAGAAAAACTGAAGGAGTTTTTAAACCATCACACATGCTGAGAGTGCAGCCCTCTCCATCCTTCCTTCTCTCGAAGGAGGATGCAGAAAGTATGCTCTCAGACATCCCCACAGGCCCCAAAAGGAGCTTCCAAGAGGCTGCTTCTAGAGGCCTGGCAGAAACAGGAGCCAAACACACCAGGGGCACTGAAACCCTTTGCAATTGCCCAGTGTTTCTATGAATAAGGAAATCCAACTGGCAATTTGCAGTTAGAAGGTGTCGAAGAGAAGGGAAAATAGTCACAGTTCCAAAGCCTTCCTGCCCAGTCATCTACACACTGTGTGTGCAGATTAGCACCCACAGGTGGTTTATAGACCAGCTCCTCATAGTCTGTGCTGCTTGCTAGTGCCAAGATAACCTAAGCAAGGCAGGGTCTTACCATACACCATTTCTCTGCTGAAAAAAGCCATCCTTGTCCTTTTCCTCTTCCTGGACATGCCTTCTGGCCCTTCACATCCATGTCACCATGCAGGGACAAACATGGATCACTTGCCATCTCTATGGTGGCCCAGAGCCGGAAGCAACCCATCTTACAGCCACTTCCCATGCTGGTATGCATGTAGATGGCTGGGAGAGAGACAAGCAGCAAACTTTAGGGACTGCCTTGGGCAGAAATGCCTGTTTATGTCCATCTGCACTGCTTGTGGGTCTCCCCTGTGAGGCCAGTGAGGTTCACCAGACCATGGGGTCACTCTTGATGGCTGTGCCCTGCTGTGACCCATGACATGAGCCCCAGGCCCCTGCAGCACAGGTTTGCAGGGACACTGGGGGAGGCAGGGTTCCTGCATGCATGTCATGTGTGCTGCAGGGCAGACAAAACTCTACCAAGGGGACACTGCCACAGTGGAGCAGTACTCCCTGCTCCAGCCACAGCTGCTCACCTCCCCCCACTGTCCATCCTCATCTAGGGGCCAGAGGGGCAGCTCAGTCCAGGTGTAATAGAATTAATTTTCTTCCACATGCCTTTTCCAGGAAGGGTTTCTGTGGTGTAAGCTCTTCCCCCCTTTCAGCCCCCAGCAGGAGGGCAAAGGTGAGGATATGACCCCCACACAAAGCAGCATGGGCATCAAGATGTACCGGGACATCTGTGAAGCAGCACAAGCACTACACATGCAGGAGGGTCCCAAACCTGTCAAGTAAATGACACCCAGGTTTTTGGCACTGAGAGTGACACATTTGGACTTTACAGAGACATGATAGACAGTGGCTTTTCTATTCCTGTGCTAGTCAAGAGAAACACAACATACACCCTTTTTGGTTACAGTCACGTGAAGACTCATTCTGAGCTGGTAAACTACAAAAGTTAGACCATGAAACAAAAATGCCGTGATTATTCTCCCCTGTTTTAACAGAACAACTGGTATGGGAAACCCCACTGATTCCTCAAACAATTTTGCCATTTGCACACAAGTGGTAGAGGACAAGAAGGGCCTGGTGTTCCTGGTGACAAGTTACGATGATTGAAATCCAGCACACAGGAAGGTCGGTTGGGTTCTTTGTAGCAGATGGGAAGACATGTAATTGGTGCCATGGTCAAAAGCTCATCTAAGGCTGGGGTGTAATGAAGCCCATGGTGGGAAGAGGTTTGGGGAGTGGTTCTGCCTCAGGGTATAGAGCCAGTTTGCGGACAAGGCAGCTAAGCACATGCCTCTATCACTGCTGGTCAAAATTGTCTTGGCCAAAATCCAGGCAGGAGAAGACAAGTCTTGGTGGTTCAGATCAGTCTTAGGGAAAAGAGGCTTCCCTCTGTCAAAAAGTATCATTGCACCCCATCATCCCAAGCGTGGCATTTACACGTATGTAAATGTATGTATGAATACATATCTCTGCTTTTGGGAACCTTGCTTTCTAATTTGAGGGATTTAAACATTTTCCTTTGAAAACTTTGCAATAAATGTGAATCTACAGGGGGAAAAAGTGGGGCTGAAGTTTTCACTATGTTCTCTTGACTGTAGGAGCAGCCTTCAGAAAAAGGCTTGTAAGATTAGCAATAAAATCACAAGAGCTACCAACATGAATTCACCTGCTTTTAAGCCTTCTTAGTTAGGTCTACAAAAAATACAGAATTCATCTCTTACCAAATGTACATTAAATTTGTGCAGCTATATTTATACAACTATTAATCCCATAATAATAGGGGTTACATTTTAATTAAAAATGTCAGAAATTCAGTCCCTTCTCTGCCACCTGCTAAGACTTGACATGGCTCTGAAGCAATTAATGATGCTTCAGCCTTAGAATATCAGTTCAGCATTTTTCTTTTATTCACATGGCTGAACGCCAGCCAGAGCAGCATAAACAATGGGCCCCATGAGTTCTTACATCAAAGCATTCAGGGCAGTGAGAATCTTGTCTTCAGATTTTTTGCTCTAAAATGCATTTGGCATTTCTAAGGTAAATGCCCTGTATGTCTTGTTCAAGGTTTGACATCTTGACAAATCTGCAAACTGATTCTACTGCTGCTTCAGAAGTGCTCAGGGGCGTTGCTGAGAGCATGGGCAGGTTGGTAGGAAGGCTGTGTATGTAGCTGCCAAACTCACCAGTGAGCTCTGCTGCAAGAAGATGTCTCACCTTTTCTTTCCTCACTCAGAGAGGAGCCTCTCTGTCCTGCATGTCATTGTCACAGCCCTTGAGTGGTTGTCTATTTAACCATCTCAGGCCCTTGCTGGTTTGCAACAGCAAATTCAGCCAAAGGTTATTTCTTATAGGGGAAACAAGAAATTTACAGTTTCAGTATCTAGCAAATTTATGCCTTTTTTTTTAACTAGAATGTAAATTTGCTTTATTGTGTCGTTATATCCCATCCTTGAAATTTCCAGGCACTTTTTCATTGTTTATTTAATAGATCTCTTCATAAAAAGAAATAAAGGAATTTTGTTCAGTTTAGTAGGTATGAGTTTCTCTGGAATATATCAGGATTGGTATTTAGCTTGCAGGGGGATTCTACATTTTGAAAAAGCTCAACACAATTTTCTTATAGCCTGTCTTTTGAACAAGCAGAATTCAATTACAGGAGTTCTTGAATGGCATCCAGTCTCCTACCTCAAGGCAACCGGCTGGTGCCCAGCAAAACAGTCTCCTTGAAGCAAGCATCCATTTTCCTTGTAGACCTGAGGCACCTACATCTGGAGCACCTGCTTTCTCTCTGCTGACATGAGAAGAAACAGAGACATGCAGGGCTTTCTGCTTAAGTTACTGCAGGAACTTAAAATTTAGGTGCAAATTTTACATGTTTCAGTAAATGTAGCATATATTCCACCCCTTAGAAGTTATTTCACTTTATTCTTGTGGCTTTTGTCAATTCTTGTGAATTGAAACCAGACTTCCACACTGAGCTGACATGTTTTTTGTTTTTATGAGTCGTTAGACTATTATAAGCCTCCAGGAGGGCACAGATTTCTACATATTGTGCACTGACATGCAGACCAGACTATGAAATCACATGTTTTGAAAGCAGTTCTGCATATCATTAATTTAATAATCAAACACTGGAGGCCTTCCATAATGTGTTCATTGTTCTTTAAGCAGAACCAACTCAGCTGTTTTCCAAGAGCCAAGATGTATTTTGAAATGAATTATGGTCTGAAATAACATCTTCACTGACTGCAAACTTAGGGATGCTTGAAAGGTAGAAGAATCAACTTCAAGACAGCTGGATAAAATAGTGACTGGAATTCCACAACAGCCAGGATATAAAGCATTTAATTTAGAAGAGGCAATGCTGGAATCCTAATTTTGCCTGCAACTAAATTTGCTTGTATGCTTTTTGCTGCATGCTGAGCATCACTCATTAAATGTAATCTCCATCTGAAAGGTAATAGTGCCTGTCCATCATGCAGAATGTCCTATCGTACTGGCAAAATGGATTTTTATTGAAGATGTAAGTAGTGCTGCAGGTCTGTGATGGAGCTGAAGCTGAATTAGGTTACAGGTGCAGAGGAGCGGTTCGTAACTGAGACTCCTGGGGGAGTGGGAAAGGTCCCCCTGGAAAGTAATCATGTCTAGGCCTCAGATGGCTTGTCTTGCTTCCATTTTCACCCCTTATGAATTATTCGTCCCTGCTAGTTGAAAAGGTCATGGGTCAGTACTGCTCCAAATCCCCTGGATTTTGAAGAAAAAGCATCTCATGAATAATGAAGCCTGGCTTTGTGCACACCAGGGTAACAGCTGAGTGAGGAAGAAAGGATCCTCCCCACAGAAGGAACATCCATGTGTGTTTTGAACAACTCATCACCATGCACAAGAAGTCAATTTGTATCTGCAAGTATTAGTACAAGCTCCTAACCAGAGGACACATGTACAGGAAAAGCTGAGAACAATGTCTTGCACACTCCCAATCCCAAACAGTGACAGTATTTGAAATGAAAAATGTTCCTTGAAGTGTCTTGCTATATAAATCATTTGGAAGTGTGTCCTTATCAGTTATTTAGAAGTGCTGATTTAGCTGAGAAAATGTAATAGCAGAACTCTGGTTGAGCCTTGACTGATAACCTAAATGTGCTGACCATGAGAGGCATATAGATTATACCTAAAATCCAGAGACTAAAAATGAACCTTGAATTTTCAAGTACACACTCTGAGAAAATAAGTCAAATTCAGGTATTTTTCAGCTTTGGCTGGGAGTCCAAATTCTGTCCAATCTGCTCTGTTGCTGGCTGTGAATGACAACTGACTGGACATGAGAGTGAGACAGGTGAAACCAAGGCCAGCTATTTCATGAGGATGCACCAGTCAAAATGGCAAAAGAGAAGAAATATTGGTCCAACCTATCTTTCTGTCATTTAAATCAAAATATGTCACAAAAAATGCGTAAGAGCCTTTGCTAAGGTCTAACGTAAACTAATTAATTGTCTTTGTATATTTTCAATTCTACTCATAGTTATTTATAATTGGTTCCAGACATTGCCTATTCTAAATAACTTTATCTTGTTGGGTGGCATTGTCGGTGGGAAGGAGTTAACTTCTTTTAAATAGAAAGTTTTAGGCAGGAATGTAAGCAGCTTTTTTTTTTTTTTTTTTTTGGCTATCAGTAGGTCTCTGAATATACTCTGTGCATATTGGGATATATTACATTATTTGTCAAAACTTGCAAATGAGACTCATGAGCTGACTCAGTCTATGGACTGGTTACATAAGCTGTGAGGAATCCAGGTCAAAGCAAAATTTTCTTTAGGGAACTACCAGGTTAGAGACAGTGTCTTCTCTTTTTCCTTTAATATGCCTTATCACAAATACATTTGGAAAGATTTTTCAAGAACCACAAAACCTAATTTTTTTACAGGAACCAGAAAGTTGTGCTTTAGAAGTGTTATTCAACTGTGTATGAAATCCCATTGCCTGTAAAAGAAACACAATATATTTTTTTCCAGATGCTCCTCAGGGTACTAACCTGAAAATGTTTTGCCACTGAAATAATTTTTGCACACAGCTAATCTTGAGGCTTTATGGTACCTGCCAGTCAGCTACTGGTTTGGAAGTCTCAAGAGTAAGTGAGACACTGTCTTGGTATTTACTCCATACCATAAAATCCTGTTCATCTGGCACACACTGTGTATGTGTATGACATTTGAGCAGAAATTACTAAAGTGTGTATTTTCCTCTTTTTTTTTGCTTGGAGGTTTTGTTTATTTGTTTACCACTACTTTCCCCCTGGAGGGGGACTTCCTACAGAAGGCATTGCACAGGATCCTGATGAGTTTGTTGTACAGTTATCAAAAGGACAATTAGGAGTGTGGGATTAAGTGAACATTATTTACAGGTCAAGCTTTCACTTGAAGCCTTCCTACGTCTCTGCATTTGATTTTTCCTGTTCTTTGATCCCAGAATTGCAAGAAACTATTACAAACCTATTTAAAATCTTGTGGTGGAGAGCTATACCCTGGTGCTCAGTGCTGAAGGGGTTAGTCTCAGAGAAACAAGGCTGAATAAAATATAATTCTCATGATGCTCATCCACATGATGCTTAATTAGTCCTCATTTGGGGGAACTGAGAAGCTGCGAGCCAGAATAATCAGTGCTTTTATGGATGGTAATGTCAGATGAATCTTTGAAAGAAAATGATAAAAAGTTTTGTGGTGTTTTTTTTGTTTGGTTTGTTTTTGTTTTTTTTTTTTAACTTTCAGGCATTGTTAGATTGCAGGATAGTGGAAATGGAAGATCAGGAAATTAATTTAGTTGACTTCTCCAGATCTCTGCATAGCTCTATGAGCTACTGAGAGAAGACATGGTCTAGAGTTTTTGGTCTATTACAAGCCAAAAATAATCAGGGCCAACCTGGTGCCAGAACAAGCTGGCATAATGCTCTGCCTCACCTTCATCCACAGCAGCAGATACTTACAAGAACTCCTCAGTAAATCATATAAATTTAGCTCCAGTTTTTGAAGGAAGGAACTGGGTATTTATGCAGCTATTTATGCAGCTGCAGCTGTTATCCTGCACGTTTGTTTTTCACACACACTGTTAGGGAAAAAAAAAATTCTTCCTCTAGAATTGAGAAGTCCATTTCAGCCCCTACTTTGATAATTAGCATTTGATGAGGCTACTTGATCTTGCATGTAACACTTTTCATCAATACTTGGTGGCACTACCATGCATTAAGTGCTAATACATTATTTCTAGGAACATTAAGGTCCAGAGTGATTGCCACAGTCATTGTTTTATGGAGTCAGCAAATTAGAGAAACAAGTCACAGGAATCTTACAGACCATTAGCCTGTTTTTATGATGTTTCCAGAGGATGGTATGTCAACTTATGTGAGTTGAAAGGGTGTTTTTCTCTTATTTTAAAGTAATATTAAAGAGAAATTTAAAGTAAGCTGTAAATATGCATTCAAAACATTAAAAGAATTTTTCCTGAGAATTAATGAATGTGATAAGTGCCCTGTGGTGAGAGAGTGCTGGATTTTCTTTGAAGTCAAAACTGAGAATTCTGCTTGGTGATTTTCTAGATGATAAGAACATTCGTCTGATGGCAACAATTCCTTCTCAGTGAAGGCTGCTGCAGCCTGCAATATCATTGTACTCTGTTCCTAGTTTTATCACTGTCTTCTTGACTTCTATTTTGCTCGAAGACTGAGTCCCTTGCTTTTGCAAGGCACTTCACTAATCCCTACAGACACCATGTCTTTTCAAATTAAACCACAAATGTGGCCTTAAAGTACTGGTGAAAATCTAAAGTAAATCTGCAAGGGAAAGAAAAATATAATTTATGCTGGAATCTCAAACCAGTAATTCTTATGCTTTCATAAGGGTGTGGATGGGAAAAGAGAAAGAGAATGAATTTGAGATGTTTCAGCCCAGATGCGTAGTTATTACCTTTAATTTCCTGGTCTCTCTGAGCTTGACAGTAATATTTGGGGGTGGAAGTTGTGTTTCAGTGGTCACAAGGAACCCGTTGCATTCATGGGGGAAAAAAGAAAAAAGTCCTTTTATATTACTCTCTCCAGTCCATGGGTAGATAATCACCTACTACACCAGAGTAGCTGGTGATAAAAACAGATGGCACACATGAGCTGGGAGTGAAATACCTGTCATGAAGCACAGTTTGTGTTTGTAGTCTGGGAATTTTACTCAAGATTTAGCCTTGTACAGTATAGGTGGTGCTGCTGTGCTACCAATGATCACAAAGAAGCAGAAAGTATTGCAGAAGGATTTGGAGGTGGCTTTCAGCACACATTTGTGCAGCCACTTTTCCCTGCCGGCTGGCATCTGGGTCTGTAGTGTCCAGAGGAAGAGAAGAGCTGGTGCTGTCAAGCTGAAACAATGGTAAGTGGTGCTTGGAGGATGACAGATTGAAGTGGGAGCATGAAGAAGTCGGATTTGGCTGTTCAGTGGCCTAAGTAAATGGGATCAGAGTTGGCAGAGTCTAGTTCAGAAAACTGCATGCCACCATTAGAGTAAACGGCCTCCTAATCAAGAGGGGTGCTACATGTGATCACTCAGCAGGTCACATCTGGAAATTCAATAGCCCAATGTTTAAAGGCATTAGAGGCTCATAAGGATAGAGAGGAGCACCAAATGGTATTTTCAGAAATGACTCCTATTACTTAAATTGCAATAAAATCTGTGGGAATCAGGCAGTGAAGTACTTAATGCCTCCCTGAGAAAACTCTGCAAGGTGCCTGTTTTTATCAGTAAGTGCCTACGTGCCTCTTAAAATCCTGGCTGTCAGAGACATATCCTATCTGTAAGGCTTTGGCAATGCTGAATAGCAGAGACGGAAGAAGGATTAAGACACAAACACTTCAGTGTTTGAGCCCTTCCTGTGTAATGTCTGTGCATGGCTCTATTTCTGTGTCTGGTGCCACAGGAAAATGGATCATATAAGGATGTGCCATCAGAAAGAAAGGATGTGGCACACAGACTTCCTAAACGGTATCAAAGTAGAGAACAAGAAAATCAGAGCATTGTCTTGGATTCCCTTTCCCCTGAGCAGATGAAGAGGAAAGGAGGACATGTTTAGTACCTTGTTCCTTAGATCACAGTAGCAAAAGTACAACCTGGCTCCAGGGCTAAATAAAGAAGGAAAACAAACTAAGTCCTGCTACCAGCTGTGATGGAGAAAGGCCTGCTGTGTTCTCCAGGAGGATTATTGGTATTACTGGTAACTGGAGAGATACACATAAAATTATGTGAATGAAGAGTAGAAAGGTAAACTTCCAACACAGGTAATCAAACGTATAAAAAAAATAGGAGATTATTCTTTTGCAAAAATCAGTCTCTTCAAAATCTTATTGCGAATACTATCTTGCAAAATAATTTAGCAATATTGTATTTTATAATATGAGCTAATTAGTGGTACATACAAGAGACAACAGGCCCTTGAAAGAAACAGCTTAGAAAGCCTTCACCAACTCTGTCAGGGACTCTAGCTTAAATGCAAAGCTGCTAAACATTCAGATGCATAGTAGCAATCAAGCAGCCACTGAGAGAATTCAGCAAGGAGCACAGAGACACATGAAGTTGCAGAGCAGAATACTTGTGTGACAGTAAACATCAAGATGTGAACAGATGAGCTGAATTCAATGTGTGGAAGGCCAGCAGGTCCTGTGGAGTTGAACCTGATGATGAAAAGCAGGGTCATAGACAGACTGGAAAGTACATGGTTGTGTCAAAGCTTGTGGGGAGAGCAGCTAAAGAAAAACCAGAGAACAATCAGGAATCAGGCACTGATTTAGAGTTTGGATGTACAGGATACTAGGCTGTGCAAAGTGGCAAAAATGAATGGTTTGTAGGTGCCAGGCTGGCACCGGATGTAGTAATATTTGAGTAACCAGATGTAGGCAAGAAACTGAATGTTAGGTAGATTGATATATTCAGAACTATGGAGATCTTTTGGGGATTATTCAAGGGAAGAAAGCAAAATTGTCACCCAGCTACAGTGAATGGCAGTTACATGATTTCTTAATCCCTTGGACTGTATGTTAGTACAAGCATGATAGAAAGCACTTGAGATCATGCTTTCAGTAATATAGAAGGCACAGAAGGCCCCATTGTCAGCACAAACAAGCAAATAGATGATGCTTTGACAGCTGCTCTGCTCCCTGGGCTTGAACTCATCTCTCTGCAGAGTCAGCCAGGCTTAGCCCAGGGTGCCTGCAGTGGTCACTCCAGGCTGGGGTAGCTGCATCTCTGCAGACTGACTTTGCTGCAGTGTGCAGAGGGATGATCATAGGAGCTAAGGAAAGGCTGGCATGTGTCTTACAAAAAAGATGAAGCATTGGTCATCTCCCAGAGCTGGATATCATTGCTACTAGTGGAATGAGTCCTGTGATTGGAATGCTGGCACCAGGGGCTACAGGCTTCAGAAGGAGTAGGCAGGGCAGGTGAGGGGGAGGTGTGGCACTGTAAGTAAGGAGATGTTTCATTGCACGGCTGTCTTGGTTTAAAAGACAGGTATTTTGCTAAGGAGGGCAGGAGCCTCCCTTGGAACAGAAAATGTAACCCCCTTCCCTCCAAATTGCTCTAATTTCAAAATCAAGGGGCTTTCAGGCAAAGATATGAGGAGTAGGAATAACAGTTCTTTACTAATAGATATAGATATATATATAACAAGGCAAACAAACAGCAGTAACTGTGGCAGGGATACCAAACCGAGCAGACCCAGAGCAGCCTCTCCCGGTGAGCAGGGCGGGTGCGATGTTCCCCCGCGGCTGCAGGGGGCGCTGCGGAGCGAGCTCGGCACCACGCGGTGATGGCGGAGGGGAAGTCACTGCACAGACCCTGTGAGGGCAGAGGGACCTCGGGAACAGCAGGCTGGAGCAGGAGAGATGGATCCAAATCCCGCGTTGTGGATGAGATGTACCAAACTCCGGAGCTGCAGCAGGACCTCTGGACGTCTCGGCAGGCAGGGGGTGCCGCGGCTACAGTGTAGCAAAAACTCACAGCAGCAGCAGCCACAGCAGCAGCAGGAACAGCAGCAGAAAGCTGAAGCAGCGGCAGCGGCAGAGAAGCGGCGGCAGAAAGCAGCGGCAGCAGCAGAGAAGCNAGAGGGCAGCTGGCTGGACCCTCCCCTGTGGCCAGGTCCCTTTGTTTTCTCTTAAGTGCCCAGCAATTTGTTCCTTAGCAACACAACATGGGGAAAAATTCCTTTTAAGGAAAAAGAAAGAACAGGGAACTTCTAAAACCCCAACAACGGCCCTTAGTGACAATGTGGTGAAGAGCCTCTGGGTGAAGATTAGAGGGAAAACAAAGCAGATATTGCAGAGGATGTTTACTACTGATTGCCCAGCTGGGATGTAAGCACCAGTGAATTATTCTATAAGCAATTATGAGAACTCTCTGGATCAGTAGCCCTTGTCCTTATGGGAGACTTCAACTTTCCAGATATCAACTGGAAATATCATACTTCTGTGACAAGTCTTGGAATTCTTGAGGTTTGTAAGAAAAAACTGCTTGTCATTCATACATAGTGAGCCAACTAGGAAGGATGCCCTCCTGGACTTGCTATTTGTGAATAGAGAAGGACTCACGAGGGATGTGACAGTAGGTGGCTGTCTTGGCTACAGTGTTCATGAAATGGCTGAGTTTAAGATCTTCACTGTAAAGACAAAAAAGTATGGCAGAGTTGCTACCCTAGAATTCATGAGAGCAAACTTTATGCTATTCAGGGAGTTATTTAGCAGAGTACCCTGGGAATCTGCTTTTAAGGACTTCAGAGTCCACATGTGCTGCTCAGTCTTTAAGATTCACCTTTCAGAAGCACAGGACCAGACAATTTCACCCTGTTGTAAGTCAAGCAAGCAGAGCAGAAGACCAACTTGGCTGAACAGGAAACTCCTTGTGTAGGTCAGGAGGAAACAGGAACTGTATGACCTCTGGAAGCCAAGTTAGGCTTCTCAGGAACCTGAGTACAGAGCTGTGGTTCATTTGCACAGGCAGAAGACATGAAAGGCCAAAGCTCAATTGGAGTTGAAACTGGCCAGTGTTGTTTCAAATAACAAGAAGGGCTTCTTTACAGATGAGGTCTAAAGAAAATATCGGACCGATACTTGGTGAAGGTGGTCATCTGACTGTGTTTGCCTAGTCTGGAGAGGAGGAGGCTGAGGGGTGACCTCATTGCTCTCCGCAGCTTCCTGAGGAGGGGAAGCAGAGAGGGAAGTGCTGAGCTCTTCTCACTCGTGTCCACTGAGAGGATGCATGGGAATGGTTCCAAGCTCCCCCACAAGACATTCAGACTGGACATGAGGAAGCATTTCTTTACTGAGAGGATGGTCAAACTCTGGAACAGGATTCCTAGAAAAGTCGTTTATGCCCCTAACCTGTCAGTGTTTAAGAGGCATTTGGACATTGCTCTTGATTGGTCAGCCTTGAAGTGGTCAGGCAGTTAGACTAGATACTTGTTGCAGGTCACTTCCAACATAAATATTCTATTCTACTCTATTCCATTCTGTCCTATCCTATCCTCTCCTGCTGTGATCTTCTCTGCCTTTATAGTTGCACCTTGAGGCTGTTCATTCAGGTCTGGTTTTTTCATGAGTTAAAATCAAATTTTTTTCCTAGCAAGGAAGGGTGGGGACTGATGCATTTTCTGTTTTCTTAGAGAAAGCTTCTCTAGTCCAGAGCAGGCATACAGTGGTAGCACAACATGAAGAAGTTTGAACCAGTTGATTTCTCACTTCTTGGATGGGGCAGCTGCCAGGTGTCTCAGCCCAACACCTTTTGCAATCCCTAACCCCATTAACCAGCTCAACATAACAAGTGAGGGATCCCTAAATTTTTTAGCGGGTTGGTGTGTTTTCCTCTAAGTTGATACTAGCTCAGTGACATAACAGGCAGTATTAATAAAGCCTAATAGTCACAGAGCTGGAAAGAATGCTTTTTACACATAGGACCAAGAGCTGCCTGGATCCTTCTTTCTTTGAGCAAGCAGCCAGAAAGTTAGATGAAATAATGAGAAAAAGGAGATGTACTTGTCAATACAACTTCATGATTGAGTGTAGATGCTGGTGAGAGATGAGACATCTTCCTGCTTTTTTGCCAAAAGCTATGGAATCACAGTGCAGTGTCTCCATGTTTTGCTGCACGATTTCCTAATGATACTGTGTTCATACACAGCAAAGCAATGCACTGTCAAGACAGAACAACAATAATTATGTGGCTTCTTTGGAATGAGGTAACCTTGAAATCCAGTAGCAATGTGTGTCTTGGTTTAACTCCGTGTCTTGGTTTAATTCAGTGTCATTTTTAAGTGCAAAAATTGTCCCTATGTTTGTGTTCCAAAAATCAGTATTTACTGTTTGTTAGATAGAACTTTGAAACAGAAAAGCTGTAGTGGAAGCCAGTGAACTGCTCAGAATCTTTGCTAGGTGTAACACACTCTGCCTGAACCTGCAATTCCTGTGTATTGGTTCCTACTTTGTAGAGCCATTCTGCATAGGGACATGCATACAGCATATGGTTAGTTACTAAAAAAGCTTTTTGCTTAAGTAAACCACTACAAGTCCCATCAGCCCAGCTCTGCCCTGTCTGCAGTGAAGATCTGTTGCTACAGGCCTTGGCATTAGTTCAGGAGACGTTTCCAGTCAGGATTCATTTTTGACATAGATGAATGAGGACTTTGGTGAGACAACTCAAAAAGAGATTGCCCTACATAAATTGGCTGAGTATTAGGCTTTGAGAAATGAATGATTGCATTTAAAATTGCCTATCACATTAATAGCTGGAGAAGATCTGTCCAGCTGTCTATATGAGAGTGGAGATTTATTTTCTGAGGTAAAAGTGGAGTGAACTACTTTCTCCATTCAGAGAAAGTTTTGGGTTGGGTAGTCACCTTTTTTTGAAGGAGAAGAATATTCCTGATGATAAAAAGAGTACATAGAAATGAGACTGCATTTTGGAAATTGAATAGCATCTTCTTCTCCAGAGATCCATAACCATTAACCAAAAGAGTACCAATTTAAAAACAAGTTTTTGAGGAGAAAAAGGTTACTTTTATCAGAGAAGGTATTGCAGAGATGCACATGCTGAGCTGACTTTACAAAGCAGTTAAGTAATTTTACATTGTGAAACTTTTAAGATCTGCATACAATATACGACTAACATTTCTCTGACAGGTACATGGAAATTCTGCTAATCCTTTGTGTCAGAAATGTATTTTTGGAATGTGTAAGGCTAGAACATGTCTTTTTTAATGCAGTATCATGAAGTTAGAAAATCTAGGAATTTATAAAATATGTGTTTTTTTCCTGTGTGCCTTCACACCATAGCAATTTAGGAAATTATGGGCTTCATCTTAAATACTTGTGTGTTTTTCTTTGTGTATTTTCAGGATTCCTCTTTGATTGGAACAGCCACAGTGGCTGGTCCCAGGACAAGTGCAATAATTGGAGATCAGGGAACACCACCGAAGGTCCAGCTCCCTCTCAATATGTAAGCAGCTCATCTCAGTCACTGTGTACTCTTTGTTTCCAGGTGTGTGTGTGCATGCATGCATTGTGTGTGCTTGAAACCTGAATGCCCAAATTTCAGCTCAGGTGCATTCTGAGAACAGAGAGATTGCAATTTCAAACATGAGGCAGCCCCTGCTGAAATGGAAAAATTAACAGAGGAGGGCAAGACTTCCCCCTTTCTGTGTGAGCCCTTTTAGACTTTATTTATTATAGCTGTATGGATCACTGTGAAGCAAACTGAATACCTCTGAGCTACAGAAAATCTTCCTTAATTTAAAGCTCTTACAAAGGTGTAGTCCCACAGAATCAAACACCTGATATATTCATCATTAACCAGAAAAAATGACCCAGTTGCATTTTTTTTGGTGCCATCAACAATGAATGAACAAAGGTAATGAATGAACTTCACATCTTTGGCATATGGTCTTATTGAATAGTGCTTAGAATAACAGAAGGTTTACAGAACAAAAAGAGTAGACTTCATTATAGTAGACTTCTCTGCTGGCCTCGTTGGTTGATCTGATACTTGTCTAGTTAAAACATTGAACCCTTTCCTCTCAACACATACACCTTTTTAAAGCAGGACAACTATGCACACACACATACACATATGCACATCCATATTTTTGGGTTTTATGATATGGCTAAAACAAGGTCTGAATTCACAAAATCCTAAAAATAATAGAGGAGATCTTTAAGAACGATAGAGGTGTTAGAACAGAGCCAAGCGAATATCTTCTTGGCTACCTATTTGAGATCTTTATACCTGAAGAATGCCACATATCCCTGAATGCCCCACAGAGAGGTCTCATCATCACCCCATGGTCATCCTGCGCAGCCTGTGTGGCACATAGTGGGGCACATGTTTATTTCAAGCTTTGCCCTGACTAGGAAGCAGTAACTGGCAATATTTGAAGCGCCTAGTTGTTGAATCAGGACATTTTACAGCTCTCTGGCAATGTCCCTGACTCCATGCCTCAGCAAGCCTCCCCTTCTCCCTCCCGTGCTTCTCCTGTCATCTCCCTTGTGAAGCAGCCTTGTAATCCGGTCTGTCATTTTGTATTTGCAAGCCAAGTTCCAGTCAAAGAGGATGCATTATTTGAAAGCTGTAGCAGTAGTGGGGAGGTGTAACTCTAGACATAGCCCTGGGGCTTCTGCGTTATAAGCAGAGTCACAGGCAGCTACCCAAGGCCAAGAACATAAGCCACTTTCACACTTAGACCTTTTTTTAAGGAACTTCTAATAAACATTTTGGGTTCTTCTAGGTCTCACTCCCTAACCCTTAGCCTCACTGTTTCACATAGCCCAGAATAATCTGATACTACATTTTGCAAGATTTCAGATTGTTGTTTTAACACTTTCTTCTAGGCTGTACAGAGTTAGCTGGTGAAGTTTCACACCTAAAATCTAGAGAACAGTGAAATGTGTCCAAATCCAAAGATTTTGGCTTAAGGCAAAATCATTCTCAGCAAATGGGATCACTAGACCTGATTTCCTGCCAGAGTAAAAACCCAGAAACAATTTCTGGGGAGGGAAGCTGCCTGCAATCAATTTTTTTTCAGCCATGGATGAGAGCAGGCATCCCCCCAGTTCTCCCATAGCCCCTTCTCTGCCAGCAATGGAGCTTATGCTGGCCACAGGGTGGGCTGCAGACCCAGGCTGAGCCTGTCACTGGGTTTGGAGAACGCTGTGCCTCTGCAACTAAAGAGGAGACCCCCAGGGATGGGCATCCTCACTACCCCACACAGGTGGTGGGATCACCAATCCACAAAGAAAGTGCTGATCACTTGTGTCACCCCATATGGTTGTTGCACACAAGCTTTCATTACTTTAGCCATATAGATATTGGTCTGTTTTGGTATGGTGTCCATGCTGGGCTGTTGAACACCTTCTTTTAGTCTCTGCAAGGATTTTCATACTCTATCCAGAGGATGTTTAGGCTCATTGTGATGCTGGCTATTCAGACTTACTGGTGGCTGATTTGGGGGAATTTGCTGGGTGAAGCTAGTAGGAGAGAACAGAAAGAAACTAATAGGGGAGTTGGAGGTAGCTGCAAGGCACAACAGTCTATGGTCCACTTAGGGTAATTTTCCTTGCACCTTCTTCCAGCATCTCCACCTGTAAATTACATTATAACATATAGCCACTCGGGGAAAAGGTTAAGTGAGTCTGTCTAAAATGCTCTATTCCTGACCCCCTTCTTTACTCAGAGTTTCTGAATCTGAGCCCTGTGTAAGCAGCAATTTCAAAAAGGACAGTCAAAGCCACACTTTCTGCTCCCTTGAGTGACTGCAGTCTGGCACGTTCTGTTATGTTGTTGCATAGCACAGTGCTGAAGGATTAGCACTGAAGCATGCAACCTCATTTCTTGTCAGGGTGACACATTTTAATGTTCTTCAGATCATATGTAGCCTCATGTTTTCCATCAGGTGAACAGCTACAGACCTGCTCAAGACCACCGGATTATATAGGCTAAAAAAAGGATGCACAGGGTGGTTTCTCCCATCTGCTGTCTAGTGAAATACAGTTTCTGATTAGGTCTTTGTACCCCATGCATGTGCTAAACAGAGACAGGCACATCAGCCTAACATGCCCCAAGGAGCTGTTACCAAATATTTCATATTCTGCTCATTACTGCTGTTTATTTACTACCTTCAGAACAAAAATAAGGAAATCTAGGTTACAATAAAGGAGTAGAATCAAGAAAAAATAACAGGATTTATTCCTCAATTATATTTCCTGGAGAGCAGAAGTAAAAAGTCATGTATCATTTTTATTGGCTGAAAATCTACAATCACAGCTGTAGAGTTTTCATTTTTTCTCTGGTTCACTGCTATAAGGTGGGCAGCAAGCCTCTTCTCACCCACCTCTGAGCCTAAGAGCACTCTGCTGCACTTTGTAGTGTAAATGCACTTTCTCTGTTTTCCCATTTCTCTTAATCTATCTTCACTGCCTCTAAATCACAAATAAATGAAAAAACTCAAGGCACAACCTTGATCAAGAATTACTAGAAATCCCTTTTTGCATCTGTACAAAAGCGACAGTACAAAAAAAATACAGTATTTACAAAGAAAGTGTTGTTCTGTGTGTGCACTCTTGCTACTCTATCCCGGCTTTCCCTTATTTCCCAAAGTGCAAGCAATCATTCTTAATTTTCAACAAGAATCTCTCTAAACAGGAGAGTATCTGTAGGGATTTTAAGCTGTAGTCATTTCACAACACTAGATGCATCCCTGAAGTAGTAACAGAAGAACAAAAGAGAGATAAATAGAAAGATTCTAAACAAAGGGAATAAATAAAAGCTGTAATTAAATAAATAAAAAGTTCTACATATTGGATCCTATATTGAAGATTTATTACAATACTTGCATGCAAAACATCCAAATCCAAATTCTACCACTTCACTTACTTAAGTAAAAAGCCCCTTGCAGAATGTGGCCCTTTCTCAGTTTTTGTTTTACCACTTTAGTACAAGAATTACTGTACCAGATCAGAACAGTTTGGTGTGTTGTTTCTAAACTTGGCCAGCATAAATAGCATTGAGAAAGCTGCAAGAAAAGCTTTTGAAATAGCCTACCCGTAAGAAAAGTTTCTTCTTAAACTCCACAAGAGAGGTGGACCTCACCCCGAAGCATCTGAATATATACTTCTTCCAGATGTCACGATTTGCAAAGTCCTCTTACTCGAGCCCTTGTTACTCTGCCTGTCTCTGTAATTGTCATGTTTTTCTGAAACTGTTGCTAAGTCCTTAACTCTGGTGCTGCTTTGTGGCACTGTTTTGCTTTGGTTGTGTCCTGAGTGAGAAGTATGTCTCATCAACTTCTAAATTACCTTTTACTCTGATTAGTTATTCCCTTATTGTCTTAGAATCCAGTCTTTGCCCTTCCTTGTTTGTGAAGCAGCCTGTAATGATGTCCCTTTTTAACTACAGCTTCTGAACAGTGCATCTGCTCGCTTTCTGCTCTGCGGGGCTGGAGTTGGAGCAGGACAGGCGGTGGTTGATGTCATCTGTGTGCTTTCTCCCTGTGTAACCCCTCCCCACAGCTACCTAGCCCTGTATGCCTACAAGCCTCAGAAGAACGATGAGCTGGAGCTCCGCAAAGGGGAGATGTACCGGGTCATTGAGAAGTGCCAGGACGGCTGGTTCAAGGGCACATCTCTGAGAAGTGGCATGTCTGGTGTCTTCCCAGGCAACTACGTGACACCTGTTTCAAGGTGAGGACCAGGGGCCTGTACTGGGGCTGGGAGGGATTCTGGATGGCATTGAAAACCATGTAGCTTTGCTTTTATATCACATTCCCCTTCCAGAAATTCTCTAGTGGGGATGCCTTGAAGTGGCTACCTAAAAACAGAGGCTAGACAAAATAAGAGAATAAAAGTAGATATTTATTTGAAGGGCCTTCAAAGGTACACCCTGGGCAGTCAAAAAGCTCCACCCAAGATGGATGCTGGGTCACAGGTTCTTCATACTTTTATAAGTTTGGTTCATTTGCATATCAGGGTTAATTCTCCAATTATAACTTTGGTTAATGATGTAATTACTCCAAGTTTGCCCCTCCTCTTCAGAGGCTTTTAATTTACAGTACAAAAAGTTAGTTTAGTTTTGGGGCCTGGGACAATCGAGGTGTCCTTGAAGTGCAAACTTAGAGGGGTTTGTTATGTCTAACCAGTATGAGAGAATAGTAGTTAATAGGCCACACAAAACTTCAGCATTACACACTAGGCAGTACAGGATTTGAAAAATACAAAAGTGAAAACCCAAGGCATCAGTGGCACTGCAGACTTCAGTAATGAGACTTGTGAGTTGTAGCATTGGAGTTATCCATGTCCTCAGGAGATTGCACTAGTTGTATTAGATGATGGCATTTATAACCTCTGATAGGCCCCAGTTTTACTATTGTAAAGAATCTGTTGGCTAATGATTTTGTTGTTATATAACTACTGGACATGTAACAAAATAAGAAATGCTTGTGTCTTGCTTTTCTGTAGTTCCTCATGTCATTTTGTTCTTCTTAAAGCAAGGATCTGGAATGGTTTGGATCTGGACTACTGTTTGAACTGTTAAAATTCCAAAGTGGTAGGAGAGTTAAGTAAATTGTCCAATTTTACCCACCCCTGCCTCAGCTGTAGAAGATGAGGAAAGGAAAGAACGGTATTTTTGGGGGAGGAATGCCATTTGTCAGAGTTTGGTATTGGACAACACCAAATCAAAGCTGAGAAGCTGAGAAGAAAGTCCATGTCTTTAAACAATGTCGCAGACTGTTTGTCCACATGTTCCTTGCAGGTGAATGCTGGCATTTGTATGCCCACATCTCCTTTAGAGCAACTGTGGATTTGCAAACAGAACTCATTCCTTCTCCTGTGTTCTCAGTCTCTCCTCCCACATGAACACTGTCTCCACTGTCTCCACCATTTGAAGAACCTCTTCAGAGAAGGGCACCTCGCAACTCAGACACTGTTGATCATGAAAAGCTGATCCAGCTTTGTTGCACCTACAGTTTATGTCAAGTCTGTAGCATGTGTTCTGAGTAACACCAAAAGTTAAGAACAGATCAGAAGGCAATAACTAATACTGCATTTCAGTAAGGAAACCTCAAACATTCATTCACTCTTCATCAACCGAAATGTATTTACCTTATTTTATAGAGCCCCTTGGCTGCCTTCACCCCTTGCCTCTTCAGCTCTTAAGTAGTAAGGAAGTTTGTGCTGAAGGGTTGGTTATCTGAATCAGCAAGGGTTTCTTAAATGCAGCATGTTACAGCTAGAACAAGACAGAGAAGTACTAAAGGGCAAAAGTGCTTTCCACAAAAGCTGAAAGCCGCTTTATGATTATATTTATGGGCTAATTAAATTTCTGTATAAATCACCCTCAGTAAGAAAAGCAAGAAAAATCTGATAGCAACAAAATCTCCTATTTGCACTACTTTCAACATACTCTGTTCCCCTTTGACAGCAAAGCAGAGGATTACATACATGTTTTTCTGCCACTCCCTACAAAACCCAAGGAAAAGAAGTTGTGAATTTAGTAACACTGAACTAGATTTATAAGCTGCCAAAACACACGTGTGAGTGGAGCATTACAGAAAAAGAACAAAACTCTTTAGATGGACAGACAGGCACAGGGCAGCAGAGAAAATTTCCCACATCCAACATCTATCCACCTCTGTTGGAGTCACAGATAGTTTCTGTACTTGTTGGTGTGCATGTTTGCCTGAACACAATTCTCAGTGGACTGTTAGATGTGCTTTTCTGGCAAACTCAATCTAGTGCAGATGGCCAAGCCAGCTCCAGCTGAACCTTCCTGCCATCCTGCCAGCTCTTCACAGCAGATGACAGACAGTCAAGATTTCCATCTGGTGGGATTCCCAGCTTTTCCCAACCTGGAGGCTTATCAAAAAAAAAAAATTGAAGAAAAGAAAAAATCCGATTTTTATTTAGCAAAATGTAATCCAGGCAAACTTCCACTGTGAGATAAGTGAATGACACCACAGTGTTGTCTTTCCTCCTGTGACTTTAGGTGGGAGGGTATTGGGCAGAAGTATCTTTTGTACTTTTGGACCATATCCTCCAGCCTGTGCTTTGGTCTTTTTCCATCAGAATTTCACTCTTTTGGCTTCCCACTCTTTTCCTAGGGTTATTTCTTCTGTCACCCATGTCCTCTGAATCAGACCAGATTGTTCAGCATGCTCCTTTCTGCTCTTCTCTCTGTGTTCCTACACAATCTTGAGGACCCAGAGGTTGTCCCAGTTCCATACCCCATAGTTGACTCTTACACTTTTTCTGTTATTCTCTCCTCTCTTGCTAAACCCGTGCACTGTCTCATTTCCATTTCCTCCACCTTACTTTGTTCTGCCTCATACTCCCTGTGCTGTCCTTTCCTGGTAGAAGACCTTGGCACAAGAAGCAGCCCAAGAGAAGAGAAGAGCACAAAATGATCCATCTGTTTCATGGCATCTATAGCTGGGGAAGGAAATTATTCAGGAACTTGAGTAAGAAACTCAGAGAAAGAGCTGCTGAGCAGCAGCTGAGTTTTTCCACTGATGTCCTTTTGTCCTCCTCAGTGTCCTTTTGTCAGTTTTTAGCTCAGTAGTAAGAGGATCAAGACATGCTGTAGTTTGAACTCAATTCATAGGAGAAAAAGCCTTGTCCCTTCTCTCTGAGGTCTACATGGCCACTCAGGTGAAATACAAATTATGCATGCAGTTAAAGTGAGAAGTGGGAGACGCGTCAATGACTGTTTGGATTTCCTTTTCATTCAGCTACATTCCTGTCCCTGTTGCATTCCCTTAGCAAGTCTAAGCTAGGGCTGGTTACATGAATAGGGTGAATGTTCAGCCAAGCCAAATCCAGTCAAGTCTGCTGCTTCTCAGTCCCCTTCAACAGCCACACACAGATTTGGTGTTATCTATCTTTGTTCCTCCCTCTAGGGCTGTAGGCAAGTTTGGTCCAAAGAAAAGATCTCTGAGTCTGTTTTAATTATCACCCCGTGTGAAATAGCCTCTGGCACACAAAATGACATTTGGGAGATACCCCTTTCCTCTGAATTAAGATTTGTGATTTCACTAGAAACTATTCAGACAGAAATGTAACATAATAACAGACATGATGGGAAAAATTATCTTTTCTGTTTTTACCCTGCACGTCTTCATAAGATAAAGGGGTGAAAATATCCCCCAGCACGCTTATAAATGGGTCCTATAAAGATAAATATATATCAATACCTCAGTTTACTTTAACAGCCGATAGGGTATCATGTTAAACCCCCTAGGTAACTGGGGGTACTCATCAGCACTGTGGTTGGGTATTGGGGTCTCTGCAGCATGCTTACACTGTGCACTTGTCTCCATGCAGGGTGCCAGTGGGAGCTGGGCAGCCCAGGAACAGCGGAGCTGGAGGACCTCCAACGACAAAAGTAACCCCAGGAGCCATCCACCCCATTGTGGCTGGTCACAGCAATGCCACCACAGCTGTCAGACCAGTTGTTCCCATCACTGCTCCCCAGACGCATCCCCAGCTGCAGGCAGCCTCTCCACAGCTGAACAACTGCCTGAGGTACTCGGCTCAGCAGGCAGCCAGCCAGCCCCGCAGCGCCATGCAGATGGGTAAGTGCTCACCCCTGCTCTGGCAGGATTGATGTGGCACCCCTCCAGTGCAACCCTCTAGAGTGTGCCCAGCCCCACTGCCTTCTTCCTCACTTTAGTCACAGCCCAGTCAATGTGGAGTTTGTCCACTGGTGATAGAGTATGTTTTCTTTGCTTGTAATATTTACGGGTTTCTATTGATCTCTGGGAACCACGTTGTGTTTATCAGATTGTTCTTTTGCTGCAGCTGAAATAGATTGTAGTGTTTACAAATATTTATACAATTTATCTGAGTGAAAGCAAGCACTCTTTATACTGAGGAGATTAACAGTTCTGAGTCTGGTTGGCTTGCTGATAAAAAAATACTGCCCTTCTTGCAGAGCAAGTAATACATGCCTTGAAATAAAAAAGCATTTCATTGGGCTGCAGGGATGAAAGGTATTTATTAGGCAGAATGGGACTCCATGTTAGTGATAAAGCAAAAGATCTGAAAAAGGCTACCACCTTTTTGAAGTGAGAATAAGAGCTTCTTGCACCGGTGGCCTCTGTTCTTTCTAGGTTCCCTTTCTGATGTACAGCACAATTTTCTAGAGTACAATTTATTCCCCTCTGCCTGATGTTAAACAGCTTCTGATGTTGAATAAAGTAAAAGTAAATCCTGTGGTGGAACTTTATAGCAAAATTTAAAACATTTTGTTTCTGATATTTTATAGGGATGTGAGCCATTGTATTTACAATGGCAGTAAGGACTGTGACTGCTGAAAACTTGAGATCTTAGATACAAAACAGAGCAAACACAAATTAAATACCCTGCAGAGTAAGTCACGAATTCATACCTTTTGAAGCCAGAAGGCACCATTATGACCATCTCATCTCACCTCCTACACAGTGCAGACCAAAGGGAGAAAAACGTAATCAAATACCTGTGAATCTCAGTCTCAAACACTGGAGACTCCTCTGCTCAATAAACAGTGCAGTCCTTTACACTGTATCTATGTCATACTGGGGAATAATCGATTTATCCTCTTATTGTCTACTTCAGAAAGTGCTGCTTTCCCCTCAAGTCACACCCTTCCAAAAGGTCTCCTGCTCCCACAGTGCAAAGACAAAAATGTCCCCTTATGTGTGAAGCACTCAGGAAGTGTTCGGGTGCTCCTTGTGCTTCCTGTGCCCATGTCAGCAGGCAAGTGACTCCCCTGAAACCAAGCTGACAGATTGCTTTGCCCCACAGACCTGGCATGCCACACATCTTCTTTCCACAGTACTGCTACACCTCCAGCAGCTTCCATGATTTAAGACTGCCCTTCCAGGTCACTGACATCTCTAAAGTGCCAAAGTGTTGGCAGGCAGAGTGATCCAGGGACCACAGAGCTGTTCCAAAACCACCTAAGAAGAGGGTTTTCCAACCTTTCCAGAAAGTTAATGAGATTGTTGTTTTAATTAAATAAACCTTTGCCAGGATAAATAAAGGAAGTTTACATGATTATCAGTAATTGTCTCCATAATGGCTGTTCTCACCAGTATCTTGTGGACCAGAGCCCCTGCAGGACAGGTCAGTGCACTGACTTTTGGAAAAGCTTTCCAAGAGAGGCAAGCTGGCAGTATTCAAATCACGTTTCTGTTGGCTTGCAATATACATGAGTAACAAATCAATTTTCTACAAGGCCACTAATGTAGGAATACACCCAAAATGAAATATGAGTGGTGTAGAACAAAAATAGCCTTCAGTGAGCATTGCTAATTAATAGCATGTTTGATGCAGCACAGTCCAGATCCAGAGATCCCAGAGCAAAGGCATACATTGTAACAGCAAGCAGATGAAACTACAGAATAAAATGTGAGAGCTCTGCTCAGAGCAGATTTTTCTCAGACCGTTTCTTTTACTGTTTCTCAAGTTCCTTTGTGTCTGGAAACATCAAGTCTTACACGAAAGAAGTAATATACCTATTATGATTATCAAATCAGGATTCTGCATCCAGGTACATGCAGTGAAATTCCATTAGTGTTCTTTTCCTCTAAATTTAGGAAAGCCATTGCTCCCTACAAACAGTAGCTCAAAACCTAGATCCTGCAAGCTTAACCATCCCAAAAAATGAAATTTCTGATAGCAACGGTTGCTTATCACTCAGGTTCCAAATGGGAAAATCAAGAGGGAATCATTTTAAGATAACTAGTGGTTCCCTGGTGGCTGTCTGGAAGTGAATTGCACTTTCAGTACAATGGTACTCCTGGGAGGGAAAGGTATTAACTAATAAGTAAAAATAGTCTTGAAGGTGTCTGTAATAACAACTTTTAGGGCCTTCCTTATGCTACATGGTAAAGTTGTATCAAGTTACTGACTGACTAAAGATAGTTTAGCTGATTTGCTATAAACAACATTAGAAAAAAAAAAAAAAAGATGTTTTAGAGTCAAGGAGCTACTGTGAGGGAGAATCATAAACTCTGGAGGTGCTAATCTGATGATAACTGACCCATCATGTTCAGTATAATGTCAGATAATAGGGCATAAAGCTGGGAGATGAAATTCCCTCCTGGCAGGAGTGCTCAGCTGGTGTATTGAGTATGATTAATGGCACTTTATCAATCTAATCCCTTTTAATGGGTGCCACTGATAACCATGGGAAGAGAAACTAGTGGTTTGAGTTGTTCTAGCACTATTGTTTAGTTATAGATTGAGTGAACTCCAGCTGCATAAAAGTTTGTCCTTCAGATGAATTTGTCAGACAATCACAGATCAAAGTGGATCAGAAATTTTCCAGTAAAATGCATCTTGGTCACAGTAAAGCTGATTTGCTGGACTCAAAGTTTTTTTTTTGTCAGGAATGGATGTAGTTCAACCAGACCAACCATGAAGCTGTACTGGCTTATGTTGGTAAGGGAATTGATGGCTTTCCAGAGCTGTTCTTCACATAAGATAACAGTGCAATGATCACATTCTGTGTTTTCACATCCTAGGTGAATAACCTGACCAAAATAGAGGCTATTGTGGGGTGAATCAGCACGTTATGCTCAGAAAAATGTTCAGAGGTTCAAATTTTTCACTGAGACAGAACTAAACGAGATTATGAAACCTGAAAATCATTTATGAAATGGGCACTTTCCAACCAGTCCTATTACTGAATCATTTATGTGAGGGAATGTCTGAGTATGGACTCAGCCTCTAGGCTGTACATACTTGAAGTGGAGCTGTATTTAAGCAATCAACCAAGCTGGAAGTCATAGACAACACCATTGTGGAAATGGACCCAGAGCTTTGTCGCATTTTTGCAACCTGAAGCATGCAACAGGCTCTGGAATCCCTGGAGAGCTGACCTCATCAGTGTGTCACAGCCACCATTAAATGGATGAGCTCTAATTCCTGGTTCCCACTGCTTGCAGGCAGGGTTTGCTTAGCAGGAGCAGCCAGACTAAAAAGCACTGCATAGTCCCTTAGGGACTTTGCTGGCAGAGAGGAGGCTGAGCTCAGAAATCCTCCGGTGGATTTCTGCTTAATTTATCCTGTGCAGCACAGTGATGTGATGTTGATCATTTTGTGAGGGCTGAAACAAGAGACCTCCCTTTGTAATTGCTGTCTGCAGGGTCAGCGTGGATCATCTGGGCTAACCAACCCCTTAGGTCCCGTGTTGCATTGCTCCAAAACCTATCGCGTTAGGAGGGGGGCCTGGGGGTGCAGGAAACAGCTCACCTGGAACGAGGTAATGTATTTTAAAAAGACAGAAAGACAGCAGTCTAGAACGAACTTTCCAGGCATGGGCAGGGATAGCGAATGCCATTCCCCAGTGGCATCACTGGGGGAACGAACCAATTTTGGTGACTTTGGACAGGCCCTTTGCAGCCAGGAGGGGAATTAACGAAAAACACTTGCAGGGTGAGATATCCTGGGCTAAGGCTCATGTCTCCATCGGACCTTTGGCACCTTCACAGACAGAATCACAGAATATTCTGAGTTGGAAGGGATCCACAAAGATCATCGACGCCAACTCTTCAAGTGAATGGTCCCTACGGGATCGAACCCACAAGCTTGGTGTTACTGGCACCGTGCTCTGACCACCTGAGTTATGGCCACTGAAGGCCCTGTCAGGGCAGTGCGAGGGCAATTTAATCGTGCTCTGTCCTCCTTCCGCAGCGCACCCGGCAGTGCCAGCCCCGGAGCGACCCACGGCCACGGTCTCGCCTCTGCGGACGCCCAGCTCGCCCTCCCGCCTCCCCGCCGCAGCCATTCGGCCTCACCCCGCCGTGTCCCCGCAGCACGGCCACCAGCCGCCCGCCCCGGGGGCCCGGCCCCTCATCCCGCTCACCTCCGCCGCCGCCGCCATCACCCCGCCCAACGTCAGCGCCGCGCACCTCAACGGGGACGTGGGCGGCGGGCCCCTGGGCCCCGCCACGCCCGGGCCTGCCGGCAAACCCGAGGAGAGGAAGAATGAGAAGGTAAGGGCCGCCGTGTCTCTGCCGTGCCCCCTGCTCCTGCCACATCTCTCTCCCACGGGGCTGTTGATGGAAACTGGTTTCCATCGCCAGAGAGCTTGGGCATCCTCATCTCACACTATTTCTACACTGCATCCTTTCCCCCCATCATCCTCAACACTGCTCTCACGTTGCCTGCTCGCGGATGGGGAAACAAGGTTGAATGGGCTGAATTTGTGTGTTTCTTCCAATGATCAGCGGTGAAATCTGCAAATTTGCAGTGGTGCAGTGAGATGTTGGGGCAGGCTCTTGGCCGTCGGAAGCGGATGGCCGAGTCAGAGTCCGTCTGCCTCCCTACGTCAAGGAGGCTGATGGTGGCACCAGCCGCGCATCAGGTGCCTCAGGCACAGTAAAACATCGGCTCCTGAGTAGTAGGAGCTGTTTTGCTCCTCTGGAAACATCTCCGTTTCTTCAAGAAACTTTCATTGCAGTGGCACGGCCAGAAGAGAAGGGAATTGGATAGTGGTCGTTGGGATGTAGGTACAGTGCACTGTAGGGCCAGTCTCTTAGGAGCCAGCAGTGGGACCATGCTGGGTACATGTTCCCTGGCACACCTTGCTAAGGAAAGCCAGTGTGGAGAGCTGCTTTAAGCACCCAGCCTTTTAGGTTCTTGGCAAATATTTTGCTTTTACTAAATGTTTACATTGTGTCAGCAGTTCCCATATATCAGTGCTGAAAATTATCTCGGTACTGGCTAGCAGAGCAAGATCCTGGTTTGTATCTGAGTAGGAGGAAGAGATGGGGGGGCCTGCTTTTTCTTTGAACCTGAAAAAAATCCTTTCCATATGTTCCTGAGCTTTTCCGTGGTGACAGACACACACGGAGTAAACAGTTTCTTTGTACATAGTAGTATTGAGGTGGCAGGTCTCATGTGTCATCAGGATCACAGATAACCCCTAGTTGCACAAAATGAGGAATACAAGTTTTAAAATCCTTTTCTTAATCCTATCTTTAATTTTCTCTGAATGTATTTCGGTGAAAGAAGAAGGGTGTAGAAATGCTGCCCTGGATGTGATGTTTAGGTACTTGCTTACAAAGAACAACTCCCAGGTGTGCGTCAAGGACTGCATGTGGTGGAAGCAGAACAACACCTGCCACTTCTGCAAATCCAAGGAAGGGAACAGCATTTGGCAGGTGGTAGATCTGCACATTACCTCAGAGCTTTGTGTACTGGCTTATTTAATACTTCCTAAGAAGCATTAAGTGATAGGTCCATGTAATACTGCACACTGAAAGTCCACAGGCAAAATTATCTCAAATACAGTCCTGAGATACTGGTTAACCTTTCCCAAGGTGTTACAGCTTAAAGTTACTGCATTTGGATGCAGAGAAGTAAAGTTAAGAGGTTTTTGAACTCCATGGATGAAGGAGAGAAGCAAATATTATATATCATTGCAATGGGCATTGCCAAAGACCAGTTCACTATCTGGGAAGTACCAGAGAGAAGTGACAATAAAAATTTTCATTTCTCACTCAATTAGGTAATACATAACTGCCCTGGCTGAGCAACATATTCCTGAATCTTGTCCACATTATAGTTCCCTTTCATTTTAGAAAGATCTGAATTAGCAGTGTTTCCTTTCCATTTAGAAATAGTGAGTGGTGTTTGGCCAGTTAAGTTGTGTTCTTACTCTTTGTTAAGCCCAAATATTTCTTTGAAGCAATTGAGAGCTTGGATAATGCCAGACTGAAAGCCATGTAACTATTCAGAAAGGCATCTGTGAGTCGGAACTTGAACCATACCTGGATCAGGGCTTGGTGTTTTTAAAGTGAAGGCTGATTAAAAATAGGTTTTTTGGTAAATAGGAAAGTGTCATAACACTCAGAGGGAATATCTGTGGAGAAAGGCAGTATCTGTTATCAGTACATGTAATAGGAAAAAATCAGACAAGATTGAGGAGCAAAAAAAAGAAGGACTGACATAGCTAGCAAGCTGCCAGATAAGCAAAGATCAGAAGCAGTTTTTCTGAGTTCAGTTTCATTATATTAATCAATGAGGTATTTTGAGATGAAAGGAACAGAGGGGAAGTTAGTAAGAGGAGAGGTAATAAGGTCTTCAGCTCTACTGAACACAGGATGGAAGAAATGCACAGGTAATTATCTCCTGAGAAACTGAGATTAGCAAGTCATATGTGATGTAAATTGTAATGTGCCATAAAATTTGCATTGTTGTTAGATTCAACAATTTTTTGGTGTCCCATGAAATTGTTCACTTTAATCCTGGCTTGGTCTTTCCAGTGTCTTTTGTAGGACAGCCTTGAGGATAAAGGCTGAATGATCAGAGAATAACTGGTTTAGGAGACATTTTCTTGTTATTAACCATGTTTTTCTTTTATGCAGGAATTGTCAGTGTGAGTTCACTATGGTACAAAGGGCACAGAGTACATAAGAAGAAGTAGTTTGCATTCAGGGATGGACATGATGAGGATCTATTGTTTTTCATGGTTCTTTTGAGGGCTGTGGAGATAAATTGCAATTTTGCATTTATCACTCTATTATAGGGAGATACATCGGTCCTTGGGGAATTTTCTTCAGATTATGACTCTAGCAAGGTTGATTGTCTGCTTGAAGGCTGGTCTGGGAGTCAGTGGGGAAAAGTGTTTTACAATATGATCTTTTAAAAATTTATGTTTTATGATTTCTTATGTAGATTCCACTCAAGGATACTAAGCATGACACTGAGGGGCAGCTTCTGCAGTGAGTCCATGTGTGCTGTTTGTGTTGCTTGTTCCAAGATGGAATCAACTTCACCTTGGGAATGCCTTGCTGAGTGTTTGGTGCAGTCATCACTGTTAATGCTTTCCTCTGTGGAAACATTTTTATGCCAATATCATGGGTTCCTGTTGGTGTGCAGCAGCCACATATAGGCAGATCCCAAGATTTATCTAAAATCAAAGGACTCCAATTCCAACTTTTACTTATTTCCTTGTGGTTTAAAGGCAACTGGCAGAAATAATCCTAAGGATTACGGTTTTCAGATCAGCATGAATGATTTTCTTGCTCATTTTCTATTAATATAGCAAATAAATCCTTAGGTCTATTTTTTAACATCTTTAGTTCTCTGCTTCAGCTTATTTCTTGGAGATCTTGATCCAAACTTCCAAAGCTGCAGGTGAACCTTGGTACTTACATTCATTTAGGTATGCTAATAATAGTGTCTTACTGTCATATTCCTGCTGACTTAATCGGGAGTTAAAATTCCACCTCCATGCCAGTCTTCACTTGTTGGTATGCATCTATTCCTGGAGGATCCCATCTGTGGGCTTGTGCTCCACATCTCATCTCCTGACCAGCCTCCTGCCTGCTTAGGGAACAGCTTTGAGTATGGTCTCCTTTATCAGCTGCTGATGGTAGCTGACGAAAAACTGTGCAATAGATAGTGCTTAAGTCCACTGTGCAACAGTACTTGGAAAGTACTCTGGCAGCCAAGCAGGCTGCGAAGTAGAGCACTTGAAAATCAAAGAAGTTTCAGTGCTATACAGGCACAGTAGGAAGCAGCAGGAAAGGTGGCTCCCGCAGGGGTAGCACAGACACTGCAGGAATAACAAGTGGCCTGAGTAGAGGTAAGGGAGCAAGGCAGAAATCGAAGAGGTAACAGTGATCAGGGCAGCAGAGGAAGAGAAGAGCATTGGCAGCTGCTGGGAGATGCAGCAGGGAGCACCAGAGAAGGGGTGCCAGTGGGGCATGCAGGTGAAGGGTGCTGTGTAAAGCCCACAGGAAGGGATCCTGAAATGGGGAAGTTGAAATATTGGGTGTGAAATGCATCTCAAGAAGGCAATTAAAAAGAGGAAAGTATGATGGAGACTCCTTTTTCTCAAATAGTTCCCACTTGAAGCAAATTTTTCTTCTTTTTCCAAGAAGGAGGTTCCTTTCCCCAAAATTAAAATACTAGTTTTTCCCCAGAGTCAGTATATGTCAGGTTAGGAATGGGAGCATCCCTAAGACATCACAGGGTCAGGAGGGAGATAAAACAAAGAGCAAATGGACAACATCCATTTCCTTTAAGAGTGCAGAGTCATAGAAAGGTTCCTTTGAGGTCTTCGTCATTTGTTACTAATATCTGCATGTGTAGCCATCTGAAACTCAGAAAATTCAGTCCCAGTCCCCAAACATTCTGAATATCTGGAAGAAAGAGGTGGAGATCTCGGCTGTGAAATTGGAGCAAAACTGCGTGATTTGGGGGCTTTTTAAAATAGGGATCCATCTTTTTTGGGCAGGGTGAATACTGCCCAAGCTCAAGTGGTAGATAACAGCTGAGAGCTTGTAATTATGGTATGACTGCTGCTTTGACCTTACTCAATTTTTGCTATAATAGTTTCTGCTGTACATAATCTGGGTTGATGCTTAATACCACTGATAAAACCACTTGTTTGAATGAATTAATGCATTTCTCATTAAGTGAGCTCCTCATTATGTTAATCAAATCAAGCAAATCATGCTGGGTGGTTTGACCACTGTAATTAAACTTTCTTTAAAATCCACTCATTTGGCTTTTGATGAGGATTTTGATTAAACTCTTCCAAAATGTCTGGCCCAAGAGCTGACAGAGAGGAAAATAAGAGCTTGCACTATCAAGCAAGTCATTAATTCATCACTGAGTTACAGTAATTCCTTACTGTTTTACCTAGCCAGAGTATATTTGAAATATTTGAAAATTGGCAATGTAAAATTAAACATTTCTTACAAGTGTGCTGAGAGAACAAGTCTGTTTGCAGCTTTAAATTTAGGAACTGTGTCCCTGGAATATATATAGAGGATCTAGATTAGCAAGTCACAACAAATGGGAAAATACACTAGGCCGCTGTTTCCTGATGTTAAGATAAGAAGAGATACATCTTCAGAAAATTGCTTTGAACACACACCAAGAGTTTTGCATGTGAGGACAGAATGAGTAAACATCTGTCTGTTTTCACCAGTGTCACTCACTTTCTCAAGTATCAGTACTGCTCAAAATAAATGCATTCCTCAAGTGATACAGTATGTTTGGCATGAGGCTGGTGTGAGAACTACATTGCAAAACAGAAAAAGCCAAGGCCTGTTTTCTGGCCCTGCATATGTCCCTGCATGACTTGCATCCATGCTTCTAAGCTTTTTTCTCTGCCCAAAATAGGGTGGCTACATCCAGACTGCTCATCAAGAGCAGTCCTGATAAGTGGTGTGGCCCAAACCATGCTCCTGTGTTGTCCTGGGAGAGTGCTAGATCATAGAATCATTGACTATCCTGAGTTGGAAGGGACCCACAATGATCATCAAGTTTAATTCCTGGCTCTGCACAGGACAGTCGCAAGAAGCAAACCCTGTGCTTGGGAGTGTTGTCCAAATGCTTCTTGAACTCTGTCAGGCTGGTGCTGTGACCACTCTGCTAGGGAGCCTGTTACAGTGCCCAGCCACTCTCTGGGTGGAGAACCTTTTCTGATATCCAACCTAAACCTTCCCTGGCACACCTTCAGGCCATTCCCTCGGGTGCTGTCACTGCTCACCACAGAGAAGAGATCTGTGCCTGCCCCTGCACTGCCCCTCATGAGGAAGTTATAGATTGGTGTGAGGTCTCCTCTCCTCCAGGATGAGATAAGTTACCTCAGAAGCTCCTCATGGGACTTCCCCTCAAGGCTCTTCACCATCTTCGTAGCCCTTCCTTGGATGCTCCCTAACAGCTTTCTATGTTTCTTATACTGTGGGCGCAAAACTGCGCACAGGACTTGAGGTGAGGCTGCACCAGTGCAGAGCAGGGCAGGAAGCTGATATAAGCCAAACCCACAAAGGTTAATGGATGGAGATGAAGGTTTGTTGCCAAATCCTGACCTTTGTCTTTTATGCCAGAATAGACATAACCAGAGAGACTTCCCTCTTCAACACTCCCTCTTCTGTCAGTGCCTTCCTCTACCTTCTCCTACATTGCAGTCCAGTGCCCAGTCCTACCTGGCAGCATCCCTCAGTGCAGGCCTCCTGCTTGCACACTTAATTGCCTACCTTGGCTTTATGTCGAGTTGGAGACTAGATCTAAGGCCCTTTAGAAATTTGGCTTCATAAACTCTGAGATGCTCTTTGACCTTAGTTCACATTACAGCTGTTGGATTAAGCTCTTGGTTGACCTGAAACTGCCTGAAGAACCAGATCCTGCACAGCTACACAGTTTCAGTTTTTACTTACTGTTAGTCTCTGCATTGCAACTTCTTCTCATGTTAACTTGTCTCTGAGTGAAAAGGATTTGTTATCACTTCATATCCCCGAAGACATTTTAATTCCTTATCCAGAAAATGAAAGATAAGTCTCAAAAGTGAAGTGTTGAGCACTTGCAAGATTTTATAGATACAAAATGATGTGACAAAAATAGTGGTCACCTGGGACAAGTAGAGGAAGCTAAGGACAGAGTTGATGCAAGCAGGTTTTTTGGATACGAAGTCAATAAGACTGACCCTGAGTTTCTGGAAGAGGAATTTAGTCTTCCTAGCAGATATGAAATTATTTAACATTTTTCAGTTTGAGCATATGTCCCTTATGTTCACCTAAGAAAGCCCACTAAGTTGCACAGGTATAAAATTGAATGATAACAACCAAGTGATTAAATGAAAATAGTGCAAGACATAACAATAAAAAAATTGCACAAGACTGGAAGAGCCTGACTTGAATTCTTAGAATAAGTGCAGGATGCATTAAGAGGAAGCAACACTGAAATAGTAATCTAAAGGTTTGCATCCAAAATAATAAGTTCTGTGACACTAATTTTCCTGAGTACTCTGCAAGACATCTGAGGTGATCCTGGAGCCACCACCAGCATGTCACTGATCATTTTCAGAATCAGGTTTGACTTTTCAGTGTAACATGTTCCAGTTTATTTCTTGGTAAGGATGCTTTAGTCTGGAATATTTTAGCTCAGCCTCAAGATTTGTGCACAGAATACATACTGTTAATCCATTTCCTCTCAGCAAAGGCAAGGGGCTGTCTTCATCACAAATGAGCCACTGCTTCCCATGCTCCAGAAAGTGAATCTTGGCTCAGTGACCATCAAGTGATTCACCAGAAACTTGGCCAGGGAGTAGAAACCTCTTTTTCTGGTCATGTGAATTTAGGCCACAAAGTTCTGGTTTAGGGTAGAAAACTCATGCTTAAAATCTCTCCGGCACCTTCTCCTTCATCGTTAGAGCTCCGTTTGAAAGGACAAAAACCTGGCAACTCAGTGATGAATATTTTAAGGCTGGCAAATAACCCAGCCAAAAGCGTGAGCCCCAGCTGTCAAAACATAGAAAACTTAAGCTTTACAATAAAACAGATTTCTGTTATTTCTGACTGGCTAGGATTCTTTTGCTTAGATCAAGGGCAATAAGTCATTGATCAAAATTTCTTTTTCTTCTTCACATTTTTGATGTTAGGAAATGCTTTCAAACTCCCCACAGATATTTCAAGCGCTGACTTTGCTGCCAAGTAGTCTCCGAAAGCTATTGCTTTTTTCTCTCCTCTCCCCCCGCCTCTGCTTATCTGCCTCACAGTGCTGTCACAGGATTTCTCAAGTGTCCGCAGTGGATTTCTCTAACACTCTTTTGAGTGGTTCTGTGCTGCATTCTGCGGCCTTAAGGGGAAGCGGATCCTGGGGAGGAGAAGATGGAGAGTGCTTTAACTTCAAGAGGAAATTCAGTTTATCTGTTAAATGGAGATGAAGCTGTTTGGATGCCAAGGCACGGCATTCTCCTGGCACCTGTTGAGACCTAATTTTATAGCACAGAGGACCCATGAGCTTTTGCTAAATCCTTAGTAGGCTTGAGGAAGGAAGCAGAACTGACAAAAGAAAGAGCATGCAAGGGAGCACTGGAAGCAGAAGGCTGGAGGCGTATGTGTGTGCGAGTGTGTGTCTGCATGTGAGCATCCCGGCACTGGCGTTCCCATGGCATTCCCCTGCCTGCAGAAGAAATCATGCAGGACCAGATGGCTGTATGGGGCCAGGCTGTGGGTGGGGATGGCAAGTACATCCTTGGATTAGTCGGGTGAGATGTAAGTGCTCTTGTGCTATCAATGGGAGACACTGACACATTCCACCTGTTGCGGGATCATAGGGGCCAATCCCCACCCCAGACCACACAGCTCTGCAGCTGAGCATCCCGTCATGGCTTCTGCCCTCTCCCCGCCCTGTTCCTGAGGAACGTGTTTTGATCTCTCATTCCCTCGTGACATTAAGTTCCCAACTCCCATGAGTGGGTTAAAAACCCAGAGTGTGAATGCTTTTCCTGTCCCTGTAGTTCTCCTTTCTGCCTGAAGCAGTTACACACAGAGCTGGCATGAGCTGATGCTACCCCACCACTCCCAGGAAGGAAGATATGCAGGATGAAACCATTCCAGCAGAAAAGCGAAGTAGGAAGCTGGATGCCTTGAAAGCAATGAAACAACTTGCAGTGTGTCAGAGTTGGTGGCATATTGGCATCCCACACGTTCAGGACTCATTTGTTTTCTTCAGGAGTTTTCCAGCTGTGAATTCACAAAGCAGTAAGTCCTAAATCACCAAGATGCAACAGAGATTACTCACTGAGATACAAGAATTTCAAGTGCCAATGCAGTTTTTTTATGGAGACAAAGCCTGAACTTTCCTGTGAAAATTGTCTCTAATCAACTTTTCAGTGCCCATGTTTCTTTTTCTCATCACATGGGTACTGGTATTTTTCCTAGGTGGTTTAAAATATCTACAATCAGTGCAGAAAACTTTCAGCAAGCTCTGCTAGAAGAATTACGTAAACTAAATGAAATTGCAGTTTTTGACAAACATCAATACTGTAGGAATAGCATGTTACAACAGTCAGCAAATATCTGTGGCATGTTTCTATTTTTGTTATGTAGCTTGAGGGCATAACCAAGTTTCAGCAAAGGGATATTTGTCTTATTTTGTACACTTTTGTTTAATATTCATATTTCAGAAGCAGCATAAAGATTCACAAGCCCTCAGCCTTTATTTTGCCAAATGGTAAAAACACTTTAGAGTCAGCCTGGGTTGATTTTTTTTTTACGAAATGTCTCAAGCATCTAGTAATTCCCTTCAGACCATGTGGAGACATGGAGTCACTACTTGTCTCTGAAAGACTGAAAAAAAAGTTACTATTTTTCCCTCTGGAGAAAAGGTCAGTAGTGTCAGGAAAAGTACACCATGCAAAAGTCACTTTTCTGACACTACATCTGCAGGCTGCCTGCAATCAATTAATATAGTGTGACAAGCAGTAAACCTTCTAAAAAGCAATTCATTATAAAGGCAGAACTCAACCTGTTGCTTTGCCTTTTTTTGCATGTATTTTGTTTGGTTCATAGTCACTGACATGCTTCTGTAAGTTAAGACTGCAGAAGATGTAATACTAACCTTCAGTCCCACCTCACTGTATTCAGCACACTAGAAGCAGACTAGCATTGGGCTTGCCTCAGGGAGAGAAGAAGTCATTTAATACAAGTCCATGGCCAACTTATTTTGCAGTAAAGTAGATTTCCTGTGCTATAGTTTTTTGTCCTAATTCATGATCAGTCCAGAACTAGTATATTTTAAAATGGAACTAGCTGGCTTTTTTAATGACCTCAGAGATCTCTATTCCCTCCTGTACAACATCGTGTTATTTTTCATATCTTTAGTTTTGAGACAGAAAAGGGAGGAGGTCAGGCTGGCAGATCCTATCAACACAACGGTGCCTGCTGCGGCAAGGGAAATGCATAAGCTAGGCTTTGATCCGGACATAAAAGAGGGAACTGATTTTCCAACTTCTAAATTTTTCTGGACAGAATTTATATCTAAGCCAGATACTCCTGGTTGGCAGACTTAGAGTGATCCTGTCTGAGAGATACAACTGGCCATCAGAGACAGTGGCACAGGGGAGGTAGTAAGGATGGTGGCCCCGAAGCCTGGGGTGGATTTCCATTCACCAGCCATGAGAAAATCAGGTGGATGCCAACTACCCACCACAGATGTCTGACTTTCTTGAAATTGTTCCAGTAAGACCATTCTGCAACTTCCCTGAAAAGTCCATTCCTGTCCTTTCATATTCCTTGGGCCAGAAAATTCCCTATTATTCCTCACAAATCTTTTATGGTTATAACTCAATCTCGCTTCTTCATATCTTGTTCCAGATGGAACTGCTGATCAGCTTTCTCTTGACAGCCTTTCACATGTTAGAGAACTAATAATGTGTTTAGTCCTTGAGAATTCTTTCAACTTCACTGAGCCCAGTTCCCAGCCTTTCTTCACAGTAATGTTTTTGAAGCCTCTGATTACACTTTCAGCTCTTCTCTGGGCAGTCTTCAGCTTGCTGGTGTCTTAAAGAGCAGTGTCCCAGAGTGGAGTAGTGCTGAGATCTTGTTAGTGCCAATTAGGACGGAATAAGCACTTTCCATGTAAGGTGTTTACAGATGAAGTTTGTCTTTTTCACAGCAGCATCTTGTCTCACTCCCAGTTTGTGATCCAGCATAACTTCTATGTCCCTTTGCAGAGCTGCTGGCTGGCCAGTCACTCCTCATTTTGCATCTGTGCATTTGATTTCTCGTTCCTAAAAGTTGAATATCATGCTTGTCTTTGCAAATTTCATTATGGTGACTTGCGATAATTTCTCCATTTTAGGAAAATTCTTCTGAATTCTTACCTTATTAATCCTCCTGTTGTGGATTAACCCTGGCAGGCAGCTTAGACTCACACAACTACTCACATACTCCCTGCCACAGTGGGAAGGGGGAAAGAATCCATAAAAGTGAGAAAACTCAGGGAAAGAAATAAAGACTCTTCAATGGGTAAAGCAGTTTTTGCTTTACTGCGCACACAAGCAAAGCAAAACAAGGAATTCACTCACCATTTCCCATCAACAGGCAGATCTTCAGCCATCTTTAGGACAGCCAGGCTCCGTCACAGTAATGGTGACTTGGGATGACAAACGCCATCACCCTGAATGTGCCCCATTTCCTACTTCTTCCCAGGCTTTCAGTTGCTGAACATGATACCATAGGGTCTGGTATATCCCTTTGGTCACTTAGGATCAGCTGTCCCAGCTGTTTTCTTTCCCAACTCCTTGTGCACCCCTAGCTCCCCTATTGGTGGGGTGGGCAAGAGGCAGAAAAGGCTTAACAATGGGTGCTTGGTAACTAAAACCCAGTGTGTTATTACCCTCGTGTGGTCACAAATGCAAAATATAGCACCATACAAGGTACTATGAAGAAAATTAACTCAATCCCAGGTAAAACCAGGACACTACTTGTGGACTCAATCAGCTCAATCAGCTGCTGGTTTTAGAAGTACACTCAGTAGCTTACTTGGCAAGTAATTAATGGAAAGATTGACTAGCACTGGGACTGAGACAAGCCCTGATGGTACATACCTGAAACGTCCTCTAGGTTTGACAGAAAATCATTAACTGGAAAACACTGCAGAGGAACTGGTATCATCTGGTTATCCATAGTTGGAATTTTTGCATGAAAACTGCTGAGTTAAAAAGAGGGAAACTGGAAGGGGCTTCTCAAACACACATATTGCTATTCTAGCAGGAAGAAGTTGAAAGAACAAACCTGTGCAAGATGCTCATCATATTGCCTACTCTGCTCTGGGAAGATTGTCAGACACAGCAAAGTAATCATAGAAGAGGACTTTGAAGAGAAGTCGTGATTGCTTAATTGACTAATTCTGACTACTAATTCTGTTATCTTTATAGGCAGAGACATTCCAATCAACCAGGATCAAATTGAGGATGGGACAATGCTACGTTAATGTTTGCCCACTCTGTTTTGCTAAAACGAAAATAAGAAAGTCTGCCAGTCTGTCGATCAACCCCTGCAGTCTTGCACCGTTATCTGACTTGTGTAAAGGGTTTTTCATCTTCATCTGTAGTAGGCAGGCTCAGAGATAGAATGACAAAGCTGTCATTTCTGCTCCAGCGCAGTAGTGATTTTATCTTTATATAGTTTCCATCATTTTCAGATGTGAGATATAGTTGCCCAACATCTTCACAGAAGCATTTTTAACTTACGTGTTAAAATTGACCATTTATTTTCAGTGGTTGGCAGGATTCACCATTTATTTCAGGTCACACTGGCCTCTTCTGCTTCAGTCAACTAGCTGGCAGAGTGAAGAGGAATATGCTGTATATGTGCTGTAATTGGTAATTATTTCTGCAGTAGCTGCAAATGAAAACACCAACCAGATGTCACTGCCTTATTGCATAGCACAATCCAGACATGCAACAAATTTGTGTTCAGAGAGCACTTGAGGTTACAGATGTGATTCTGTGTGTAGCCTATGTGAGATGCTTCTCAGTGGCTGCGTCACTGAAATTAACCTACTGTCAGCTCTGGCATAAAGAATATCCTCAGACATCTTGAGTTACCCAAATCACTTTAAGCCTGACATTTGAGCTAACGTGTTTTGTCTCACAGTTGGGGTAGGATGAGGCAATGGAGAACATTGGCTTAGTTGACATGCATGACAAGTGGTAATTAGTTAAATCAGTGTAACTCAGTTGCATTTCATTATATGGTCATACCTGCAGGTCGTATGTCAGGGTAAAAGAAGAGGACTGAACAGACGAAGGGAAGGCAGAATGGAAGGATAGGATAGCAATGTAAAAACGAGGTTACAAAAGGAAAAAAAGCCACACTGCTATTGACTACTCTTCCCTTCTTATGCCCTAGTTGTTCCCTTTGGTTAGATCTGTTTTTCATTGCTGATCCTTCTTGCTCTGCACTTTAATTTAACAAAGAGGAATTTTATATTCATAAAAACCTGTCTTTAGTATAGGGTATTTTTAGCAAATGGGGGCGAGGGGGATGTTAAGCAGCAAAAAGGAAAAAGCAGAAACTAGGAAAAAAGATTAAATACTAGTTTTTGCTGAAGAGAGGATGCTCTTATGACATGTGCTGCCAAGACTTGAGAAAGCAAGCTTTTTGCCATGCAAAGCTCACTAGTAATTACAACCCAAATGTTGCTGCATTTGGAAAGGGACAGCTCCTTGGTGATTTTGTCAAAGAAATTGTCATTTACATTCCTGGTCATTCCTCTGACACCGACAGCCACTTTCTTGGCAATACTTTAAAATTATTCTGGGATTCTTTCCTCATTTTTTTGAAGAGTATACTTGATCAATTCATCTTCATGAGAGAAAACTACTTCAGCCATCTTAGTGTGTCCTAAGAGTAATTCACAGGGCTGCTTGGAAACATAGTAGGAGTGAAAATGCCCATAGCACAGCTGACAGGGGAGGTTGCAGAAACCTCAGTTGCTTTGCCTGCAAAGCTTATGCACTTCAGTAATTGATCACACATTAGTGTGCAGGACAACAGTTCTGGCCCTGTGCAAGAGACATCCCAGCAGGGCCTGTGGTTCCCATGGAAAAATAGCACCTGTGATTCCCTGCACACCCCTGTGTGCTGAGAGGCTGAGCTTCTCTTATGTCCAGAAAAAAATGAGCAGCTTGAGCATGTTAGTCATATCACTTGCTTTGTTTGAGATACACTGTCATGATGGCAGGAGGGAAGAGGGACAAGACCTGGTGTTTTTAATGCATGAAATAAATCAGAAATTTTTGGGGGATGCTCAGAGTTGATGCTGTGATAACTGCCAAAACTGGAGGTCAGCCTTCAGAGAGAGCAAAATTTTCGTACTTCTGGATTTGATGGTGTCAGGGACCTGCTTCTAAAATCAGACCATCTGAGGACCATCAGGTCCCCTCTCATTCCTGTCCCTCACTCAGTCCAGGCTGCCCCAGCAGCAGTGCAAAGCCCAGATAATTTTCAGAAATACAAGCAAGAGGAGCTTCTACTTTGATCTCCTTTAGGCCACAGTCTATGCAGGTATGGTGTATTCTGTCAACCTCAGCTGAATCCTCAGCTGCCAGCTAAATGCATCTTTTAGGAACTGTTTAATCTTTGGAAGGAATTATTTCACTGTAACATGTTCCAGTGTCTAGTACACAGAAATTCTGGCAATTTTGCACTGTCCACAGACAGACCTTTTTTCTCTTCCAGTGGGGAATTGGTTTTGAGAGAAGAATATACGTCCTATGATACCTGATTTTTCCACAAGCAATCTTCCCTCTGAGTGCAGGCGAGCCCAATACTGTGTAGTTTGTTGGAAGTGCTGAAATTACAGCCTCGGGTGGCACAGCTGCTGGAACAAGATCAACCGAGCGGGAATAGATGGATCAGGGATGAGGCACAAGATGGCCTCCACTGATCCAAACCATTTACCCTCATGTTTCTGCTTTCCATAGAAGTACAAGTGTCACTTGCCTGTCATTTAACAAGATTACAAAGCAAGGCCAAGCAATTTTAACTGTTTGCTTCTGGAACAAAATGTATCCCTTGTGAATGGGTAGAGCCAGAGCCTGCTACCTATAAGACTGAAGTATGTCAAAGCACATTGTGACTTCTGCCATTGATTCTCTTTCATTCAGGTGTTCAGTGAGTGAGCTTGCTCTGGCTTTCCGCAAAATGGAAAGTGGAGTGTTGCTCCCAGTGCTTCCCAGGACCAATAAATCACCTCCTTATGAGAGACTAGGAACAGCAAGCTAACCAGTCAGTCTAAATCATCTTATTTAGAAACATTAATTTTAAGCAGTTCGTCTAGCAGTTAATTTATATGTACATCTTTTTCTCATTTCAGAATCATGTGCTGTCAGTCAAGCTGTGATAGATTATCCTCTAGTTTAAATAAATGAACCTAAAGTTTCACAAGAACGCACATGGTTTCTCCAGCTGTTTTGCTTAAATTCTCTAGAAAGTACAGTTAGTCTACCACAGTTGCCTAAATCATTTAGGCACCTTGATTTGTATTAAAACAAAGGTGTAACATTTCTAGGCTTCAGATTAGGTTAGGTCTTCAAGACACGGTGTATCATAATGTAGGAGACCCCCATGGTTGCTGCAAGGAAGCCCTTGGCAGTACAAAGTCAGTGCAACATCAGGTTAGGAAGCAAACTGGTATCCTAGAAAGAATAGGGCCTTGTCAGCCCTGTCACCAGTACTTTTGTGGCTCCTTGGTTCCCTGTGAGTGCAGCAGCCTTTGATCTGTGGTTTGCACAGCAGAGATGGAGCTGAGGAATCCAAATAGCAGTTGCAGGGCTGTGAAAGTGCTCTGGGGTTGCGGTTCTCAACTCTTTGTGTCCCTTCCTTGGCTGACACTGCATCCTGATGGCTGCCTTTTGCCCTCTCTCAGACCCTTGCAGCTGAGGAAGTATCTGAACAGCTGATTTCCCAAAGCTGAGAGGGCACAGGGGAGGGCTCATTCCTGATTTTGTCCTGTTTCCTAAGCTTTTGGCAAAATACCTAAATTTTTTACCATAGCAATAATTCTGAGAATGTTACTGTTTTTACGATCTCTTTGTAGTGAGGTGGAGTTACCCTATGTATTCTCTAAGTACTGTTTCATTTACCTGTTGGGATTTACTGAAGCACAGTTTGGATTCATACCACTATTTTAATAGCTCTTGCTAGGTCTGTTCTCCATTAATTTGTCTAATCCCTGTTGAACTTCTTCATACTTTTGGCTTCCACAATACTATGTGCATGAAGTCTCCATTTAATTATGTGTTGTGTGGAAAAGTGCTTCCTATTTTTTAGTTTCAACCATTTGCCTGATAATCTCATTTAGGTTCCCCCTAATTCTTGTACTGTGGGAAATAACCGATCCATTTCCCAAGTACCTTCTCCACAGGAAGGGATTTTGTAGGTCAGTATTTCCTGTCAGTTTTCTGCTTTCCAAGCATCCCCAAAGTATACACTTTATGCTTCTCTATGTAGGCAGTGGGGTGGGCAGGAGAGTGGAGCAGAGAGAGAAGATCTCAGTGCTGAGCAAAGAAAGAAGCTGAGTGTCAAATGTACAAAGATATCAGGCCTACCGCTTTCTTTTGAGCACCAAAGAGGTTGCTCATGCTTTGAAGAGGTGAACTAAAATTAGGACTAAAATACATCCATCTGACCTTAGTTCTAGAGAGGGTGGGTACTTGGAAATACATGGAAATGTCACACAGTCTTCATTAGAACCATGGTTACATCACTTCTTTGGTGTTGTTCTTGCATTTCAATTTATCTGTACACAATTTTGAGTTACTTCATTACAGCAGTAGTTTTCAATTCCCTGTGCTGTGTTTCAGCTATTCCCATGAAAAAGTAGCACTAAAATTGCTACAGTATCAGTGTATCTGGTCATCTGTCCTTCATTCACCGTTAACTGTGTTAGAGTCCCTTTTACGTTCTACCTCTTCTGAATTCAGCAGCCTCCAGGAAGCTTAACGATAGCTGACTCTCTGCTTCCTCTTCTGTTGCTTTTTTTTTTTTCCTTTGAGCTAGCCTTTAACTTTGCTCCAGTGTTTGAAAGATCTAATATTCCATCTAAATTGAATATTGAAATATATTTTTAGATTCCCTCTTTATCTCTTTTTATAGTCTCTAGAGCCTTGCATCTGCCTCAGTTCAAAAAAGCACATGATGAAGTGCCTATGTGCTTTGCTGTATTGGGACCTGAACACTAATTTCTTATTCTCAGTTTTGTTTTCAAAACATTTAAAATTCCCAGTCAGGTCTGGCAAGACATTTTATTTATTTTCCTCTGTTTTTAATAGTATCTATCTTCAAATTAATAATAAATTAATTAACATTTTTGTGCATATCTTCATGCATGTTACTGTCACTGGAATTTAAAAGCTAAAGATACTATGATCCTAAACTCCTTTTTGTTTCTTGGCATGTAACATGTATACTGAGATTATAATAATAGACTTGTGGCCAGGAGCAGTTGTCTCCATTAAAAACTAAATCTTTGGCAAGTATTTCCATACAATATATGATACTAAACAAGTCTTTCCCTAAACTCAGAAGAAATTGTGTAGTAAGTAATTGCTGTTGTCTTGTTCAGTATGCCGTCAATGCCTCCTGAGAAATAGTGGCAAATTGCAAATGATAAATACATATCCGAAGATATTTCAGACCCAAAGCTTTCCTTTGCGACAATATTGGTTGGAGGGGTTTGGCAGGGCTTTTTGAATGATTATCAAAACCTCAAGTCAAATAATTTTACACATTTTAAAAACCCGGATAGCTTTTTTCCTCAGAAACATAATCCAAAATACGACCTCCTTTTTCAAGGCAAACATCAATCACCAGTAGCCACGTTGGAATCAGAACAGAAATGCACTGTTCTCCAGCCACTAACTTAAATTTACTCAAACAAGCACTGACCACATTAAACAAGAAATAAAAGTGGTGGTTTGGGGGTACTGACTGATAGATGAGTTCCTGATTTGTGAGGGCATTTGAGCCCTCCTAGGGCTCAGGGCAGCATTTAAGCAGTTTTGTTTCTTATTTCTTCATTTTTAAATGAAACCTCTTCTTCTCCCTCTGGCTCTCTTATCTATTGATGTAACTGGTGTTGCATGAGAAATTACCTCATTTCAGTGACTGGAGACAGCTTTTCTATCAGCTGCAGTAAGGTTTCCTCATTTGTTTAATGAACCTGGATAGGTAGAAAATTAAGTATTAGGAGCTGCAGAGGAAGAAAACTAAACCAGAATGTTCTGTGTATTTGGGTGGTTTAAAAAAAATATCTGTATTAATATAGCCAGTACATGTAATTGGTATTTAGATTATGGCATGATTATTGCTTTGCAGACAGGGGACTCTGCTATCACTCAGTCATCAATGAAGTAGCTGCATTCTGTGCTCATCTCGTCTCTGAAGCTGAAAGAAGAGCTAGTTATTATCTTCAAGTGAGTTATTAATGAGGAGAAAAATCATCCCCAATTACTGTGAAGCAAAATATTTCAACATTTACATATCTCAGACTTTAATTTTGATCTAATCCTTCTTGAGTTCTTAAACTCAGACAGTATTCACTTTTCCAAACATTCTCACAGCACCATATCGAGAGGAATTTACACCTGTCCAAGTGCTGGCTTCCCTAAGGGTATGCTTCAGGGTCGCAGAAGTGCTGCCCATCCCATCCTTGTGCTGCCAGAGACTGATTTCCTCTGAGATTCCTTCATGCTACACCATAGGAACAGAGCCTCCACTGTAAGCTTTGCCAGAGAAAAAATTCTGAGTTGTCTATACTGTCTGTGTTCCCGGTCCATTTTTTTTTTCTTAACTAGAAGCAGCCTGGAATTTATTTGTAAGGGCTAATTTTGTTCTTTTGCTTTTTTTTTCAATCCTTTTGAAATTAATGGTTTGGAAGTTTTGACTCTGAATGTCCTAGAATAAAACCTGGGCAACACAAAGGTGATGATTTAAATTCAGTTAAACATGTGGGCAGTAACTAGGAGATGGGAGAAGTGCTGTCCACACTCTGAATCCATCCATCAACACAGATGTGAAGGTCTGACCTTGGCAGATTCAGGAGGTAGGGATGTCAAACACAGTTTGCAGTCAGTTGGAAGTGTAGCTGCTAGACAAAGAAAACTCAATAATTACACAGCTGTTTCAGTAGATTACAGATTTCCTAGAAAACAATAAAACAACCATCTGTGAACGGAAGAAAAGTGAACTATCTTTCTTTTAATTCAAAAACTTAATTTCTGAAAGTCATCAGATATGTCCCCTGTCGCTTTGCAAAAGCGACAGAGTCTGTAACCAATCAGTGTAGATATCTCTACAGCATTTACGCCCATTAATGCTTCACTGATTTACAGTGAAACTGCTGAAGGACTGTCTTGAATAGACATATAAATATTAATTTCTTGTGAAGGATGGCTGCTATTACACTAAATATTAAATGAATTCATAATACTTGGACATTTGCAATAAATCTCTACTGGGACTACATAACTAACATCCCATTCCTTTTTTTTTGTTTTTAAATATTAAAGCCATGAAAAAGGGCTGGTTGCTCCCAAAGAAATATGGAGCTTTGTAACACTGGAATCATTAACGAATTCCCACAGCACAAGGAAGAGTTTTTACTTCGTCCCATTTTACAGATAGAGGGAGGAGGCATGAAGTGGTTTAGGTTGAACTGCTGATCACAGAAGGTTCAAACTCAATCTGTTTCTCATGAGAGACATCACAGTAAATTATCAGTTCCTGACAGTCCTTTTACTTGAAATGCTCTGAGCAGCGTCGGCAGAGGATCTGGCCATGTGATACCAGAAGGCTGAGAGCCAGACTCAAAGGGAGAAAGAGCTGGACTTATTGTCCAATCTCCACACACACAAAGTGGTTGATATCAGGTCACCTCTTATATCTTGCCCAAGGCCACAACCGGAAGGATGGTACTGCTCGGGTTTTGACTAGGCTTAGCAATTTTAAGTCAACTTTTCTCTTCCGAGACCACAGATCTTAGTTTCAAAAGTTTAGTAAATTGCTCAGTGGGGGCTAAAAATCAATTCTTTTTTTTTCCTTTTATTAAAGTAGAACAAAGGGTAGATCAGCAAGTTCATTATGGCTTTCTGTTATCTAAGGGATAGTACCTTAAGAGTAGAAATTTATGCCAGGGCTAACCCTGAAGAGTGGAAGCTGTTCTTGTAAACAAAATTGAATGACTGTCAGTCTCATCTGCTTTTTAATGTGTGGGTGAGTGTATGCACCTCCTTCATTCCAAGGAATGCTTCTGTGCCTTAAATGGTCTACGTTGGACAAGGTTTTTCTAATGAAAACTTGCCACGGTATTTAAATTAGAAGCAAAAATTAGAAAAGCTGCTACCACATAGGAATATTAATTGTTCGTTATACAGGGCTTTAGTTCACATAGTTACTTTGCATTTGCAAGGCTGCCAATTAAAGAGGCTCAAAGTGCTCACTGCTGCACAATAGCCGTTCCTCCAGAGCCCCACAATGGCTATTGTATTCTGGCACTGACCTTTGGACACCTTCAAATGCATATTGACACAGGATGCTGGGATCATTAGAGCTGTTGTTTCAGTGCGCCACAGGGAAAGAAGAGTTTTGCAATTTCATGAAGATCTTTAAAATTTTATATAACGAAGACCGCAACAATATTTCTTAATTAGATGAGAGAAAAATTGAAGCATTTTTTCTGGTGTTTCAGGTGAATTGCAGAATGCACACTTTCCATACAGTACCTTCCCATTGGGGAAAGAAGATATTTATCAGGGGCATTTGGTCTGCTTTTCTATTGTTTCCAGGGGAATTGATTTAATTTTTTTGACCTGGTGGTGCCATATGGCCAGCCTCCCTTAGCTTCCATGGATTCTGCCTGGGTGAACATCTTGATAGGATGGATCCTTTCATCCTGTAACTGCAAAACACTCTTTTAAAGCATAACCAGTGGTATGCAGGAAACCAGGATCCTGATGCACAGTTCAGACTTTGCTCTTCAAAAATCAGTGGACTTGGGCTCTGTGACAACAACTGTGGCTCCTTTTATCTCTTCTGTGTCTTGACATCTAAGGTATTTATCTTTTCTTATTCTGTGCATTTAGTTAAAGAGTGCAAACAAGAACGTTGGAAGCAGAGATACTGGATACTCCAAGTACATTTACTGTAGTAAATCCAAGCATCTTCTAAAAGCTTATATTTATTTTATTGTAGCTTTGCTATTCTTTAAAGCTGCTTTGAGAAATTACTTCAGCAGTCAGAACATAAAAGAGCATAATTTTAAACCTAGCATGGGACATTTTGTCTACAGAGAATAAATAAATTACTGACTTGTATTTCCAACGAGTGTTCCTGCTTGAATATAGAAAGATAGTTTCTGTTCCATAAGTCTTGCTGTTTCTGGGTTTGATTTTATCCCCTGGGATCCTATTATTGAGCAAATTATCAAATACAGCTAAACCTCACAGCCCTGAGTCTCTGAAGATAGTTTGAGTAATGGCTTGCACTTCTCACAAAAGAGTAAGAAATCTAATAGACCTTTGCAAAACTTCTTGTATCATTTTTAAAGAATGGAAAATTTACTGCACAGCATTGCTGGTTGTGATGCCAGGATGATTTTTTGCCTTTTCTTTTATACCCCTTTTATATACCCTTTAATATAGTTTCCATGTATTCTTAGTGCTTTTAACCCACATACTTTTAATTTTTTAAGTTTGATAACTTAGCCAAACAGCCACTATCCCGTTAGGCCCGGAGACCAAACATCCTGGAAACCTTGGAATCAGGGGTCAGAAAGCCCCAGACACCAAGGTCCTTTCTAGAACACATTCTGTAAACTAAGACAGGCCCTTCCAGGGGGAGATTCCTCAGAATGGGGGATTCATTCAAGTCTCTCACTGGGGAATCTTTGATAGATATGTTAATTTGCAAAGCCTATACATTGTATACGCAATGTATCATACATATGTGTGCATTTTGGGGTGCATTTCTGTGCATTTCCACCTGAACAAAGTGCTGCACTTAAGTATCCTCAAAAAAATAATGAAGTAAAAACCCCTTTTCCCCATAACCATGTTTGGCTTTTAATTTTAAGACCAGAGAAAGGCAACAGTTGCAACTCTAACCTAGCATTGTGGAGCATGTACCAGAGGATGGCCAGTTTCTACATACAAACCTCTAGCCAAAAAACTTTCAAGATGAAAGACATAGTATTTGGTATTTATGTGTGCTTAAGGTAAATGTGCAGCAGGATTTCTTACCCCGTTATAAAATCCAAAAGGTCAGATGTGTTTCCTCAGTAACTAAAGGCTAAACTTTTTTTTTCCCATTAATTGAAAGGATGCTGTTATCATCTTTTCATTTCTCTGTGTCAGAAACCCTTGTAGAACTTTTGAAACCTCCCATGCACTGCTGCTGCAATTGCCAATTGTGAATTTTGTGGTCTATCTTCAAACATCAAGGTGATACCTTTACCTTAACACATGAGGGGAAGTGACCCACTTCTGTGAGGGAGGCACGAATAGTTATTGCTCTGTGATGCAGGATGTGAAGGGGAGCACATTCTGGAAAGAGATATTAAACCAGACTCTTGTGCCTCCACTCTCCCTATTGTAAATTTGCATCAGGTAATAGAAGAGGCAGTAATAATGAATGCTTCTCTTGCAGTGGGCTGGGATCTGAAATCTCTCCTCAGCCCATTGTGCTTCCCAGCAGAAGTTTTTAGCCATGGGTCCTGATTTTTCCATTGTGCTTCCTAGCAGAAGTTTTTAGCCGTATCTCTATTGAGGGACAGTATTCTCCTTGAAAAGAGAGGGCAGCACTCTGCTTGCTGTCTTCTCTGCATGTGGAGTTTGTACCTTTGCTGTACCACTGTAGCTGCACTCTTTCTTTCAAAAGGCACATGATCACTGCCTGGATAGATTTGAAAATGGGGATAATCTTTGCAGTATGTTTGGTCCTTGCTCTACTGAATGAGTTGAAGCCCTTTTAATGAGGAGGGATTTTCATAGGATCTTTATTACAGAAAGCTCAAGGTGGATCCACCTCTATGGCAGTTTTGAGAGGTTTCCTGCCTCTCAACATTGAGGTTTTCCAAAACAGAAGCAAAGGGAGTTGGTACATCTCCTCACTGCCCATGTTTTGTTTGGTTCCTTTGCAGAAGGAGAAGAAGAGCGGGCTGTTGAAACTTCTAGCAGGAGCATCAACAAAAAAGAAGTCACGCTCCCCACCATCTGTGTCCCCCACACACGACCCCCAGACAGCCATCGAAGGAGTTCTGCAAGGGGCAGTGGGGCCAGAGCTCTCCTCCCTCTCCAGTCACGGCAGAGCCGGCTCATGCCCTATCGAGAGTGAAATGCAAGGAGCCATGGGGCTGGAGCCTCTGCACAGGAAAACAGGCTCCTTGGATTTGAATTTTTCCATCCCTTCACCTGCCAGGCCACCCCTCTCTTCCATGGCAGCTATTCGGCCAGAGCCCAAGCCTTTGCCCAGGGAAAGGTAAGCTGTTTTTCTCTGAGGTTGCCTGCATCCACAGGGAGCATTGGGAGGAGGGATGAAAGTTTAACTTGCTCAAGGGTTTTTGCAGTTTTGGTGTTCTGTGGATTGACTGTAGGTGGCTCAGCTGTCTTTTAGGAAGACAGGGCTTACATGCATCTGCCCATTGAAAATCATTTAGTACACTGCAGGTTTAAGGAAGTGTTTAAGAGCACCTATCCATGACACTGTACAGCCCTGTTCTAAGTGTGGAGGACAGCAGTGCTTTCTTAGCCCAAATGGTATAAAATGCTTAATGGGTGTACAAACAGTGTAAATGTAAATGTGGCAAATGCCACATTTTTAATGGGATTCCTGTATTTTAACTTAAGGACTTGACATAGTATGTCTCATCTGGACATGTCCTGTTCTGCAATACCAAAGACTGTTCCAAATTCTTCTTGTTTAGAATACTTACTGATATGGTCATCTTCAGTGACCTGTTACTAAAAAATTTAGCTCCATTTCTAGAGAGGGATGTGCCAGTGATTCTGGAGTTCATTTCAGGCACCTTGGTACCTTGGAGTAACTGACTTTGCAAACCTGAAAAAAGAAAAATAGGAAAACCAAAATACAAAAGCAGATGGAGGAAAGATAACTGACCAGAAAAGAGGTAGGGGGTGCAGAAAAGAGATAGGTCTCCATGTGCAGAGTCACACTGGCTTCAGGTAAATGTTTTCTATAAGACTACAGTTGAAAAACTGGGAAGGGAATAGATAATACACAGCTACAGTGCTATTGAAATACTTTACACTCAAAAGGTGATTGAGGAAAACATGTTTTTCACAAAAGCACTGAAGAATTTTCAAAAAGCTGTTCAGGAAACACTCTTGAGTTGGTATTTAAAACAATTTTAAAATAACATTAAAATCACAAAAGCTGGAAAGAAACTAGTTTTGTCTGAGTGTATGAAAGAGGCTGAAGGGGATGGACTGGGTGAGCCACCTGACCCTAAATCCAGCTGGGATCATGAAGCAGATGATGCATAATAAGGGACATTACAGGACAGTCTGTACGTTATACAGTGTTCTACTGAGTGAAGGTTGGAATTTGATTGAGAAGCTGACAGTGACACCATAAGATATTTAAACTTTTCCAAGTCTTCTGGTTTGTTACCATAAAACCTCTTGCTGAGCAAACAGTACACAATCAACCCAGCAGATACTAAGTGGATTGAAAATTGATTCACTGGCATCAAATCTATATCAGAAATCACTAGAAAATTATTATTAATGTATGTAGTGTAGCCCAACAAGAGCGGGGTCCTGAACCTGCACTGTCAACATAAAACCTTTGCTGTTGCAGAATTAGGAGTGAAGTGGGAGGTGGGTGATGGGTAGGGCAGGTCTGTTGGTACAGAGCTAATTCAACTCAGAGAGGCATCATAAGAAAAATGGAAGATTTTAAACTATATACCTGCAGTGAGAGACAGAGAGCTCTGGCACACCTGGTAAAGAGTGTAGGAATGGCATGGTAACAGTCTGTAAGAGACTGCAGTCAGGACAGACATGGGAATATTTTTACACTAGATTTGGCACTCTTTCTAAAAGAGATGCTTTTGTTCAGGTGCAGCTGTTAGACTTGAAGCAGAAATAAATACAGGCAAGTCCTTCAGCATTGTAATGAAGGCAGTGAGAGCAGACTATCGAAGTAGTCTCTTGCCCTTAAAATCCATGAAAAAGCAATTTAGTAAAAGGAGTGAAAAACCAATCCCTATTTAGGCACACTTAATTTGGTCTACATCAGTTCAGATTAATGCTATAAGAAAAGTTAAATCAATATAAACCAGATTTAGCACCGGTGTAACTACATCAGTGGGCTGCTGCACCTTTACTTAAATGTAACCATGAAAAGAAGCTGGGGAGTACAGCCCCTGATGTCTCTAGAGCTGGGTGTTAATATACTGTTCTCAAAGCTTTACTATAGAAAACTCCAGACACATTATTTAATATGCCAGGGCTAGTCCCATACCCTACAAATTTCTCAGTCCACCTCAGGGTGGGACAATGTAGAGAAACATTGAACTGATGACTATTTTAAGTGGCAGAATAGAAGCAGAGAGACAAAGGTTACCTGCATTCTCTTAGCTGTGCTGGAATCAGAAGCAAATAGATTTAGAGCGCTAAAACTGAGTAAATACTTCCAGCTGCAGTATATGGTGATAAGGAACTTACTCTGATTTTACGTATTTTGATTCCTGAGTCTTAAATCTGAAAATAAGCTATAATTGAAGGAACCATAATTATACACAGCAGGCAAGATTCTTTAATTGATTTATGAATTAACTTCCATATCATTGGTGTATCTGCATTCCTTAACTGATCATATGGGTTTTTTCATGTCCATAATGGGAAATATTAATTACCTTCATGCACTAGGAATGATAATGCTTAGTCCTGGAATAAACTGAGCAGATACATTAAAGACTTGTCTCCTAGAAATTCATCCCACATCCATCTGCGCTCATTAAATCATCAAATTTCTCAGAAGTACCAAATTTATTTTTTTTTAAACAAATTATGGTTTTCAAACCACTTGTTCTTTTCACATCTGGCAGTGGAGCAACTTGCATTCAACGTCACTGAGCTCCACATTTTGCTTGTTTGCATTTTGGTGCATTTCATCCACACAGTAGGAGCAATTCTCTGAGAAAGAAAAGGGAGGAGAGGGAAAAAAAGGTTAGATAAACAGATTCAGATGCTGGATGAAATTTTAAAAAGCTGCAAAGCATTTCAGTACACTTAGCTGTACTTGGCTTTCTGTCTCCCAACGCCCATCTGTGCACATAGAAACAGAGCACTGAAAGGTTGGAAGAAGTAGCACATTCCTTAATATTTACGGCATTCAAAATGAGGCTCATGCAGGCAGCAGAGCACCGCTTCTTTTCCTATAGAGGTTGGCCTGCAGCTCCGGCACTCGCCACATCCAGGTTACTGATCAAACCCAGTGCACCAAGAGGTGCATTGAAGGGCTCAGATTGCTTGCAGCTCACTCATTTTTTAAGGGATGAATTGCCTATTCTGCTGCCTGAGGGTGCAGACCTTTCTGGGAGTTGCAGCCAATAGACAGAAAGGTGAAGCAAGCAAGCTTCACCCTCTTGGAGGTGCTGTTAATGTTTATACTCTCGGTGGTTTTTTTGGGGTTTGTTTTTTTTTTTGGTACATGGAGAGGAAAACAATTATCTTCTTCTTGATATTCCGAAGCCTGGCTGTGGATGATTGCATTAGGAAGGAAATTGCTCCTAGCTCTCCTGTCATTTAGCCTTCATATTTGTCTGTTTTGCTGGGATAGTCAGAGCCCATCTCTGCCTTCTGGTTGTAGTTCTCCCTATCAGTTTATAAAACCACATTCCTTCAGCTGCTCTCTGCCATAAAGCATCCAGCAGTCCAAGCAGCAGAGCAGAGAAATTTCCCAGGTGGTGTCCTTGTCACTTCACGTGGCAGTGATTGACTGCCAAGTGAATACCCTATCAGGCTGTGTGTGCCCCACACACTCTTTTCCACCTACTGCTCCATCCAGTTTCTGCTGGTACGAGAGACGGGACCAGTACAGGGACACACTGTGGTGAGACAGGCACAGCGCCAGAGCCTTGCCCACATCCCACCAACACTGTCGGCTCACAGGAGGGGTGTGCTGTGTGCCTGGCAGCACCAAAACAAAATACTTTCCTTGCCACCCCCTTCAAGAAAATGTGACTGTACATTAAGCAAAACAGGGGAGTTGAGTGTGCGTGTGCGTGAGTCGTGTTCCCCTCGCTGCCTGGCACTGTTCCCAGAGGCGAACCTGAGTAAAACATGTCACGCATTGTTGACTCTTTTATAGTAACTGGCACTAACTCTGCCATGTTATATTGTGATAAAGCAGCTGTGGCCAGACTTACTGTCATGACTGGCATATCTGTACTGTGTTTCTATGGTTTTCGTGCGGCCTTCCACCAAGTCATAACCACAACAGTGCTGCAGAATAAGATGGGAACAGTAAGTTGAACGTTTAAAATAGATGCCGCCATGTTTCCATGTATCTTTCTACAAATCACTGCCACATTAGAAATTGAGCTCCCAATTCAAGGAAGCATTCAAGCGTGTGCTTAACGCCCATTGACTTCAATTTTGCTGTGCTCGTATGTCTTCTTTGCCAAAATGGAAAGCAGAAGAAGGGTTCTTTTCATTCCTGGAAAGTGATACTAGAGAAATTACCCAAGGAGTAATTTCTGACTGAACAGTGACATGTATGCACATGGTTAAGTGCTTCTCTGAGTAGGGATACCTGCCTTAGGACTGAGAAACTAGAATCAACCATCTCAGAAATTGAATCCTGAGATATTTCCAGCAGAAAGGTAGAAGATCCAACTAAGACTTGTTCTTTGAAGGCTGCTGATTCAGACACCCTACTATGGAGAAGCAGGTTTTGGCCAGTAGTGTGCAGAGGTGCTTTGCAGGTCCTGCAATTTGCCAGTGAAAGGATGAAAAAACACAGCTCCACTGGTAAACAAGAGCAATGGCTAACTGGGCTAGATACTCCATTGGCACTGATTATCCATTCCCTCCAAAACTAATTGTGTATCCCTAGTGCATAAGAGAACTGTTGGAGTCACAGGACTGGACTCATGCAACCTGTCTATAGTGCACGATACTTGGAGAAACAGGAACTTGCATTAAGCATCCAAATTCAAGCACTCCAAATGGGATCAGATTGGAGGTTAGCCCTGAAGACCTAATTTGCCTCATTGCACATTTTCCTAAGTTGCTCTAGTTCCATCTGTGTCCTGTATACACAGGACAGTCTATACTCAGTTAGTATTTTGGGGGGTTTTTTTACAGTGTCCAGACCTGAGTTCAGCCCTTAATTACTGATCAGTTCTGATCAATACTGTTCAGTGCCTGCCTGCACACTGACAGAGGGCCTGTATGAGTCATTTAGACCAGACAGGACTCCTACACAGCCAGTGTGCATGAGATGAGTCTCTCTGTGGAAAGTGTGGCACGAGGCTTTGCAGCTGGAGTAGTCAGAGAAGCCACTTTCCCCACATCTGCATTACTCAGTGATCTTCATCATGGTCACTTGCTAGAGATATTCCAACCTCTGCAAAAGGTGGGGTGGCTCCCATGTCAGAGCCTTGACTTACATCCAGAGCAGCATCTTGTGTATTAAATGAAGCGGGCATCCTATGGGATAAATAGTATGCAATCATATAATGAAATATTATATTGCAAGGCAGCAAAAGTAAAGTCATGGGCAATTTTATCTGCCTGTTTTTTCATCTCAAGTTGCATGAGTGTGAAATACTTGTGTTCTTTTAAGGTTGTAGATGTCTTTACATATCTACACGCATGATATTTTTAATCAGTTTGCTTCTTTAAAAGAAACAAAACCAGAACTTCCATCATGTGACATCTGTTTGAGGTTAGGAATCTTATTTGCACCTTCCAGATTTCAGTAGGAGTAGCAAATGGAGGGCTGGGTGGGAGAAGTGTTTCTTTTGACTGTGAAAATAAGTGCTATGAAGACAGGGGACAGTGGGATTGCAAGGTCTTTGCTGGAAGCAGAGGATGGACCTATTCCCAGCTCAGTGAGATAATTGCTGCCAGGGTGCCCATCCCACCCTCAGCCCCAGTGCTAGCTAGCCTCTACCGATGCAGTCTCCTGCTTCTTGGGATGCCATGTCCCTGCCCTAGGCTCCCTCCCACCAGGGCTTTTTGCTCTCCCAGACTCAGCTCAGCAGAGCTTCCCCGCTCAGCAGCCATACCCACACCTTCTATCAGGGCTTCCAGTTTTCATCAGTCACATTTCTTCCTCACAGTTTTTCTCCCATCAGCCTCCCTCCTCCTCCGCCTCGTCCCTTACTTTACTCCACTCTCCACCTCCTTGGGGTTTCCCTGCCCAGGCAAAACCCATCCCCTGTCCTTGTTGATACTACTTGCAGCCTCTCCTCATGTATTATCTCATGGGCACCAAGGACCCTTCCCAGGCCACTGCTCACCCTGGACAGTAGCCTCCAGGGATGAAGTGGCCAATCCCAGGATGCCACAACAGCCAGCAGTGGGGATGTCCAACATCAAGTTTGCCCCCTAAGAGAAAAACACAAGAGGAGCCCAGTGCTAAGAAATGAAGAGAAATGCAACCTCTGAGGTCCCACAGAGCTAGGACAGCTTGGAGCATCAATCAGCAGAGATTTTACTTTCAGTGCTCATACAAGCCTACACATGTGCCATTTTGGGGTGGTTTGAATGTTTTTAAACTGGCTCAGAGTGGGTGATTTTCTGAAGGAACACCATCGCTGACAGACCAGTGGGACCACAGGACAGGTGTTTGCTCCCAAATATGGGACCTGAGAGCAGTTTGTGGAAATGCTCATATGGGTCCTGCTGGTGCTGCAAAACCCCTTATACTAGTCTTGGAAGTGATGAGGCCGTTGGGCTGTATGTTGGACTCTGGGCCTGATACAGCCAACTGCTGTGGAGAATTTGGGCCAAAATTATTAACATATGGCAGACTATAACTATATAAGACACAATTTACAACAGAAAATACAAAATATTGTTAATAGTAGTCAGAGGTGGTTGCTGCACTTACAATTGTTGCACAACTAATTAGCATTTTGGAAAGTTGGTAATTCAGAGGTGTAATGTGACAGACAAAACTGAGAAGACTGAGATCCATCTAAAATGCCAAGTGACAGTTCAGTATAAGAAAATCTACAATTTTATAGCATCTTCTTGAAAAGAGGGCAGAAGGGGAAATAAAAAGGGGAGATATAAATAGAAGTATCCCGGACTGCCTTTTTGGGACTGAGGGAGGACGTCTGGGAGAAGAGACCTTTTCTGCCAAAAAACCACGGCTAATAGCTGTCCTTGCAATTCCATTGCAGAGGATAAGCGAGGCTGAGGTGCCACCTGGAGGTGTGGAGGGGCGGCACAGCTCCCTGTGCCAGCGCCGTGCCCCTGCAGCCCCTGCCGGGCTGTCTCTCCCAGGCCCCGCTGCAAACCTCTCATGGGGAAGGACATCACATCTTTTTCCCTCTCTCGCAGAGGAGTTCTCAACTGATTTGCAAGGTCTTTCTTAGCTAGTATTTTGTTGTTCTATCAAAAACCTCATCAGTGCTATCTTGTGAGGTACTGTAGTTAATTAAATTTAAACTGTAGCATTTAGGGTTTCCTGAATGGGAAAAAGTGCCTCATTTTGTAATGCAGTGACTGAGATTTATTTTTCTAAATTGCTAAGAAGATGATGTATAGAACACCTTTTATGACGGTGGGCGCATTCCTGTCGAGTGTGGTCACCTGCCTCCTCATGTGAACCATTTAGGGACTAGCAGCTCATCACTCTGAGGACATAGTTTGGCTTTAAAGGAAGGCTCTGTGCTTTTGTGTGGTCTGTGAGTACCTCCACAGCCCTCAACTAATACTGAGGTCCAACCTTTTTTCTTTCTCAAGGCCTCTTGAGCTCCTGATGCAGAGCTCCGATGTGCTGTGATTGTGCATAAGAGTAGTGAGATCTGAAACTTGGCATCATCTTAGCTGAAATTGTTCCACTCTGATAATTTAATTAATCAACACTGCAGCAGAGTGTTTGAAATAATGTGTGCATTCATTTGCATAATGAGTGTAATTGGCAAAGCTTCCTAAGATAAGTGTAGCAGTTCCACAGATGATAGCTTGATAGACCCTTTTCCTGCAGCCAGCCAGCAACACACGTTTCAACCCCTGTTATTTGCTTTTCCACAGAGGAAGGAAGTGACAACTAGATTTATTAACCAAGGTACAGAGAGGATCGGCAAATTTTTGATGGCACTTGAACACATATATTTTCCCCAACCATGTTGCTGTGTCAAGATAAAAAAGCCATAGTCAGGTATTAGAAGAGAACCTCTGCTCCAAAGGGAGTTTATTGCTTTTCCAAGAAACAGCTTGTTTGGCTGTGGAGATGTCCAGACATAGAGTCAAAGCTGATATTTCCAGTGTCAGGTAAATTGGAGTGCCTACTTTCAGAACTGCAGTCACTAGGCACCTGAGCAAAGTCTGCAAAGAAAATGGGTGACTGCCACTGGACAGCCCCTTGCTTTGGTACTGTCTGACTGGGGGTGGCCTCAGGGAGTGGTCCACAGCCTCTTGGGCATGTTAAAGTCCCCAGGGACAGGATAATTAATGTTAAATAAATAACTCACCTTGTTACAGACAGGACTCAGGCATCGGTGGCCAGGCAGCAGTTGTGGATATATTAATTCTCAGGAGATGGGCTTTAGGTAATCAATTGGCAACTTTTAACTATCTTACTATATTCATTACTTTGCAATTAGCAAGACAGTTATTGACTGTTAACCAAATGCCAGATGACTGCAGAAGTGCTGAAGGAAAAAAGCCAATCATGAAGTAGAAATACATTCCCTGCTCTGCACACAAGTGCATTGATATAAAATGGCCCAGTCTGTGCTCTCAGAAGGATGCCTGCTGATAAGCCCTGAGTGCAGAATAGCTGTATCAGGCTCAGACACATCATTACTTCATTGAAATGAAGTGACACTTGAAAACTAAGTTCCCAGAGAGCCCTGTGAATGGTTCAGGACTGGGACTCCCCACTGGTTTGGAGAGTGCTTGGAAAGTCACTTGATACCTCTCCATTTTAGCTTCCCTTCCAGGTTTGAGGGACCCAAAGTACATTCTCAAGAAACATTATACAAAGAAAAATGTGAACTGCTTTAGCTAACATCTGCTGGTGCCACAGGCAGTGGGAGCATTGCAAACCCCATTTTTCTTCACAAGTGGACAAGGGAAGAGAGCCTATCCTATATCTGGACTTCCGTAAGGTCTTTGACATGGTCCCTCACGACATCTCTCTCTAGACTGGAGAAAATTGGATTTCGTGGGTGGACTGTTTGGAGGATAAGGAATTGGTTGAACATTGGTCGCATCCAGTGGTTAGTGGTCAATGGCTTGATGTCCCAGTGCTTACTGGTGACTAGTGGTGTCCCTCAGGGGTCCACACTGGGACCAGTGCAGTTCAATATCTTCATCAATAGCATTGATGGTAGGATTGAGGTCACCCTCAGGAAGTTTGCAGATGATACCAAGCTGACTTATGCAGTTGATACACAGGCTCTGAGCAATCCACTTGAGTTGAAAATGTCCCTGCCCCTGGCAGAGGGGTTGAACTAGATGATCATTAAAGTCCCTTCCAGCCCAAGGCGTTTAAACATTCTGTGATTCTATGATGGAGCAGAAACAAATCTGAGTAAGGCATGTTACAGCAGAGATGCAGCACTAGGATGAAGCAGCCAAGTCCTGGCACAGGCTCAGCACACAGCTGGGAGCAGGACACCATGAGTGGTCCATCCATTTGACAACACATTCCTGTTTTCATGGACTTGCTCCAGAGTATGTCCTGGTCTATTCTCCAGCCAAGATGGCCAGAGCTGCATTGCATACAACTAGTGTGCGAAAATGTAACTTTTTGACATTTCCAAAAGATTTTTTTCCCAAGATCTCTGGTACTGGTGCCCTGCTGCTCCCATCGAGTGCAGACTAACCAAGTCTTTGCACTTTTTTCTCCAAAGGTACCGCGTTGTGGTCCCATACCCACCGCAGAGCGAGGCGGAGATCGAACTGAAGGAAGGTGACATTGTGTTTGTGCACAAGAAGCGGGAGGACGGCTGGTACAAAGGGACGTTGCAGAGGAACGGCAGGACAGGCCTCTTCCCGGGGAGCTTTGTCGAGAGCTTCTGAGGACGAATCGCCGCTCTCTCAACTGAGGAGCTTTCAGGGGAAACTGCATAGCACAAGAAGAGACAGCAAAGAGAAACTGGACTGATAACCACTGCCATTTTTATTTCCAAAGACTTCCCCCAGGCCCTTCAGTCTGCAGCTCTGGAGACAGTGCCCCGCTGTGCTCCTGAGACCGTGTGCAGTGCATACAGTGGTATGTTGAAGTAGTGCCTTCCACCTGGAATCACAGACTGAAAGGATGCCCATCTGGACTGTAGTAACCTAAACTCTGGCTGTTAACCTTTTGTGTAAATTATAGAGAAGATATCTTTAAAAAAAATTAAGAGGAAAGCTGTTATATTGCTGTAACTTATTTGTCAGAGCTGCAGTGTTCTTATTACTGGCCTATGCAAGATGGATTTGAGAGTTCAAGGAGGAGTGCTAGGAAGCTCTTAAACTGGGATTTTGTTTTTACCAAGGGAAGAAGAGGGGAGGGTGGAGAAAACCTCAGCTAAAGATCAGTGCATCATTGTGCAAGTAAGAATGAGGAGTCCAAAACGTTAATGTCATGCTTTCTATATACCTCAAAGATATGCTGCGCAGGTTTGTCAGTGAGTGTGTTAGTACTCAGAGTCCCACACCACCCCGTGTCCTGGCACTGCTGCCAGGGAGGTCCTGGAGGAAGTACGGCTCCACCATTAAACTGTGGTTATTTGAGCAGAATCCCTTTTGCCTGTCTTCTGCCCGTATTATATGCAGCATGGATTTTTGCCCTTCAGTATCACTTTCCATTGCTTTTTTGTACAACGTACCTTTTTACTGTAAGAATTGCTCTACTTTATATATATTCCTACTAGATCAGACATTTCCTCTTTTTCATACATCTGGTGCTATTTTTTTTAATTGTTAAAGATTTGGTTAAACAGAGAGGCTGCAACAAGATTTGCATTCAACATATGAAATTAGAAACGTACCTGAAGATTGAGATCAGACTGCTTGTTCTTGCTTCGTAGAGGAAAAGAGAAAAAGCTGCATGGTCACCGATAAATATACCTGGGGGAGCTGCCTGTGCAACACACACATGCTTGCTCTCTCCTACGTATGTAGAGTGGCTGAAGATCCATGCTGAAGCACAGCATTCTGTCTGGAGAGTGATAATGACTCCAGAATTGGAAGTAATTCCCAGAGGAGTCATTTTAATTGACTTTTTCATGGCAATAAGAAGAACACTGCAGGTTCTAGCACACGCAGGGACCGTGGAGTTTTCCTCTGTCGTTGCATGACGGAGACGAGATCTGATCTGCGACAGCAGTAATTAGTGTTATGGAAATGTGATTTCTTACTGTAGAAATGTACAGTTCTGGAGACTGTTGGATTTCTTAACGTCGTCAAGCTACAATACAAACTGTATCAGGCAATATAAGCTTCCATCTACCAGGGACTTAAAGGTGCAATAAATGTAAGGTGAGTTTAGCCAGTTATTTGTATGAAAAAGAATGAGAAAAAAAAGTCATAATGCAATTGTTGAGCATGTTTAAAAAGACATCAGCTCTTGAGGAGTGAATCGTGTTGAAAGGCTTTTCATAGCTGTATCCATACCTTGCCTCTGACAGCAGCTGGCTGTTTGCCAAAGCCCACATGTGGTGGGTGTTTAAAAGCATGTCGGAGGCACTGCAACCTGGAGATGATCTTATTAAAACGAAGAGGCCCAGTGGGTGAACATCATCACTGCGTTACCAGTATTTCATATGCGAAGGTGTAAGTTTTGTTTTCATTCAAGCCGTGTGTTCTAGTACATATCAAAACCCATGTAAGTGAGCATTCCTATTTAAGTTCAGCTCTGTGACTTTGTTCTCTGTAAAATAAGTTCTTCTTGCTGTCACATGTTAACAAACCGATTCCAGAAACACAGCTCATGGCCAAGTATAGCACCTTCGAACTGGGAAGCATCACTTTCAGGGTGTTTCTTTTTATACTTGATGTTGCCGCATTTGTTGATATTCCAGATTGTAATGAGTCAGTCACTAAAAATTTAGTTACTGTTGAGAGGAAATTGCCTTTTTATAATCAATAAGAGACTGAAGAAATGTCTTCTGGAAAGACTTGCTTGAGACTAGAGCCATATCTGTTCCACTTATTTGGTCCAGGTCAGAACTGGTGTCACTGCACCTCAAACAGTAAACTGCACAGTTAGGCAGTCAGCAATGCCAAAATGTGTGTTATTGATTCCAATAAAAATTCTAGGTAAGATCTGTCAGAGATGAGATTTTTTTTCTGACAATTTACAGTGGTTAAAACACTCTTAAAATTCTGTTCCATGGTGTATTTACTACAGTCAGAAAAATGAAACAGGATGACAGCTTGCATGCTGCCTATTCTATTTAGCCAGATCTAAAATGGTTCCAGATTTCCACCTTTTTATGCTTAACTCTAAGAGGACAAAAGTTGGTGTGTGAGAGTATCAAGGGAAACATGCAGATGTCATATCATTAAATCAGTGCTTCAAAATATATTTTGCAAGGCGGATGATGGTTTTTTAAATGGTCAACAACCCTTCCAGTCATACCTTCTGCTAGGAAAAATATGGAGGGGAGAGGGTGGGAAGGTGTTCTATTTTGATAGCAGCTGTTTCTGGCCCCTCTTTATTGCTTATCATCACAGTTTGGGTTACTGAGTAATCTTCTCGGACAAATCACTTCCATGCCAGGAGCACAAGTATTGAGGTGAACTTAATACAGCCCAGCGATGCAGAAACATTGCCCAGTGCCATTCAGAAAGTCCTGGACTGAGAGAGGTTCGACACATACTGTGGTCTAGTTTTTTACCTGTCATGCCGGGAAAAGGGGGAGGAAGGGGCATCTCCATCTCCTGCAACAGGGCGGGGAAAAGATTCCTTCTGGTGGCCTCAGTTTGTAAAATGCCAGGTTTGTTCTTCTAGAAATGGGTTCAAGTAATTGAAAAATTCCTTTGAACTTTGCACAGCTCAGAAAATGTTTTTGTTATACATGAATGTTAATGTGGTTTAGGAAATGTTGGCAGATATGAGTACAAATGAACTACAATGACTGTGTTTCTGATTCTTTAAATAAAATAAGTATTAAGGCAACTTGACTGAGGTTTCTCTCTCTCTATTAGACAACAAGGTGAACAAGCAGCGTAAGTGGCTCTGAGGTTTGCAAAGAAAATAGGGAAGACTCCTTTGCAAACCCTGTAGTTACTCCTACATAAATAAAAAGCTGTTAGGGGTAAGAGATGCCTGAACAGGAGTCAGAATCTTTGGTTCTTCTTTTGGCACATTGGAGATTTCTTAAAAATCTTCAGAAGTTAACAACTTACCTGTGGAGAAGAGGTGTGTAGGTCCAGAGAAAGAGAGTGGGCACAGGCCAGGAAGAGGGAGCAACGTGGCAAGGGTAAGGCAGAGAGGCTAGGAGGGGATGTGGAAGCAGAAAATTTGCAAGGAAAAGAGCAGCCTCTACCAGTGTTAATGGGCTTCAGGGGTGCTCTGAGGTCACAGGGTTAAGCAGGTTTGTAGGCAGAGGAAGACTCCTTTCCTCCTGCCCTGGGTAGGCTTGGGTGTGGTGCCAGGTAGGGAGATGCATCCTCCAGGCAATGTACAGCCAAGGAACTGAGAGAGAGAAAAGAGCAGGTTGTACCCTGGGCAACTGAATGCCCCTTAACTCAGGTGAGGGGTGTGAGCCCACTTTTGGACAAGGCCTGAGATACTCATTCACCAGCACAGTGCAGAGCATCTGGAGAAGGAACATGAGTCCTTGAGTGGGTCTGGATGTGTTTCCCTTGATTTGGCTGGGAAACGCCTCTGGGAGAGGCACCCACGGGTGATGATTCTTTGCACAGGTAGGGAGCACAGAGGGAGGAGCGAGGCACAGCTAACCCACATGGTCATCTGCATGGCAGGTGACACAAGTCTCTCTTTGCCACAGCTGGATCCTGAGTCAAAATTCTGAAACGTAGGAATAACTAAAATTTAAATGTGGGCAGGCAACAACTCTGCTTTGGCAAGGCCTTGCTGGCTGCCCTGCCTGACCAGCAGTGTGGTGCAAAACACTGCCCAGAGGAGCCTGCCAGCTACTTCCAAGCCAGTCTGGAGTGCCAGTCCCCTCCACACTTGGCCAGGTCCTGTTCCTCTGGCATTTCTCGGTCCCCTGCTGCCAGCACACACTGCACACCTCACCCAGCCTTTGTACCGCATGTTGCCCCATGCTTCTGCTCCAGTGCCTGATAGAAATTTAGGCCATGTTTTAAAAGAAAAATAATCATTGTAGAATTGTTACACTGTTTGACTGTTCCTAAATGGTCATGGAGAGCAGAACCACCTGGACAACATCTGCAGGGCTTTCCTGCAGCCAAAAGCTCTTTCTGACATCAGCAGCTCCTTATACATGGTGAACCTGGCAGCTACATGGCTTGGTTAGTTGGTGCCAAACCAAATAAATGAGCTGTACTGCAAGGGAAGCCAAGAGGTGATACAGTCTGGAGAAGGCCCTGTCTTCACGCCCCAGACTTTCATGTAGCAAAAATAACTTTCCAAGTGGCCACAGATGTATTTCCAGTCACTGGGACATGGGTGTCTCCCCCGCCTTCAAAAAACCACTTGATTTTTCTCAGTCCCCATGCAGCACCACCTGCCCCACAGTGTCACAAAGGGGCCACAAGCCAGGACGCCAAAGAGCTTGTTGGTCCAAAGACCAGGTTGGTGCCCTTGCAGCATGTGTCAGACAGCCTGTGTGAGTCCTCCACGTTTACAGTACAGCTCAGTTGCAGGTGAGCCCACCTCTGCTTAGGTCTCTTCTTTGCTCCCTAAGGAGACCCCAGCAGCCCCAGGGAAAGACAGCCAGCATCCTGCTGACTTGGCCAGGGAGTCACTCAAAGCTGGTTCCAACCCAAATGGCTCTTTTGCACCAGCCAAGATGCAAGGCAGTGTTTTTGCAAAGGCAGCAGGAACAGTGTTGCACACAGAATTATGAGCTTTGTGACCTCCTGTGTGACACACACGTGTGTGCAGGAAAGCCCACGAGCAAGGAGCTCTGCCAGGGAACAGGGCTGCACTGCTGCTACCTGCCCACCCGTCTCAGAGAGGGCACTGGAGAGGAGAGGATTGGCTTTTTAGTTAAGGGCAAGTATCCTTGGGGGAAATGCCTTGCCTGGGGAAACCTTGGGTTGGTCAATGCCATCAGAGCTGCGCTCCAGCAAGCGACAGGGGTGAGTGATGGGGGAGCTGCCTTTCGTGAAGAGGTTGCTGTCATGCATGGAATGCTCATGGGGAGCACAGGAATGATGGGGAGCAAAGCTAAGTAAGGGGGCACAGGAAAAATGAAGTCATTAAGACAGGAGGGAAGGGAGAAGTGTCTTCAACTTACCATCAGAGAAGGAAAGCATATTACATCTGCACCCTGCATCCACACAAGGGCTTGGCAGAGCTTCTGTCAGTCCTGTCAGTGTGTGCAACCCCCTGGCTAGCCCCAGCAGTGCAGCTGTGGGGTGTGCGTCACAGGAGTGCAGGGCAGTCCCATCGCCAGGAGGGCATATCCTCTGCCATCCCACCGGGCCAAGGAGGACCACAATGAGTGCTAAAGGGCCAGGGTCTCCAAGGATGGCACAGGCACAGCCCAGGGAACTGGACACAGGGCAGTGCCTGACAGCGCATCTCCAGCTGCTGAGTGGACACACCCAAGGAAACCCACTGGGATCCCTGGCTCTGCCACAGACTCAGGCTGGGAGTCAAAGTCTGACACATCCCTGGCCTGGGGTAGGTGACCCTGCCCCACATCACTGGTACCTCCACGAGGCACTTGGCTCTCATGTGATGCTGCACAGCCATGGGGCCTGGGAGCTGCCTGTGCAGGGCCCTTCCCAGCAACAGCAGAAAGGAATTCCCTTTCTCTCCCTCATGGGTATGTCAAATTTGCCCTATAGCTGCCCACTGGAAAATCAGCCTTGAAGGCAGAAGGGCAATTTGTTAAGATTTCTCCCTCTCCCCTCCCCAGATAATTGTCTGGGATCTGCGTTAATGGAAACATAAATTGACTGCCACTCTGCTAAATGACAATCAGGTTTTGTTTGACAGAGCTAGGAAGCATCTTATCCTGAACACTGGCACCAAACAATCTAAATGCAAATTGCAAAATGTTTGGGGGTAAGGAGGCTGTTTATCTTCTGATGAGGTTATATAACAATGCAGAGGGGGGAGAGAATTGCCTTTCAGTTCCTAAAGGCTATCGAAATGTGTGATGGTTAAACCGTGGGGCCAGTGTTTACATATTATTTTAATGGAGCAGATTCAGTTATTTGGCATGGATTTTCTTTTAACAAATCGCTTTTTTAAACAAGATTCAGCACGGTGGCATTTCAACCATATTTCAGCAATTCTCAGGCACCCAGGTTAGCATGGAAAATGACAGAGCAGCCATCATTTTAATCCTGTTATGTCTGTTGCTCCCAGCTTGTTCTCCTCTGATGAAACACACTGCTGTGCCTCGAAGAGGCAGAAAAACATTTGCTGCACTTGTGGCCTATTTCTCTTGTTAGATTACCAGGTTTATACATGCCAGCAGTGCTCAGGTATCTCCAACACTCTTACACAAAAATGGTTACAGGACACAGCTGAAAAAGTGAAATGAAACCACCGCCAGCTGCTTCCCAAGACACCACCATGTGCTGGGGTTGCCTCTCATGCTGGATGCCCCACACTGGCTGTGCAGCAGCTTTTGTGGCAGCTAGTTGTAAGAACAAAGTCACTGCAAAAGTCAAAACTTTCTGACCTGCTCAGCACAGCGCTCCTGCACACAGCTCCGTGCTACCAGGGCACCACACGGGCAGCGCACTGCACCAGCATCCACAGCAGTGCCCATGATGGAGTCTGGACCATGTGGCATTTCCACTGGGAAATAGTTTTATTTTGTCTTGTCCTGGGAGGGAAGAAGTGTCCATAGCAGCTCGGGGGGGGTTCAATAACTCGAAGCTCTCAGCAGCTCGCAGAACTGGTCTCCCTGAAGTTTTTCCACTCCAAGTTTGTAGTCTAATCTTCTCTGAGCTTGATTTAGACTTTTGCATTTCTCCATAAATTAAGAAACAGGCTTGAGTTTACTCCAAGAGTTTCGCTCATCTAGGAGGCAAAGGAAGGAAAGGATTAATGTGTCATTTTTATTTTCCAATTTAAATATGTCTCATACAGAAAAATGAGCATGAATCTCTGCAAGGCAGGAAAAAAGCAATAGATCTGTGAAAGTGACACAAGTTGTGTGTATATAAATTCTTGGGCCTGTAGACCACTTGGTGTAGACCAGCCAAATAACTCACACAAATCCATGAATAAAAGGACACTTGAATGTAAGTGGATACAACTGGAAAGGCCGTGATAAGCTGGATTTGTAGAAAGGGAAATCAGTGAGCAGTGATTGTAGCCCCATTTAGGAGAGGGTGGCCAGGATTTTAGTTTTACCCATTGTCACTGGGACAGAGACCTTTAGGGACCAGCCAGGGCATCCCTTGGATGGGACTCACTGAACCACAGGAGAAGGACTATGGAGAGTTTCGCAAATTTGACCAATTTTAGAACATTTGTTTAACTTACTGCTGTTAGAAAACACAGCAGGTGATTTTCCAAAGGCTTTGGTGATGTGGCTGGCAACCTGCAGCTCTCAGCTGAGATGAGGGACAGACAGTGGTCATTGCTCCACATGTTGAACCCAGGGTGTGACTCTTGGTGTGTCCTGTGCAGGGCCTGGAGTTGGACTCGATGATCCTTATGGGTCCTTTCCAACTCAGTTTATTCTGTGAACATTCTATGAGCACATGACAGGCTTTGCCTCCACTACTGTGATAAATACCACCACACACGTGTGTATGTGCATTTACACACTCATCTATTTATGCACATCACCATCCCTCCTTTAGTACCAGAAAAGAGCCAGGCGTTCTTGCTGAGCTGCAGGCCATCTTGATTGATGTCATTTAAGCTGGTCCAGGGGTACCTATGTTTGCAACCAGAGCATGGGGTGCACTGGAAGAGTTTCAGACATCAGCTGTAAAGCAACACCAGGAATTTGAGGAAAACCACCCCGAGGTCTGAGCTGTGAGTGATTCCCTTGTCTGAAGGGCATGGCCATTCTTGCAGTTTCTGAATTTCCCCTGGTGACCTCCCACCACTTAGGAGATTCAGCAATTTGATCCATTTAAGAAATCATCCAATGCCCAAACTTTCTATTAATGTCAGAGGACTCTGAAACATGTACTTTATAAGGAAACTGAGGCAAAAAATTAAGTCCTGCTTCTTTCAATTCTCCAGTCCTCACGAAAGAGCTCTTAATTAGATAGAGCAGCACTTACTCAGATTTAAAGGCAGTAAAATGTATTCTTGAGCGTTTCCTATGGCTTAATATAAAGAGCAGTTGCCATATTGTACCTCCATCCATTTACCCTGACCATAGGACAGTAAATTGCTCTGTAAATTCATACCAAATTAATGCTAGATTTTGCCCAAGACAGTTTGTTAAGAGCACTGTTTTGCTTTGTCTTTGTTTTGCACTCATTAGCTGAGAGAGGGGAGCACAAGAAAGCCAGGGAGAGTCACTGGGGTGGGGAGGATCAGGTCTGGCAGTGTCTGGTTATTTATATGAAGCAGAGAGCTGATGAGTGCCCTGAAGCACTCTCCATCCTCCACATTCCCCATCCCAAGTGTCAGACACTCTGCTGGGAGGGGAGCCAGCAGCTCAGGAAGTTGTCCCAAGGATATGGAGAATCACATCACTGCCTCAATACTGGCTGGTGCCTGAAGCAAAACCACCCTAGACATGGCTGAATACTCCAGCAGCTGGTGGGGCAGCATCTCCCACCACCCCTTCAGCACTGCCAGGCAACTCCTGAGGTTCAGCACGACCATGAAGGAATGAAGCAGCCCATAGCACTTTGGCTGGCCCCAGGAGTGCTGGGATGGGGCTCATCTATCAATAACATGGCTCCTTCCCTGTCGACTCCTCCCTGTGCCAACTCAGGCAACAGCAGGTGCAGGTCAGGTCAGGCCAGGGTTTGAGCCCCCTGGGCAGCACTGGCTCAGACACCAGCATGGGACCCACCTGCCCAGACACAGCTGTCACTGCTACTGAACCACGTGCTCCCTGGGGGGCTCAGTCCAAAATTAGGACTGTGAAATGTGGGCATCCAAGCCCTCTCTGGGCTGTGGGGTGGGGTGCAGGCAAGGGCCACTGCTGGCATGGCTGCAGCTGAAGGAGGAGCTCCCCAGGTCAGCCAATTTTCTCACCAACTACTTCAGGTTCACACAGATGCAGAGAAGCTTTTATCATGCAGAAAAGGCTGCTCTTCTCAGCAATGAGCAGAGGAAACTGCACTCTGGAACCCCTCTACTGAAGCATCCTGCTGATTTCCGTGCTGGTGAGGCTGGCAGCAGTGCAGGCTGGTCTCACAGCCCTGCAGCCCATGAAGATGCCTGGCACTGCACCCTCCCTGTTCAGCACAGCCCTGGCAGGGTGCGAAGATGGAATCCCCATGGGTGATGGTGGGACAAGAGAGCTGCTAGTCCACCCTTGCTGGGGCACAGCCACATCTCAGGAAGGGACACCCACCCACTATGTCATTAGTCATGAACCACTCTTGGTAGATGGTTATGAAGTGATTTATTTTGTCATTAGCCTTATCTTGCTTTCTAAAGCTGACTTAGTTTCTAAAGTATATTCATTTTTGCACTTCCATTAATCTCCTTGGTTTGATAGACTATATTAATCTTTTTGAGGACAAATGAAATGTCTTTTAACTTTTTTGTGGTCAAACAAATTCAGGGGAATTTTTTCCCCTAAGTTATACTTTACTGAAATATCGGAATTATACTTGTATGTATCTCTGTAATCCAAGCATGGGCAATTTTTTTTTTCCTGAGGCCTCTGCTAATTTTTATACTGAAGCCTTCCTACCACATCCCAGATGTTAATAAAATTGGAAATGAGCTGCACCAAGAATGCAAGAGAGACAGAAAAAATACATGATGAGGGACGGTCCCTCATATCAATAAAATCTGCCGCATTTCTCCAGGCAGTGTGTGAAATATAGCGGGCACATAATCCACACGGCAATAAAAGGCTGCCACATGCCTCCCCAGCACCCAGGGAGCTATCATTTTCAATTAGGAACAAAAGCCTCTGGCATGTGACAGCAGCAGCAGCAGAACTGAATGCAGTTAAGGCAAAATTTAGTTTCATTACGGCTTGACGCCGATTACAGCTTTTTCTTTGTTTTCTCACCGAGTCCCTTGTCATCATATGGGAGGTAGAGTGGCAGTACAGGCTTTTCTAATGGCTTGAGCACAACCAGAAATGAGTCGAGGAGACCCTAAAATGATGTTTTTAAGAGGACTGCAGCACAGACATTTACAGGAAAATGGGCTTTGGGCTTGATTTTAGCTCCTTTAAGCTATCACGTTTCCTTGGGCCAAACTGTGATAATACTCATTTAAAAATCCCCTCTTGGTGCCTGCTCCTCTCATTCTGCTGACAGCATCAAGTGCTCATATGATGCAGCAGTAAAGTGTAGGAAGGCACGGAGCCAGGCATGCCCCAGACTTAATAAAATTACAGCAAATCCAATATATTAGTCAGAACACATCTCTTTCATGTCTCACTTAAATCTCCATCGTAACCTCATAAGTACAGCTCAGTTACCTTAGGTTTTCAGAAATTAATCAGTTACAACACTGCCTAGTGTTTACTAAGGTATTTCTTCTGTTTTTAAATTAATACATTTTGCAACCTATTTCTAAATAGTTCATTTTTTAGTGCGTCAAATTTATTTCTTCTCCTTTTATTTTCCTTTTTCCAGATGTTTACAAAATCTTTTCAGCACAGGGAGACAGATGTGAGCTCAGATCAGCCTGTGCCACTGCCATGCCTGACCCCAGCTGACCACCCCGTGCTTTTGCATGCTTTTCTTAGGTTTGCCCTGGGCTCAGCAGGAGCCGAGGCACACGGGGGGAAGGGGAGTGGCTGGCAAGGCTGTCCCAGCACCTGGAGGATGCCCAGTGAGGGTGCAGCTCTGGCCCAAGGGTGCCGGGGCTGCCACAGGCCGACACACAGAGCCGTGAGTGCCGGCAGTGGGGCAGCGCAGAGGGCACCCCTCTGCCACCAGACCCACTGCCCCAACGAGACTGCAAGGAAGCCCACGGATATTCTTCATCTGCTGGTGGGTCCTGCTGTGTTCTGCTTCTGCACCATTGCCTTTTTCCTTCCTCCCATTTCTGTCCTTCATCCCTTGTGGCCCCAAAGCTATTGGAACTCCAGCCCTTATCCAAGACCATGGGACTGTGAAGCCTGTACAGACACAAAGCAGACTAGCACGTCCACCAGCAACAAGCACAAAAGAGCTCCCGGCTGCTAATGTTTTTATCCAGCTCTTGTGAAAATATAAGGGTAGAAAAACATTAAAGAAGTGCTCTTCCTGCTCTAATCTGCCATTTGGGGAATTATCATATTTTATGCATCCAGTACAAAGTGCTTTACCTCTGAAGGAATGGATATGTATGCACAGACTCACCCATGTAAAATTGCCCATAGCCCTGGCTCTTATCACCTACTCAATTTTTGTGCAAGCCTAAAGGGAGCTCCAGCCCTGAGACAGCAATTACCATATTTATCCCATGTCTTACAAAATGACAGAAATTGAGTCTTTGATAGGTGCTCATATTAGGCCCAGAAAAATTATTTTCTAGCACTCCTGGCCATGGGGAAATGTCTTTGTTTCACAGCTAAACATGAACAGAGGTCCCAGGGCCCATGTGGATCACAGAATCATAGAATTCTGAGTTGGAAGAGACCCATAGAGATCATCAAATCCACCCTCTCTGGCCCCGCACAGGACAGCCCAAGAATGACACCATGTGCCTGAAACTGTTGTCCAAATGCTTCTTGAACTCTGTCAGGCTTGGTGCTGTGACCACTCCCCCGGGGAGCCTGTTCCAGTGCCCAACCACCCTCCAGGTAAAGAACCTTGTTCTAATATCCAACCTAAACCTTCCTGACACAATTTCAGACCATACACTCAGGTCCTGTCACTGGTCACCAAAGAGGAGAGATCAGTGCTTGCTCCTCTGCTTTCCCTTGTGAAGAAGCTACAGGAAGCTATGAGGTCTCCCCTCAGTCTCCTCTTCTCTAGGCTGAACAAAACAAGTGACCTCAGCCAGGGAAGAGCAGGGAAGAAGGTTTAAATCTCAAGTTTATCCCCTCTCCATACTACAACTTCTTCCACTTTAAAGTTTTAAACACTGAGGCTTCGTACTAAGTGTCCCTGGCCAGGCTGATGCCATGCCACTAAATAAATACACCCTCATACAGCTAGTCTGGAGTCTCCAAGCATTAGCAAAGGCTAAAAGCTCTCTCTGATACCAACAGTTCCAGTAGAGCTGTCTACCCACTGCATCAGGGTTTCAGGTTGGGTCAGGAAGGGTTGGAGAACCCAACTCCTCAGGCGTCCATCAGGGCTAACCCAGCTTTTCACAGCAGGGGTGTGCAGATGGCCCAGCCTGAATGCCCACCCAGCCGCTCAGAGCTGAGCCAGCTGTGCCATGCTCATCAGCAGGAGCACAAGGCACAGCCTCACACCCTGGGCTGGCAGGCAGGCAGGCACCCACCCTCTTGTCACTGCTTCATTCCTTCAGGGTACACGGCAGAGGAGCAGCCTAGCGGGGAGCACGTGTCTGGCACACATCCCAGCTGATGTCAAGCTGATGTCTTCTCATTAGTCTTTACAGGAAAAAGCATGCTGCATTTGGAGCCAACATGGAGCCAGGAGGTGTTACAGCCACAAGAGAAATGATACAACGGGGCCTGAAAAGTTTACAAACCCTGCACAGACAAAGCCTAACTGAAGGATATCCTGGAGAAGGTGCAAGCCAATATTGCTGGGGAAAATAATCAAATGCAGAGACATTTCATGGAGAAGGCACTCAGAAAGCAAGGGCTAATATATGCCTGCATAGCAAGAGATGAAGAATGAGCATGTGCATGAGTGAAAGAGCAAACAGTAGCCTGGAAGAGCTTTTCCCAGCAGGAATTACACAGCACTACAAGCTTGGGGTCATACTGCAGTTTTAAGGACACTGAGATCCATAATTAATTTCCGTACAGTTGATCCTGCGATAGCACTGTCTGTTGGGAAGGAGGCAGAAATTCCTCCCTGCCCCCAGGCAAGAGCATCTGCCTCGCTAAGAACTGTGGTGCAAGGGGCCACAGGCAGCTCCATCGAAGCCAGGTCCCCCCAGAAAGATGCCAACAGCACTGCAAAGCTTCCTCCCTCCTGCTGCTTTCCTTTGGGTGCCATGGCACATGGTCCTGTGCTGCAGAGGTGACAGACTGAGCAGCAGTGCCTAAAAAAGTAGTGATTCGATAAATAATGAGCAAACCCTTCCAAGCAGGACTCAGCAAGCTCTTATGTTAAAAACATTTGCAAAAGGATGGCAAATGTTAGTTCTAGTCCATGCTGCATTTGCATCACATGAACCAAAAGCTTGCTGTTAATCATCATGTGCCTGCACTGCATTCCCAGGGAAGAGTCCCATCCCTCCCAGGCAGATTGTACAGCTGCATCAGCCCTGCTGCCAGCAGCTCCCTGGCAGGCTGCAGACACTAAGGCAAGGGGATAAGACCCTTATGACCTACAAATGAAATAACAGAGAGGCATGGAAAGAAAAAGCAAGCTGGTGCTGGAATGGGAACCAACAGAGAAAGAGACAAAGGTAATTTTTCTCTTTGCTAAAAGGCTCAGGTTTAATCCCCCAATTTTTTGAAAATTAGCCCCAAGGTAAATATATCTTTTCAAAATCAGCCCCTCCCCTGCTACTACCAGCTGAGCAATTGGGGCATTTATCTGAAAACCAAAGGGGTAGTGACAGCCTTAGTTTCTTCTCTAATGAAGAGGGACCTATTCCATCAGGCTCTGAGGAGGTTCCTCCAGTCACCAAGCAAGGCTGAGGCTCAGCCATCCTGCAGACCACTTGGCATGAGCAATGTCCCTTGCTGCCTAGCCCAGATCCTGTTCATCCCAGAGCATCATCAGGATTCCCTCTGGCAGTTTGAAAGATAAACTTCACATGGCAGATAAGTGTTGAGACCACACTGAACCTCTTGTTCCAGAGAACAAAATGTTTCATTGTGTCCCAAGGACCCGTGTGTGCAGAATGAAATGAAATTACATGTTTTCTTTCATTGGGTTTTGTTCAGAAAGGAGAAGAAAAAGCATTATCTTCAGGGTTCTGTAAGAGTCAGGACTCAAGCATTGCCTTTGACAGAAAGAGAAAATACTGCTCCTGTCACTGCTGAATCTCAGCTGGTAAACTTTTTTCTTCCATCATCTCTAACATTCACTGCAACAGAACTGCTCCTGTCCTACTGCACCTCCTTAAGAGGATCAGACATCACCCACTCCAACTCCAAAAGGAGTCATGTCAGAAATCCAAGATGGAAGTTCTTTCTTCTAAATAGGGAGTTTTCTGTTGTCTTACCTGGTTATAGCTGCACTTTTAAACTCTACTTTGATCTACTTCCAAACCCATCCTCAGACACCACAGGAAGCAGTGAGCATCTGCACGGTGCCTGAGAGAGCCAAGGTGCCTTCCAGCTCCAGTGTCAACACAGCAGGACAGGGACATCAGCTGTGCAGTTTTTACTTTGAAGGGTATTTTTTGGATGAAAACCACTGAGTACATTACCAAAGAACATTCTTTTGAACCTACGTAATGCACATATTCAGCTTAAAGGCTGAGAACCTTCACCAGATTTAGTGAGCAAGCAGCTAAGATGAAAGAGAAAGGATATGCTGTTATGTCTAGAATTAAAGAAAATAAAACATGCCATGATAAAATACACTGTTAAACTGGTTTAAATCAAAATAATCCCTGGTGTGTTTGACAACTAAGATGAGACAGAAAAATCTCAAGAGCCTTCCACATCCAAGGATTAGAATATACTGTATCAAACTCCCCACCTTGGGAAGGTCAGGATTCTCCCGACGATCATGCCACGCCCACCCCAGCTGCTCTCCCCTCTGCCCCCGGGTTGCTCATGCTGAAAACTTCATCCCTGCCAGCCAGCTTTTTACATCACATGCTGCTGAATCCCTCCTGCCACTCCACTCTCATGGAGTAGAAACTGCCCGAGGAATTCCATTCTGGCTGCTTCTGAAGAGTAAAATCCTGACAATCCTATAATTTCTGCTTTATAAAGTGAGGCTTTCACAGCTTTCCTTTACTTGGGGGTTTGTTTTTATGCTTAAACATAATTTTTGGCTGGCAGCAGGACATAGATTGAGAAGCTCCATCCTCTCTGGGGTGATCACGTAGCACCCCTCACTGGCAGCTTCCACAAAATGGCCTTTAAAATACAAAGAGAAGAAATAAACTCAAAAATTTACCAAATAGAACATCCAGAGAAACCCAGACTGGCAGCAACCACAATATATCTTTCCCTCCTAATTTCAAAGAAATTACATTTCCAAGACAATTGTAATATTTTTTATTAAAAAGTCTTTCCTGCAAACAGATCTGGTTTTCCAAAAAACAGAAGTCCTGAGTCTCGTATCTATTTTATTTCTGTGCAGCTACATGAAAATATTTTATTTGAAGAATCCTTTTAGTAAGTCATTAATTGGGTTCCAACTATTGAAGGTGAGCAGATTAAGGATGATACAAAAATATACATCCAGAGGACACTTCAGTTGGTGTTTCTCTTACATATGCCATAGTTACAAGATTAGGGATAATTTTGTAGTATTTGTGTAGTCTTGACTGAATGCTGACCTGAGTAAAATTAATTTATTTGAAATCGCACACATCTGTAAATTCCTCTGCAGTTTTGAATGGGCTGCTTGCCATTTTTAGTACATTTCAAGTTCATTTCAAATCAAACAGCAAATACTTTCTTTTTCCTATCCAGTTAAACTCACCAGTGCACCTGCAGCCTCCCAGGTTGCACAAGGCAGGGCCCAGAATCTTCTGCATGGGGGTTTTGTCTTTCTGTTAGAGGGCAGGGAATTTATTGCTTCAGTTTTTATGTTCTGAGATATGACATTTGTATTACTGCACATTATAAAAATTTTAAAGCTGTAAATAATCTTTTAGAAGCACATAAGGATTGTATGGGTTTTTTTAAACATCCTATCCAGGCAAATTTCCAAACACGGCTTTTAGCAACAGGCATATTAGGCTATAATTCCTTTACTTGCCTGCTTGAAGTGACAGCAACCTCAGCCAACTCTTCACAGCAACTGTAAATTCTCAGCTTGCAATGCAGTATCTTTACTTCTTGATCCAGTAAGATCTACCAATACACAAACTCCATTATATCATCCCACAAAACTCTCGAGGAACACTCCTGACCTTGCTGGCACAGAACAACACATTCAAAACACAACTGACCTGTGAGCCCTCACTGGGACAATCTGCTGTGCCTCCCACCACAATTACATTTCGCATACCAAGAATATTACCAGCACTGCCCTCAGATTATTGTGATCTTTAGTTTCTGTGATCATATTTTCAATGGCTAGATTCATAACCTGAACTATTTCTAGCCCCACCAAAGCCAGACCAGTGAGGTCAGGGATGAGCCTGGGGTCTGATCAAGACAGGAGGCTACAAAGGGCTTTCTGGCAGGGCCAGAGAGCTGCATTCCCAGAACAGAAGTTTGGGATGGAGTTTGTTAAAAGTGGTGTTTCTATTTTATTTTTTTTTTAACTTCTGATGACTTCAGAGCCTCCAAGAAGTCACACATAGAACAACTGCCTTCCCAAAGATTACTGTCACTCAGCAACCAGAGAAAGCCCTGCCCTGTACGAAACTGTATTTCGTACAGGAAATATATTCACAAATTATTTCAGAATGTGAAGAGTTTTTAACCCAGCCCCTTGCTCTGCCAAACTAGGAGAATGGATTTGAAATGAGCTTTCTCACATTTCAGACAATGAGCTTGTCCATCAGGCTAATGAATTTTTGAGAAATGCTATTCATGCTGGAGCAATGAGTAAAATCTGACATGAACTTAAACTGGGAATTTTTTTTTTTTTCTTTCATGATCAATGCATACTTTACCATCTAAATGAGGCTGGAAAGGGCCAGCAAGATGGACTGACAACTCTGGATAAATTATGTATCAGGGAAACCTCTCCTTGCATGAGGACATACTCAGACAGTTCAGGCCCACACCATGGACGATATTCCTTCAGGAAACCCAGTATGGTTTTGGAGATGTTAAACATATATATTTAGAGTTCCTCTCTAAAACCCAAGTGGCTGGGAAATCGAGATGCAACAGCATAAAGTATTGAAATTTTGTATTTAGGGAAACCAAGGTCTCATATAAACCTTGGGTCACAATTTAGAATGCATTCTCCTCTTTACACAAATCGCTCTTCACAAAAGCTCTTCTGTTTTATTTATCAGTCAAAAAATCAGTAGGATTGAGATCTATGTACAAGATCAGGGAGCAGAGTCCTGTGCTTTGTACCAGCAAAGGATGTTAGCCCAACAACCTAGTCCACCACAGACTTCCTGTGGGACTGTAACTACACATTAAAAACTATGAGGTATTTATTTCCATGGCACATTTTCACTGAATGGGTGCAAAAAAAAAAAACAACCATCCAAATATGCTTAAAAATCTGAGCCCTACCCACTGTGGATCTCATTTTCCAATGCAGTATCTTTTAACTTGTTAGTGTATTTTGTGAGAATACAGTGAAGACTGAGAAGCAGTCAGAAGATAGTCTAACTTGCCTAAGAGATTTTTTCCCTTGAAAAGTTAGCATAGGCAGAAAGAATTTCTGTAACTTTGGAGACAAACCCCACCAGGACAGGCAATGGAATTATTTCTCACATGTAGGTATTTGCACTGCACATTTGTACATTTTAAATTACTAGGGGTATATATTGATTTGACCTTGGGGCAAAGCTTGGATGTCATTCATCTACTGTGAGCACAGCCATGCACCAGCACTGGTATTTTGCATTCCTCTGCACAGTGCATCAGTTCTGCCTGCTGTGTTTCTACATGGTGCCTGGTATGAATTTTTCACTGGAGCCTGCAAGTCAAATGAGTCCTGTCACACCCCATGATGTGATGGAGGTAACAAGTGTTTGAGGAAAGGCTGTGACAGAGTTCTGTGTGTCCTGGCTGCTCACACACCTGGTCAGCTGGATAGGCCAAAATGCACTGAGATTGTTGTTTCTCCAGAAGCTAAAAAGAATGAGCATCTTCACACTGCCAGCACAAGTGGGAATGGAACTCAATCTCTGGATTTCCCCAAACTTACCAATGAAACCAAAGCAGACACCATGAAAAACAGCTGTGAAAGCACCAGCACCTTCTCATTCTCTTTCTAAACATGCTATTTATTTTCTCTTCTCTCCAAAGGGGTGACGGCTATGAGATTGCTTCCTATAAGACTTGGATGAAGGATTTAACATCTTCCAGAGGAGGGAGTATGTCCATATTTCCACTCTGTGAGGACAGAGGTGTAAAATCTGCAGAGAGCTCTGCCTTGGCATCTCCTCTCAGCAGGAGAAGATCAGCCCCCCAAAATCATGTGGACTAATGGGGTAGTAAAGATTTCCAACTTCCAGCACAAGGGAATGTGGAAACTGCAGGCAGGCATTCAGACCAAGTGTTAGCACTGAAATAGTCTCTTGAATTGATCAGGAATCACACAGCCCAAGGACCACTCTTAGCTAACTCTGTCACTTGCTGAGAGTAGTCTATATATCCATAGGCGCCAGTGGGTGTGAGATACATCTCTCTCTGTGCACTTAAAAAAATGTATGGATTTGTATACATGAATAGGAATATATCAAAATCCTTCACACTTCGATATGAAAATCAGAGAAAGGCAAATTTCTGTCGGATGCCAGAACTTAATTTGGAAATCATTGGTTTGGTGGGCTACTTGTTTAAGAAAATTGCACATATAAACTGTGATACACTGAAGTGCCCAGAGAGATTATTCCTTAATGATCATGAGTACAGGTACCTCCAAAATAAAGAGATACTTAGAGATCTGTTGCCAAAAGACATTTGTGTAGCTCCATAAATACACTTTTTCAGAAAGTCTAAGGCTCAAAGGATGGTCACCCAGAAACCATCCTGACCCATCTCATTTGTACTTCTCAACAAGAAAAATATGCTATTTTCTCACACCTTTCTAGGAAGTAATTTTAAAAGATTTTGACTCAGAATGAGTTGCAATTGTACTCTTAGGTTTTAAAACTATAAAAACTTATTCCAGTATTTTAATGCCCTAGCACATAATCAACCACATCAGCTCAGAGCTCTCACAGCACTTACTTTTATGTTGCCTTCTGTGCTTACACCTTCGTTTCTACAGAAATTTAGCTAATATTTTCTTAATATTTGAAAGGAAAAAAATTGTTGATGATAAATGAGCTACAGAATAACAGAATTGCTGATGTTGGAAGGGGCCTCTGAAGCCCACGTACCCAGCCTCCCGACAGAAGCAGGTTTAACTAGAGGGAGCTGTTCAGGGCCAGCGACACAGCTGCTCAGCGCCACAGTCCTTTCCCCAAAAGCAAAAGCCATGTGCTTCGAGCGCACCCTAGCGAACATCCTGTTGAAGGGTTTTTTTCTGGTTTAAAATCCTGCAAGTATCTGTATTTAACTATCAGTGCTTTGCTGCCTTGATGCTAGGATCTGGATTTAAAAAAATACATTTATTAAAGAAAACGTGGAGAAGTAGATGCCTCAGTACTTCATAAAAATCCAGTTGGGTATTTTACCCATCCATGAATTACACTACATTACTTTTTGCAGTGATTCACTGAATGTGCATTACAGAAGTCTTCGCAAAGGTCTTGAAAAATTACTCATTTTTGATTATTTTCCTTTGTACATAAATATTATAGTGCTGCTGTTACAAAAGGCTCATAAGTTAAAATCATAGAATCACAGAATATCTCAAGTTGGAAGGGACCCATAAGGACTGAGCCCAACTCTGCTCCTTTCAGGACTATCTAAAACTAAACCAAATGACTAAGAGCATATTCCAGATGCTTCTTGAGCTCTGACAGGCTTGGTGCTGTAACCACTCTCCTGGGGAGCCTGTTCCAACCATCCTCCCACTAAAAAGTCTTTTCCTCATGTTCAGTCTGGACTTCCTCTGAGTTTGTGGCACTTGCTCCTGTTAAATTTCTATCAGCTGAGGACTGCACAGCTCTGTAGCCTATCCGGACGTCTCTGTAAGCCCTCTCTATCCTAGAGGGAGTCCACAGCTTCCCTAATTTAGTATCATCAGTAAACCTCCTTAATGCACATTCAACTCCTATGTACAGTTCATTTATAAAAACATTAAAGAGCACTGACCCTAAAACTGAGCCTTGGGGTGACTGGCTGCCAGCCTAGTGTAACTCCATTTACTGTAACTCTTTGAGCCCAACCTGTCAGGGAGATTTAAGATAAAACTACTTACTGGCTGTGTCTTGTTACTGGCAAAGTAACTTTAAAGATACAGTTGTGAATAAATATACAAAATATGTATGGAAAATAACCTAAGAAAAGGATCCAAAAAACCAAAGCTTTCAGATTTGTAAAGGGTCTAAATAATCTTGCAGCAGCCACTTGCAGAAGGTACTGTAACAATAAAGAAACCTTAATAAGTGGTCCTGAAACCATTTCACATGCAGGATAAACCTCTCTGAAGTGTTCAGCTGAAAAGCACGACTAAGATAAACCACAAGGAGACCTATATGTTTTTATTTACCATCACTATTAATTCTCTACTTTCAGACAATATTGTTAGTTGCTGCTTTGTAATTCTTTGAATTGCATTTGACCATCAGGCTCTGATGTGCCCTTGTGCACTTACCTGGTATCTCATCTTAAAGCAAACTTAAATAAAACAACAATGGAATGCCCCCCACTTATAGATGATTATCCACTGTTTAAATGAATACAAGGAAACAAAATGGAAAGCCCACCAGCTCTCTCACTTTGTGCTATGTAGTTTTTGTGCTGCAACTGAGCAACCCCCCTTGGACTGTCACCTGTTGCAAAGACCTGCACAGGTGCCTGCACCAGTTCTGTTTTGCTGCCGAGTTCTGCAGGGCTGGCATGTGCAAGTGCACAGAAACCCATCTGACCAAGACATGTGGTACCATACAGCCCTGCTCATGGTTCCCAGCTGTCAAAGCACAGCACATCCTCTAGCACTGGCCAGGAATAGAGCTATCTAGGTCAAACAGTATTTAACTACTCTCAGTCTTCATCCTCCACAAAGTGGCCAGACTATACACAGCTAAATCCTAAATCTGTCTTTTGATGCATCTTTGTAACACTCATGAAGAGCTGTGCTCGATCTAACATCAGCAGCTGGGATAGCACACTCGGTTATAACTGAGTGCTGACAATACACATCACTTTATTACTATTACATTTTGTTCAAGATCACTTGGTAGCACTTCCAAATCACTTTTAAAAATATCTCTTTCTTTTCATTTGGCTGTTACCTCCTTTAAGGAAGGCATACCCCTTCTTTCTAATCCAACAGATGCAAATAGCCCAATCATTGGTACAACGTCAAATAAAAAATAGTCTTTCATCAAGCTACATTTTGCTCAGGAAGGAGCAATGACAGGCCATGGCCCTGCCTCATTTTCTTCTCTCAACAAAGTCATATGTTGGCTGAGTGTGTGGGCTAAGTGAGTGTCCCCTCTTAACCCTTTCCTCCTATGTTACACTCTGTTCTGCCTGTAGAGATGATTGAATTAGCAGTTTGACCCTTTCCTGGTCAATGAAGGGTTTATGTCTCAACATCTATTCCTTCTCACTGCTACTGAAGGAAAACCATCTTTTATGTACAGGTTGGGCAGAGAATTGATTGAGAACAGCCCTGCAGAGGACTCTGGGGTGATGGCTCATGAAAAACTCAACATGAGCAGGCAGTGTGCACTCGCAGTTCAGGAAGCCAACCACTGCCAACAACTTGGCTGCATCCCAAGCAGGGCAAGGGAGGGGATTCTGCTCCTCTGTTCTGCTCTTGTGAGACTCCACCTGGAGTCCTGCATCCAGCTCTGGATGGAACATGGAACTGTTGGAGCAAGTCCAGAGGAGTGCCACAGTTAAGAAGGGGATTGGAGCACCTACCCTACAAAGATAGGCTGAGAAAGTTTGGATTTTATGGTAGTCCTGCAAGGAGCAGAGTGCTGAAGTCAATGAACCTTAAGGGTCTTTTCCAACGCCTTATGGTTTTCCTCCAACCTGAGATATTCTATGACTAAATGGTAAGTACAGTGGTATATGACAAGTATGTAAAACCTTTATATTTTTCAGTTAAATGTGAAATCATACTCCTTTTTAGTAATACATAAGGGAGAGGAATCAGAACAAGACTAACACTTAAACAAAACCAATCTATTTTATTTCAGTCAAGTTAGTATTTCATTTTTAAACAGTCACACAACACAACTCCAGAGAACTGTACCTCCTACAGTTTCCCATTAGTTATCATGGCTACTGAAAACATACAAAGCACTTAGAACTTATTTTGTTTTAACCAACCTGGAACTTTCACAGTTAATTGTTTTTGTAAATCTTCTACTGTAACTGAATACCACACTCACAAACATCAAATATAGGTACTTTCCATACTGAGTTAGTAATATCAGATAAACTGTCCTGCAACAGTACAGCACTGCAAAAATATCTCAGTAAATTTTGATTAGAAATATACATAAAAGCCTACAAACAAAAATCTGCTAGCAAAATCAGTCAATGGTTCATGTTAACAGTTGTACTAAATAACACCTAGTGAACTAATAAACAACACCATTTGAAAAGAACTCTTTAGGAAGTAGTGGACATATTCACTGAATACTTTTGCACTATACCATTCATAGTCTGAATCAAACTGATTATATCAGGGACACCTTCTTTGGCACAATTCATTTAAAATTAAAGCAAGCTGACCACACTTATGTTCGGCAAATACATATCAAGGCAGAGTTGTAACAGAAATCCTGTGATGACAATGACAGTAACCACCATACTGTGTGTGTACAGATCATGCTTAAAAACTATTCTTTTGCAGCAACAAGAGATATTTGCCAAACATTTTATTAAGAAACTAAAACTCCTATGCCTTCAAAAGCACACCATGAATCATTTCTTCCTCAAGAGAAATTATCAATATTGTGTCTTCTGTCATCAGTATTATGTAAAGCTGGAACTGACAAACCACAGCAAGCACATAAACATATTCTGAAAAAATTAAACTAAACCAGAAGAAACAAATGTAAAAATTTTCTGAAGTTGACAGTTACTCATGGTAGTGCAGATAATAACTTCTGTTACCAAGAATTCTACTTTCGTATGTAAATCCAGCAAAAAAGTAATCAAGGAAAAGGAATTTGGTAACATTAGCTGAAATGCAATAAACTTTGGCAAAATTAGGCATCTAGCTTACACCCCAAAAATGTCAAAGCTTGATGATATCTGTGGAAATATGTGCACCAATCTAGCTTCTAAAGTTCTTCAGAATCTAGTAGTTATAAATAAATTCAGAACCAATAAATCTGTTTTCAACTGCAGGAAATTATTAATTAACAAAATGTTATCTGCAGTAAATTTGTAAGCTATCAGGAAAGAAAATGAGTAAGTTAATTGACTTCTGGTTTTGGAGGAGAAAAACATTTAAGTCAATTTAATTTAATATATGAGTACTAAATTCAATTTTTTTATATAAATCAGTTGGGCATGTTATACTGTGCATGTGTTATTCTATAATTTAGAATGTATTTCTGAATTTTCACATTATTCAAGTTTTTCTTTTGAGAGTGGTGAAATAAAGAAGTGGTTGGGTGGGAAGAAAGCGAGATCTTTACTGGGTCATATTCTGTACTTCGTGTATTTTTACAGCCCATTTTATCAATCTCACCTCTCAAAACTCTGTACTAGGAAGACATCTAATATGGGACAATAGCAGTTGGACCACTTCATAAAACTGCTAACATATCCTACATTCAAAACCCGAGTGCTGCAATCAAATACTATGCCTGAAATTCCCTGGGTGAATTTCTCTCTCTAACTCCTCCTTCTCACTCTCCCTCTCGCTCTGTTCTCCAACATTCATAGCTCCTTCATCTCTGACATGAAAGCATTGGACTTCAAGTTGAAAATCTTGGTTCTTTCATGGAAAAAAGAAAAGAAAGACAAAACAATGCTCATAGAACATACAGCAATTACTCTAAAAGTAAATCCAAGCATGAGGGTATTTTACACACTTCTGTTTTTTTATCACAGAATAGAAGCATGTTTCTGTCCTTTCTAAAAGATTACTGAAATTTGAGTTGTAAAAGTGAACGTGAAAAATTTTTTTATTGCTGCCTCTGATGACTAGCATCAGCACTTACTTTTTGCAGTCCTTGTGTCTTCAAACTAACAACAGGGGTAGAGACAGACACTTGTGACTGAATAAATTCAGTGACAGCTTTCTTCTCAATAAACTCAGCTATTTCATCTTCTAGAATTTTTTTCTTTTCTTCTAATTTCAGCTCCTCTGCTTGATGCATTCGCATAAGATGATCAAATTTAGTCAGTATCTATTTAAAGAAAGCACAAAAAAATAACATTTCCAACTAGAAACACAAGGGGGTGATATCACAATATAAAAACCCTCTGCAAACTAACAGTAAAACCCATCTCAACTTGTGTTAACAGTCATAAGTTTAAAAAATTGCAGTTATTTCCCCAAACTGTTGACTAAAAAACAGCAATATAGAAAAATAATAACTTTTATCAGACTGTTCTCATGATCCAAGCTATTACACTCAAAGTACAAGTGGAAAACATGGGAGGCACTTGGAGAATACTAGATTTCCTGCTACGTTTTACTGTACCTTTATTATATCAAAAATACCGAGGCTTTTAGAGATTAACCAATTATCAACAGACAGATTAAATCAAGATGTGTCAAGTAGAATACAGTTCCCTAAAATCAAGTGGGGAAGTGTATATTGATCAGATTTAAATATTAATAAGTACACAGAGTAAGTTCAGTTGAGGAGCTACTAGTGAGCTGCAAGAAGCTAACTACTTTTGTACAGTAATTGCTCTTCAATTGAGTTTTTTTGACATACTAATGTATTTCAGTTTCCAGATGTATTCCAACCAGTTTAAACCTCCTGAAAAGTTGTGTGTGACAACAAAAGGGTACTTCATCCTTCCTCATCTCCCATTTCCCCATACACAAATTCTCCTAGAATCCTGCTTTTGCAAAGAAGAAACTGAGAATTAACTAAGACTATAAATGTAACAGGATGCCTGCTGTACACAGCAGAGCTGACAAATTGTATAGGTGCACCTACAAGTTTCCCCTAAATGAAGGATGTGAATAAGTACAACAGAAACTCCTGGTTTTCTTTAGTTTCCAGATACAAATACTGCAGCAAGAGTACATGATAGATGTTCTTTAGGAGTGACTGCATGATCACTTTCCACATCAGGAAGTTGGAAAACTAATATCCATAATTTTGCAATATGCAGAGCTCACAAACCACTTGGTATAAATCACAGAAGGAAAATATCACAGGATAGCACAGATGCTGTGTAAGACCTTGCTGAACCTGCTTTGAACATGGCTAAGCATTTTTCCAATTGGGCAGCCTCATACTGAGAAGGACTGAATCTTTTCTTCTCCACAAATAGCATGGGGTCTTAATAGATTCAGAAAACAAATACTAAGCCACCTTCTTATTTAAAACATGCACCCAAACACCTCAGAAAAACTACTACAGCTTTGCTGGGGGTCTGAGGTACAAAAAGAACATTAATAAAAATACACAGGTTTCCAATTTCAATTAAACCAGTGTTTGAATATAAATACACATGACCATGATAAGTATCTGGCAGAAAGTAGATGAGAACATCCTATCTTGCTAGTCCAGCTTGACAGGGCTAAATCTTAAAAAACATAGCCAAGAAATATTCCACATCTTCAAATAATCTTAAGGCAGCTTGGAATAGATGAGATTTTAAAACCAGAACCAAAACAAACCAAGAGAATACCAGACACACACACTTTCAAACCTCTCAGCACGAGGGTTGAGCTCAGATTTAATAACTGAATCTGGAAGTCAAGTAAACACACATGGCCCACTCTGGAAAACCACCCAGGGCATTTTTCCCTATCATCTTTTTTTTTACAGAGCAATCTATGCACAAAAAGCACCTAATGTGTTGTTATAGCATACCAGTGTTTCTCAGCACACTGCTAGAGAAGAGAAAGAAACACAACCATTACCTTCATCACTCTCTTACTTCACCGTACCAACTCCTGCTCTATAGAGAAGTAACAACTCTCCACCAAAGCCTCTAGACCATAAGCCTTCCAAAAACAAAACAAAACAAAAACAACAAAAAAAAGTGTTATTTCTAGAATCACAGAATCATTTACACTGGGAAAGACCTTTAAGATGATCAAGTCCTACCATTAACCCTGCACTGCCAAGTCCACCACTAAACCATGTCCTCAAGTGCCTCATCTATGCATCCTTTAAATACCTCCAGGCATGGTGAGCAACCACTTCCCTGGGCAGCCTGTTCTTCAATGCTTAATAACCCTTTCAGGATGTCTTTCCTAGCATCCAGTCTAAACCTCTCATGACACAACCTTCAGTCCATTTCCTCTCATCTAGTCACTTACCACTTGGGAGAAAAGACAAACCCCAAACTCACTACACCACTCCTTTCAGGTAGTTCTGGTGAGTAATAAAGTCTCCCCTGAGCCTTCTTTACTTCAGCCTAAACAACCAGAGTTCCCTCAGCTGCTCCTCATAAGACATATTCTCTTGTTTCTGGTGTCTAATCAATCTGCTAATCTGATCAACCTGTGTAATTAAACTGCTTTTGATTTAAAGCATTACTGTCCTCAAAATAAAAGAAAATTATAAATATCAACCAGTGATTTTGTTAAGAACTTAGCTGTTCCAAATCTCAGAAAACAAACTCAAGACAGACAGGCATGCTTGCCTGTTGCTCTGCCTCTTCCAACATTGCTGCATTCTCGTTCACTCTCTGCACAAATCGTTGCTTAATCTCCTCTTCTTTTCTTTCCATTTCAAGGAAGAACTCCAGCCTCTTTGCCTCAATGACTTCCTGCAGACTGAAGTTCAAAAATGTAAGCAACTCTCCAGCACGCTGCTTTATTCAGTGTGGAAAACCAACAATCCAGACAATTATGTAAACAATACTCATCTGAAATATTAATTTTTACAGCTTCCCACATAAAAATTCATAAAGAAACCTAAAAAGAAACAAGCATCTAATCTTTCTATTTTTTTATTTACGTAGACAACCCTGAGTAAAATTATTTATGCTAACAGCTCCTAGGTAATTTACATTTCAAAGTGAATACAGTACTTTAGGCATCTCATGTTCTAAAGACTTGATTTATACCTTTCTGACTCCCACATGCATAAACTTCCTTTTTAAGTTGATTCCTACTATGACACTGAAATTGCCAGAAAAATTTCCCAAAATTTCTGCATTGTGAAACCTCAGTCTTCAAGTAGGACCATACAAAAACAATTAACCCGGAGTATTAACATAACAAAAAACTGATTGTTCCTATATGAAAATGAAAGAAAATAACAGGATCTTCAGAATATACAGCACTCTATTTATGTAATGTCAAAATTTAAATATGGCAGAATTACATTAATAGAGAATAAATACAATTTCCTAAGTAGTTAAACATCCAAAACACAGGGTTACTTTCCAACATGCAACTGCCAAAACCTCAAGACTGCTTGTTTTTTCCTGAACCCTCTCTTACAGAAGCAAATATACTGCATATATATTATACTTGAAATTATATAGGAGTAAATTAGTTCAGATCATTGAGCAAATATGTGGCAGAAGAACAAGTCAACAAGTAAATCAAACATTACTTTTAAATCTATGCCTCCCTTTTCAGTTCACAAGATAATTTTTTTTCCTTCAAACAACAGGTACTTGAAATTGAGATACTTCTTTCATGTCAAAGCATATAATAGGAAATTAAAAGATGCTAGTAATTCATGCATATCAATAAACTAGTAGAGGTTTGACATTTTCAGGGTCTATACTGCCACTGTCAGGCAGTGCTGGCAGGAAACACTGCTTTTCAAGGAAAAATGAATGGAGCTTGTACACAGCTGTACCTCATACATCAAACTGCCTTTGAAAAGCAAACCTGCTTAATGACACAGGTTCTTCCATCAAAACATTTACCACAAAATTCTCTAAGTCACATGATTCCAGAGAGCAGAACTGGTGGATCACAGCTGTTTGGAAATCAGCCCTTTCCAGCTAACATGAGTTATTGTCCTTTGTCAGGTAACTCATGCCTTCCATTCTGATGTAAAATAAAGAGGTATGTACATCAAATATTTCATTTTGATTTATACTTTTAATACACATGCATGCTTATGTACCAGTTTTTGTTCCATCTTTCTATTTAAATCATTTATAAATGGAAAAACTTACCAAAAAAAAAAGATCTGAAGAGTTAATTATTTAAAGCAATACTAAGCTTAAACAGCTCTCTTCTTTATTTAAATTTATGATGACTGGACAGGTTCCCAGTCCTAAAGTTTCTTATTTGTATTCAAAATATCATCTAAAGAGACAGAAGAAACATCTCGAAATTGCAAATGCAGACGTTTGCAAGATATCAAGGTCAGAGCACTCCTCCTATTCTATCTTATTTGACCACTGCATGGCAACAAAATTAATTTAGAACAATTACCTTTTTGTGTTTGTGTCTGCTTTGGGGGTTTTTAATCAGCTTTGAAGTAACTTAAGTCATCCTGAAATTCTAAATCCCTAAAACCACATGAAACAGGGACATGGTTTTCACATACATGTATTAATTCACATTAAGTTTAGACAATAATGCTAGCAGTCTCACATTATACACACTTCTGCAACCAGTGTCAGTTCTCCTAGATAAAATGCTGCCTTTGGATGCAATAAAGCTGCTAGTCTAAGTTAACATGCTGCAATCCCACCTTTGTTTCTTTAGGTGAACATCTTTACACCCAGACTAGGTTCCTTTACCAGGTAAAGGCAATTTTGTCTTGAAATTAGTAAAATATTAACTTTGAAGACACTGCACTCAGTAAGTAACCAAATTACATGTAGAAAGAAAAGGAGAAATAAAAGTGTATTTTTTAAATTTACTGTGTGGGTTCCAGTAAGTGTTCAAGTGGAAGTGTGAAAGTGTTCAAGGCTAGGCTGGATGGGGCTTTGAGCAACCTGGTCTGGTGGAAGGTGCTCCTGTCCATGGCAGGTGGGTTGGAACTAGATGGTCTTTGAGGTCTCTTTCAATCCCAACCATTCTATGATTCCATTAAATATCCCTTTCCCCTGGACTGAATTGTTCTGGAAATCACCAAGAAAGAACTAACCCAAAATTTCCTTTTCTGCGTTTGGCATATCAGCAAGAAAATAACCCAAGCACTCTTTGGTTTTGGAGATTTGGGGAGGAAAGAAAAATGGTTCACCAAATCCTAAGCCAATCCTTTCAATATTACCGCATCCACTGCTCACAGTAAAACATTTCTTGGTTTATCTGAAGACTGGTTTCACTGCTTTTCATTTACCATGTTATGAAAATCAAGTTCACAGGTTCTCTCATTCTGCTGGCTTAGACATCCAGAATGTTATACTCTGTACAAAGACACCTGCAAAATTTAAATGTTACAACTAACTATTTAAATAACGTATTCTTATTGAGGTTTTGAAGGGATTGTGAAGAAAGTCTAAACCAATCATACATACCAGCACCACCACATGCCTTTCTACAGAAGCATAGCTGTGACATACAGTTTTTCTGTCTGCATGAGACTGAAAGAATGGAAGCCTAAAATTGCAAATCAGACATATTATGTTTATAAATAAAGACTCTGAAGTGAATACAATTCTCAGTGGAACTTTGAACAACTTGGGTATTTAAGTTTGTTCAATTAAACTTTTAAAAGCTTTCAAATTTGAAAGTACCACTTGTAACTTTTTGCATAACATTTGACAATCAATTAAAGGTGTATCAGAAAAACTAAAAAAATGAAAGATTAACTAGTGGCAGGTATTTAGCACAGTGCTTCAACTCAGTCAACTGGCTCAGTTGATACTGAGCAATCGTAAGATGTGGTAGATCTAAATAATTAGCAATTTTCCAGTAGAAGCATGAAAAAGAAGTATTTTGGGCATGGTCCAATCTCATTCTAAGACGATTAAAATATTCAGCTCAAATGCAAAGGTCTGCAACTGGTCAGATGAACTCCATTGCCTTAAGTGACTTCTTAAGGAAAAGGTCTAATAGCCTTTCAAATATTAGGTTTCTTTTCTTAGACACGACAACAAGAGTCATGTCAACCTTCCTCTACATATAAACTTATTCGTGTCACTGAATCCTTCCTGGTTTTCTGTCATCATCTTCAAAACATTGAAAAATAAACAAGTTCAAGAACTGCAAGGTCTAAATATCTCAGTTTCAGGGAGGATTAAAGCATGGAATGATTCCCCACATACTGAGAAACCGAGATCCTTATGTTACAATTATGTTTAATTGCAATTATAATGAAGAGCATATTGTAATTATGGTGACAGAAAAACAACTAACCCAGAAAATTANGGTCTAAAAGCCTTTCAAATGTTAGGTTTCTTTTCTTAGACATGACAACAAGAGTCATGTCAACCTTCCTCTACATATAAACTTATTCGTGTCACTGAATCCTTCCTGGTTTTCTGTCATCATCTTCAAAACATTGAAAAATAAACAAGTTCAAGAACTGCAAGGTCTAAATATCTCAGTTTCAGGGAGGATTAAAGCATGGAATGATTCCCCACATACTGAGAAACCGAGATCCTTATGTTACAATTATATTTAATTGCAATTATAATGAAGAGCATATTGTAATTATGATGACAGAAAAACAACTAACCCAGAAAATTATGAACATCAGAGAATCTAAATATGCAAGCATCCAGCCTGAATATCAATCTTCAGCTGTTTTCAACAGATCCTGGCCTATCGGTTTTCTTCCTTCAAAACGGAAAAGTCCCCATAGGCAACAACTTCAACTTAAAAATGGACTTCAGAAAATGTCCAACTTCAAAACTCTAGCAATGCTCTCCTCCCTTGCAAACACCTAGGCTAATTAGATGTGTGTGTGTGTATATTTAGAAGTTTGTTTTGCTGGAAGCACTCTTCATGACTAGATTTCTGTTTTCAACTATTTCAAATTTTACTATTCAAAACACCTCAGCAATTATCTCTTGCTGAGAATGAACTGAAACTAGGAATTAATGATCCTAACGGACATAACTGGCTCATCAAAAAGGCAGGACCAGACCATCTGCACACACACAGCAAAACCTTATCTTTACTTTTCAGCAACAAAGAAATGCAAATGCCAATTTTAAGTAGGAAAAAATTATTAAAAATCCACTTCCTGAATTTTATAACCAACAGATACTGCATCAAATGCATAAACCACACCCCAAACACTCTATTGACTTCATTACTTCATTTTTAGAATGCAACTGCAAATAAACAAATTAAAAAGTTTTATGAAATAGCTTCACCAAAAATACAGGATTAGGGAACAGGTGTTTTTGAAAGTGTACACAAGACAGTCGCATCAGAATACCTTTATTTTCCCCTCTCACATCTAGTAATAAAGATGCAAATATATTTTTCTGTTGTGTGCTGAAACCACCTCTTTCCACATCTCCCATTAAAAAAGTAAAACTTGCCAACATCTTTTTACACACATGTAAAAGTCTAAGTGTTTTACACACATGTAGGAGTGAAAGCCTTTAGAGATGTCTGCCCACAACCTATCTCACAAGGTAGCTGGACATCCAGGAATTACTGGTTTTGTTTTGCAGTGGCATACAACTTTGGATGAATAAACTACTGTCCTACTTCTAAATCCAAAACAGTGGTACAAGAACTTCACAGGCAGCTTCTTCACAATATGTCAAAAGGCAGGGCACATGAGCTACTCAAATGTCAGTCTTCAAATGCTACAAACAGCCAATTACTCAAGTGTAGCAAAGGTTTTCTAAATTTGCATTATCACCAAATTTAATATGTAGACAGCTACATGACAGGCACAAAATATGACTTCTCAACATACATTTTGATCATTATTTATACAAGTAGCATGAAATTTTAATCTTCAGGCATATACTGCTATGCAATATTAATTATACTTTAAAACTACAGCTCTTGAAAGCTACATGTATATATGGTAAACGTCTTTAAGGACAAAAAGGATGACAATTTAATAACACATTTTTGCCTGAAGCAACCGAATAGTCCATATTCTAAAAGATATTTAAATGTACAAGCAAACTGGGAACCACTGAACTTCCTCTGTGTAAAAAGACATTTTCTATTACACTGCTGAGGATGACATTTTTTATTGTTTCCTCAGTAACTTGATAAAACTCCTTGTGGGTAAGGCTGCATTAGTCTGCTAATTACACTGCATACAAATCCTCTAAATTCTCTTCCTTTTTTATGGTATCATAAAATGTTCCTCCGTAAACACCAAACACCTTGTCTTTCAGACCTCAGCATCATTCAATATCCCACATTACCAAGGGACAACCATATCCATCCTAACCTTACTTTTCTCTTCCTGTTGCAGTAAATCTGGGAAAAAGTTCATTTTTCTAGATTCTTATGAAATATCTCTTCTCATCTTTCCAAAACAATGACATTTTTAATAGATATGATTTACCAAAACTAATTACTAAATATACTTTCTTGCCAAAAATCTCTCAATAAACCTGACACCTAGTGGGCCATACATAAAAACTACACACCAGAGAGAACTCAGCTCTTCTGTATATCCAAGAAGCAAACAACTTCTAAATGGGCTCTGAAGTGTAAAATACTGGGATGTTCTGATGTGAACCTGCCACTTTGAGCTGTTAACAAAACGTGAACTGTGTAGGGGTTTTACAAACATAATTCCTGTGTTTGTAGAAGAAAACACTTCTATGGATGATGGTTTTTATAATTTAACTCTTATCCTGAGATGGCTGTACACCATGAAATCCAACTTCAGAAAAGCCAAATGTACTGGAGTCAATACTGCCATGAATAAATCTCAAAAAAAAAAGTCTTCTCTTGACAAGGATAACAAGATATCAGCTGTTAACACAGGTTCTTAAACCAAAACCAAATGAAAATTCTATGGTTCATTTCAGTTGATTTTAAACTTCTTTCACCTTTGGTTCTCTTTTTATGAAAAGGATGTATTACTTTCTTGTTAATTCAAGAGAAGCATCAAGAGACCACTGATTCAAGGTCAGCTCAAGATCATTTAAATGAACTAATCTGCAAATGTGCCTTGGTTCAAACAATGAGAAACTGTTTCTAACACAAAGTCTTACTCTGTTTTCATGCCTGGTTTAAGTCAGTATTTCCCACCACAACTATGCAGTAACAGTGCTTCACTAAACCATGAAGGCTTGAGCAACTCCTGAAGCATCAGCTCTTCCCATCGGGATCTGACCTATTATAAGTACAGTCCCATGCATAAAAGAACACAAAAGGAAGCTGGAAGAGGGAGACGAGAGAACTGGAAATAAAAGATTAAACAAAATGGATATAGAAATTATAAATGCTTCCTGCAGAAAGCAGCTTTACTACATGAAACAATTGAGTGTCTATAACCCTCTGCTTAACTTTCCTTTGGAATCCTCTTTTAACTCCCTACAGTCTAGCAAGAGATTTCTTAACCTGAAAATGCTGATATTTGTTATTATGGCAGATAATGTGGGAGACAACAGTGTAACCACTTATTTTATAAAAGTTTTTGCTTCAGTTCCTTCTGAACCTGTAGTCCAACCAAAGCATTATTCAGAATCAGACATTCTTAAGAAAGAAAGTAAAACATAATGCTAATATATAATTAAAATAATTTTAAAATTCATACAGCACATGTACCCAAAGAAAACAGACACACTTCCTGAGAAAATTAAAATTAAAATCTTCAGGTTTATTATAGAAGAGAAAGATTTCAGAAATACAATTGGCTTTCATGTTTTTTAAAAAAATGCTCATTTAAACCCATATACTTCTCCATGAAGATAACTGAATGAACAGCTACATCCTTCAATTAAAAAAATATATTCTTTCCTTCTTAGAAAACCTATTTTATGTATGAACCCTGCTCTGCATTGGGCTGATGTGAAGTGAATGGATGCTGAAAGCAAGGGCTGCACAGGAAGTCTTACCTGACTGGTTTGTTCTCAGGGCCAATGTCTCTGCAACCCAACTTTTCCAGTCTGCAGCGTCTGTACAACTCATAATATGCACAAGTCTTCTCCCTTAAGTCTTCCATATTTGTGCAAAGCATCCTGCGAAGCTTTACAGTGTCACAGTGGCTCTCATTTTCCACTAATCAATAAAAAGAAGATTTTATTATTACACAGAAGTAGCAAAATACTCAAAATACATTTTAAACAGCTTAACTTATTTTGTTCACTAAATATACTTCTAGGAAAAGGTATCTTGTTGTTTATTATACCTCTTATACTTTCTTATAATTTCTAATATACACACTGAAGTACATAACATATTTCAACCCATCCTGATTTCCTGTCTCAGCTGAACACCATCACATTTGTCTCCTTTTTAACCCTCTCCTTTACTGACAATCACAGATGTTTGAAATTTGGTAGTGCTAGAGGCACTGCCACTATACTAACCCACCCAAATGCTACATACCCCATCTCATACCTTGATTCCAAGGATGTGTCAGCGTGGATGAAACTACCAGTTAGTGCATGCCTCAAGCATTAATTGCTAAATTCCTTAAACTGTTGATCCAAAATACAATCAGCTTGGCATCAGTGAAACAGCCCCTTGTATAATTGGTGAATTTTATACTTCAACAACAGCAAAAATCTCCTAAAAATACTTTTAAGAATTCCTTTACCTTTTACAATGCCCCAAGGGTATTGACGAGCTCTCACCATTTTATTTCCAATTTTCACCTTTTCCATACTTCCTACCACAGCAAATGGCAAATGACCCTGTAAGAGTCATACCGATAAAGTTTTATCTGTCAGCATTCTTATGTTAAAACAGAAAAACACTTAAGAAAAAAATTAGGGAGGAAAACACCATTTCAGGAAAAGCCAACAGGCAGTTTCAAACCAGCAACCACTCTTAGGAGATCAGCAGGTAGGCTATATCTACTGATAAAAACCTCAAACTACAATAAAAGCAGAAGGAGCAGACAGACCCAGATGGGTGTGTTGCCAACTCAGGGGAACCTCAACAGGCTGGAGAGATGGGCCAATGGGCACCTCATGAAGTGGAAATAAGAGCAATGCTAAGTCTTGCATGTGAGGAGGAATAAGCCCATGCCCCAGCACATGCTGGGTACCAACTGTCTGGAAAGGCACTTTGCAGAATAAGACATGGGGGCAACGATCTGGTGAACAGCAAGTGGTCCTGATTCAGCAGGCCTGCCCCAATAGCAAAGGCAGCCAACTACATCCAGAGCTGCACTAGGAAGTGTCAGTCCCAAAGGGAAAACTGCTTTAGAACATATGACTCACATTGTGACAGAGGTCATATCCCAGTAACACTCATGTGACAATCACAGGTTGGACCCTGTGGTGTGGTTACTGCTGTGGGCTCGGCAGAAAGACAGGCTGGGCAGTGACTGCCTGCGTGCTGACCCAACAGCTGACCAAATAAAGAAACACCATCACCTGGAAAATACATCACTAGCAGAGCATGGAAGTGCTAAGTAACAAACCACCACGTTTCCCCACAGCAAAGGGACCTGTTACTAATGGACAGCTGCATGTTCTCACTCCCTGGCCAGGTAACAGAGGTTGGGACTGCAGAGCCATGGGCTCCAGCATCCTGGCTCCTGTTCCCTACTTTCAAACCCCACTACACACAAACATGATCACCTGCACCTACAAACACACCCACGAGAGCAGCAAACACAGAGTGCTCAAGGCAAAGCCCTCAGGCTTCACAGCCTTACATGAAAGCTGGCAGCTACCCCTGGGACAATCAGAAAGGACAACAGAAAATAAGCCAGAGTTACATCTGACTTTTTCATTCCCAGAGAAAATCTGTCCTAATTTCAAAAGAAAGTACTAAATAAAAAAAAAAGGCAGGTGGAAGACTTGCTTTAATAAAGACCAGAGAAAATTGTAGACATGAGGCACCTAAATATCTTCTCTACCAGATGTAAAATGGTGTTTGTTGAAGAAAAGAGCAAAGTCAATCTGTCCATCTATTGTAGTAATTATATATTAATTAACCAGATATTAGAAAAACCATTTATGCATGAGAACCTCTTTTCTGTTACAAATATCAACAGCACAGGGACAGGAAGATTTGCAAGTAGGGGGAAAAAAAGCCAACACATAAGAGCTTTTTAAGGAGAGAGAAAAATAAACAAGCAAACTTGTGACATGCAAATGTATAAGCTTAAAGACTGCTTTAGTGCTGAAATATCAATATTTTTGTCATTTACTTACATTTGTGATGGTATTAATTTCAGAAACAGTTTCATCATCAGTAGGAAACTGGTATATCTGGATGCCATTACTAATTAATTCACTCATTATTTTCTTCTTGAACTCCGGCAGCTCAGTTTTAGAAATGCTGTCTGCTTTGCCTATAATTGGTATAATGTTCACCTATTAATGACATAAATTATATGAAACATGTGAGACTTCAATTTTGAGATGGCAACTTTTGTAAATAGAATTGTTTTCTAAAAAGCTGCTTAAAACTTCCCCCGCAGTGCAAACTTTTCCATCAATTAAAGATATTCTCTTGGGCATCCTTTAACAAGCTAGAAACTCCCTTATATACTCCCTTAAAAGTAATTGATTCTAAGAACAAGGCAGGAGGTCTCACAGAGTGAAGTACTTAAAAGAAAGCTATGCCTACTTATTAACTAAATGCCATTAAGTATTTATATCTCTGCTAGAAAAAAAAATAGATTGTTTAGTTTACAGCAGCAGGAGACATGGCTCAGGTGTTAAAATGAAAGCTGACAGTCTAAATACACAAAGAAAAGGAAGCTGGCTACCAAACCTTGCCTACCCCAAGCCTCTTCCTTGGGTTCATTTCAGCTACAACTTCTTCAACTCACCACTGCAGCACAGGTCCTCAAGTATCTGACATGAGCAGGCTAAAGGCTAAAGCATCTTGCTTACCAGTCTTTACCCTAAGTATTCAGAACACAGAATCCAATTCTATTAAACTGCCCTATTTCCTAAAATAGTTACGGCAGTAACTTGGAAGCCATCAGATGCCAATTTTTTCTTACAAATACTCTCGTCTCAAGACACATTTTTCAGAACTAAATGCAAATAATGAATGCCAATAACCAAATATTTTATAAGAACAATATAAATAACTCTTCCAGATTTCAGAAGATGAAGAGTTTTACAGTTGCTTGATCACAGATACAAAAAGTAAGGAGATGGGAAAAAAAAAGAAAAAAACCGCACATACTTTCTATTCTTCTGAACACTCTGTCTGAATGGAAATGCCTAAATACCAAGAACAGATTCAAAATGGGTATTTTTCAAGTAAGACTTCTAAAATGTCCCAAAGAAAAAGAAGTAAGCCAATTCTGAAGTATGACTTCTAAGATTACATGATGATAGTCATTAATTGTGTAGCATACATGATGTAAGCATATATGGGGTAAAATATCTAAAATCAAATTAAATGATGGAATACATTTTTTTAATAACCGAGCTCATTTAGAATTGTAGAAACAATCTGTTACAGCTAGGAGTAATTCACACCTTCAATCAACTTAGCTGAGGGATATCAATTTAGGCTTTCTCTAATATAGGTCTAAAAATGGATGGAACACAAAGTCCTCAGAATTAAATTAACCTCTACTCTGTCTCTTCAACATGAAACTTTTTCAAGCACTCATTAATTAGGACAGAATTTCTTAGAAAACAAATAGCAGAGAAAGTCTACCAAGGAGAACAGTAAAAACCAAAATCATCAGAAACTGTGATTACAGCTGTCAACATTGACATTAAATCATCACCACTGTATTAAAATTGAAAAGCATAAAATTTACCCTGGCTTTAGATAAGCAACAAAGAATGAAAAGAAATACATGTATTTGAAATCAGTGTTGGTTGTAAGAGCTGGCTGATTTAAGTGTATCTCCGTGAATCAATACAAAAATTTCTGAAGATTCTTTCTGAAGGGAAAAAACCCAAAGTAAATCCCCACGACATTTTACTGACTTAACCATAACCTGTACAGAATTCTGCAAGAATGAATTAGAACTGCAGAGCTCTTAGATGAATAATCACAATTTCCAGCAAGAAAGGGTACAGGAAAAGATTCCCTTTATCTGCAAATGAAACCTGGCCGGTCTGTGGTGATGCCATCCTAGGCAAAACTACAGGATTTTCCAGTGTCTAAATGCTAGAGTCCAAATTCTTAGCTAGTCATCCAATTCGTAATAGCGAAAAATAAACTGACCATAGATACCCTGTTTTTCTCTTCAAGGACTACAGAGTACAGGATGAACCTAATCTATTCCAAGAACCCTCCCTACCTCTGAGCTGTGTAATCTGGTATTGTTTTGTAGCAGCAGACCGTAACAAAAGTACACAGTGCACACTGTAGTGGATTTAGGAAGAAACTCAAGACAGCTTTGGGCATAGATTTACACAGCTGATGCAGGCATGTGGCTGTACCATCTTCTCTTTATGGAATCCTGTACTCAGTGAATGCACTTAGGGATTTCCACATCCTGGGAAATTCCAAGTTCTTAATTGCCACAAGAAGAATGCAGTACTAAAAGCACCACAAACACATGGCTCCACAACAAAATGGAAACTGAACTACAGCTAAAGCATGTAACTCTTTCTGTGTGTATATGGATATTTCTGCAGTAAGATCAGAAAGAAGAATCCATTGCAAAGGGATAAAACAACAGAGTTACACATGGTTCATGCTCTCTCTGAGCCAAAGCAGAACTAAAAATATTTGCAGTAGGTGGCTAGAAGCCAAAATTCCCCATGGCAGAATTACTTTTGGTTTATCCTGATGGAATTATTTTCTTAGGATGCTGGGACTCGAGGATCTATATCCTTTTCTTTTGGAAGAAACAGTTTTAAAGGAAGTTCAGTAAAGAGAGGGCACAACCTAGAAACCAACAACATAGCACATAGAAATGACCCTGTTCTCCCCTACCTTTGCACCACCATATCTTCCCTCTGCTTGCTCTCTGCTATTGAGAAGTTCAAAATGCAAAATACATCCACAAACAAAATAACAAAAATCCCAAATGCGCTTATCAGCCACAAATGTGGACTAGACAGCTGATTTAATCCTTGTTATCATGGAGAAACTTCTCACTAACAAGTAAATGCAGAAAGAAAATTTAGCAGGAGGGGCTCTACTAAAGCACAAAGGAAAAGGCTAAAGGCACAGCAAATACATTTAAGTTTTCAAATTTCACAACATTTCAACAAATTAAATCCAAATAATATAAGGTGTCTAAAAATTGGTTAAACATTTAGCTTCATCCAGTTCCCAGAGCCCTATTATAGGAAGAAAGTTAAGGATTTAGAAAATGCAAGTGATTTCACTAGAAACTGCAATTTTAAAGATTTCTAAACAAAGCAAGATGTTAAAACACTACTGCAGCCTATCTTAGACAAAGCTACATTGGCAGGGTGCTCTGTTCATGGCACATGCCCCTTCAGTTATCTATAACGAAGATCCTCACACTGCTGCAGAGCTTTTTATAGGCCAACTTTCCATCAGTCCCAAAACTAGACACAAACTTAATTAGAAATACTATAGCACTTATGGAAGGTACCCTATCCAGTCTCTCAACAATGTTTACAGTTTAATAGAAGTAAAGTACGTGTGGTTCTACTTTTTTTTACTATTTCTTTAAACTTTAAAAAGTTAAAAAAATACTACTTTTACTACTTTTTTCAAACTGCTGTGCTTCTTTTTTCAAACTGCTGTGCTTCTTTTTTCAAACTGCTGTGCTTCTTTTTTCAATGTTCTTGCTGGATGTCTCTCTCCTTTTGACTTGTAAATAAACAAGTGATGAACTGCAAGCTACTTGCGTCTGAACTTAAAGTATACCAGTGCCAAAAAAACATTACAAAACCAAACACATCAATATAGAACTGAAAGGTGATAGTGGACCTAAAAGCTACAAGATGCTTTAGAAAGTAAGACAAATTCTTGGAACTGTTTCCAAGTCTTACCTTACTGTCTAGGCTTCTCATAGTTAACAAATCTATGGTTTTTAGGGAACGGCCTGTAGGTGAAATGAAATAGAGGCAGACATGGATGCGAGTATCATGGTAGCTAAATAAAGAACGTATAACTTTCAGTTCTTCCTCAAGATAGGCTTCAAATTGTGCATCTATATAATCCACTATTGGCTGATAGCTGTAGAAAATAAAATTTAACAACCAGGTATTAGCTACTCCTAAGCAGAGACAGAGTAAGAAGGGAATTCTCTTGTATTGTTCTGTGGATTTTTGCTTTACACGTCAAAAGGCTGCTCAAGTAGGGCAGAAAATGACATGTACAGACTAATCTTAATTTCTGAAAAGCTACTCAAAAAAGAATTGTGCATCTAATACAGACAAAACATTTCCTAGCTACCATACTAGTAAAAAAAGCTACATAAAGTTAATTATGATTATAACCAAACTTCCCAACTGATGTTTTTAAATTTTTGCAATTAAGTTGTCAAAATGCAGAACTCTTAAATATAAGAAAGATACAACAACCTCTTAGATACAAGAAAAGAAAGAATGTGCAACTAAAGATGAGCTTTATCTTCTGAAGTACTGTACATGAGAGAACTCTTAAACAATAGCCAAAAACTATATACTCTTAAACAATAGCCAAAAACATACTACATATAAGAGACTAAATCTGATTTATAGTAAGTACAGTTTAAGTATACTTTATCCTACTTAAAACCAAATTCTAATGCACTTTCAAAAAGAAAGATTTACTAGATGTACAAGCAGTGCACCCTTACATTTCTGCTACACAAAGTTTCTGAACCAGATCAAACGCTATCAAAATCCAGAAGCAGGTCTCACACACAAAATTAAAAGAATGAGAAGGCACCTCCTATACCACACATCAAAACCTCTAATAGTTATACTAGTATCTACTTGCATCTCCTTCATTCAATTCACTAGCAGCAGCTATTACCCAATCATATCATAAGCCACAGCTCTCATGATCATCTTAAATGAGACAAACCTTCTTTTATTATATGAGTACCACCATTTAGGTACTCATATAGCATAAATTCTTTACAATTAAGATGAAAGAAACAAAATCTGCTGAGACAGTTCAGCCCTGTAAAACCTTAAATTCACAAAAGCAGAGACTCAAAAAAAGTTCTGAAAGACACCACTGTGCTGCCTCTACATCTCCTGACTAAACCATCTGACACTGAAAACAAAGACCTTTGGTAATGCACGTGATGTTACATCCAGTTTAAGGTCTTCAATGTGTTATAATCAAATTGTTAAAAACCCTGTAGATCTAATCTATATAATCTACAGTACTTTACAATCTGTTTGGCTGTTTAAAAACCCTCCTGTTGACTTCCCTGCTTTTCTCCACCCCAAAATAAACTACTGCATGTACATACATTTATAAAAGATTATATCATAAAGAAAGGGGCAGAGTTCATCTGATTTATAAAATAATTTCCTACATGAGAAGAAAAGTATGTTTACTTTGACACAGGGAAAACAGTTAACTGTCTATTTGGAACACATATAAGACAACCACTTACCACAAAGCCCAAAGAAAAATCAGCTTGCAGTTAAGACCAAAACTTCAGCATAACATAGTGACAAGAGGGCACTTACCTATCTGCTTTGTTCATCTGGTCACCAAATCCCACTGTTTTTACAATAGTTAGCTTCAAAAGAACATTACTTTCCTGGAGTTCACAAGTCTGGGCTCTAAGTCGTACACTTGACAGAAAATGTGTTGATGGAGAGTCCTCAAAATTGGTGTTAAACAAACTGCTCATTAAGGCTGATTTCCCAATTCCAGTTTCCCCTGAAGTGAAACACAAGGGTTGGGGAAGACAATTTGCACATCAAATAAACACATAATAAGCACAGAAATTGTACACAAAAACTTCTCTGGGCAAAATGTATTTGTGTGTTCTTTTAGTGAGCACTAAATGTATTTTCTTTTTTTTTTCATACTACATATAAGGGTAAATTACCAGCATAAGTAATGAACAGAACAGCATCTTGAGACTTTGGTTTCTTTAAAAGTGTGAACTAATTCCTATAGATTTTAAAAAGATAAGTAGCTAGCTGTGAAACCAGAGATTCAACAAAGGGTTTTTAAGAATAAGGGTAAAATACTAGAGCAAAATATTTGATAAGTATAGAAACACTTCAGTAATATCACCTTGGAATTTTAGAATTTTTTTAATCTGAAGCTCTTTGTTATGAGTGCAAGCCCAGTTTAGTCAAAAGAATCCAAAAGGCTGCTGATAAATGAATAAATAACTGGCATCCATTTTCAACATTCTTTGGTCTTCACATTGCTTATGAAAATGCTATATACAAACCCAAAGAATGGAAATAAATAAACAAAGCTGAGACAAGGGTGGAATTATAGCGGATGCTTAACATTAAAGAAACTGCTTAACACCACAACTGGATTTAAATTTCAGTCACTTCCTAAGACAGGTATACCACTAAAGCCTTAAAGCACCAGATACTACTCACCAATGCAAAGAATGTTGAAGCAGAAGCCATGCTTGATGGATTTCCTAACCAGCTGGTCAGGTAAGCTATCAAACCCAACATGTGCAGACAAGGACAAAGTTCTGCAGCCATCATTTTGCTACAGAAAAATAATTTTAAAATATCAGTTAACAATGGCAACAAATTCATTCTACTAGAAAGCTAGAACTCGTTCCTTATGATTTCACATGCAATGAAGAAAAGCCAAAGTCTGGAAAAAAAAAGACCTGTCAAATCAGCTTTATTCCATGATTCAAGAAAAAATTAAAATTTACTTTATGGGACGATTTGCAGGCTTAAAATAAAGTCCAGGTTTTGCAAAAAAATGACAAAAAACAACCAACCAAACAAAAAAACAACCAAACAACCTTATGAAACGTGAATGAAATAAAGTAAACAAGTCCAACTGAAAATGTAAACTGAAAAATGCAGGGAGAAAATCACAGTTGGTTTGCTCTTAGAAATTAGGAAAAAGTATTACAACGATCTAAGCACCACAATTCAAAATAGAGCATAATTATTCAGAGGAAGGTGCATGTTATCAAATAGAACTCATTCTGAGGAGCTGGAAATGAAATTACTATTTATGTAAACTAATACATTATCCGTCCACACTTACTATATGCACCAGATAGCATTATATCTACTTCATTAGAAATATCTAAAGGTGCCCATTCCTTTTCAAACATCAGCTAGCAATCTAGAACCATGACATCAAGGCAGTGAGCATACTAAAAATGCGTAAGGCTAAAAGGAAATATAGTGGTTCATGCAAATGAACTGTATTTTTAAACAAACATTACATATCAGAAGTAGAAATGGTGACAGGTCCATGCTATTCTTTCTCTTTTATTTCAAATCCACACGGAATTGGAGACCATTACTGTTTCCTGCGAGCATGCACACAGTTAACAGATGGAAATTTTTTAATTTAACACTTAAAGCCCATAAAAGTGGTACCTTTTTTAATAGGTATGCATAGCAAGATTCGTAATTCTTGTAGATAAAAGGATATGGACATTCCTCACAGCAAATACCCATCCTCTTCTTGATTTGCACACGACTTCCTTGTATGGGACTACAGACTGCAGCAACTCTCATTTTAGAGTACTATAATCAGATAATTCCATTTTAGACTAACATGAGGGAAAATGCATATGCAAAGCGAACAATTTAAAGAGAAAATACAACATCTCTGGATATTAAAAAAAGTACATTCAAAGCATGTCTGAAAACAAAATTTCTCAAGGCATTCTACCAGAAGAAAATTACTGTTAAAAAGTGCTGAGAAACACTGAAAAGTGTCCGTATCCTGTCCATTTAAAGATAAGTCTATCTGAGACAGAGTGGCTGCACATCTAAGAACTCTAGCTACTCAGCCTGATAATCGAAGCATCTCTATTGCCACTAATATAAGACAGTTCCTCTAACACAAAACATTCAACCTCCACACAAAAAAACAGTGCAAGAGGCTCAGCATGACTGCAGAAGGGAGGCCCTTCATCTTCACGTCACCAGTCGAAATCCCAGCCAGGCTGGGCTACCCTCAAAACCACTGCACTGCCATTCGTAACTCTCCAACAAAAAAACCCTCGCAGGAATAAATTTATTTCCTTCTGATGTCCAGGTGTTAGAAAAATAAATTACTTTGTCAGTAGAATTGCGTTGCTACGGTTTAGGGCTTGACATGCCTCAATGATCTCAGACCTGGAGGAGGTTAACAAAGCTTGGGGAGAAGGAAATGCAAATGATAGCGGACACAAAGAATGCAAAATTTACGGGCCACAAGGACATTTGGCAGAACTCCCAATATAAGGAAGAAACTAACAAAGCCATCTCAGCAACTATGCTGAAATTAGCTCCAACCAACTCGGCTCCAAGGCAATTTTGGCAGGAGGAGATTGTGACCACCAACTCATGGACCACCGACTCAAGAAACCCACCAACTCAAAAGAAGAGAAAGACTTCAAATGTGGACTAATTAGCATGACAAACGAGAGAATCACTAACCAACAGAAGGCAGAACACTAATTAAGAAAACTATGCAACTAGTAGCCAATGATCCTTGATTTCCTTGTTTGCTAAAATGTATAAATGTCGTTTTGATGACTGGGCAGCTAGTGTTTTGTGGGTTATCACCTAGCACCCTAGTCTGCACAAACTAGAATAAAGAAATAGAATTTCCTTGTCTCAGTGCATAAATTGTTGCTGCCTACAACTGCAGCGAGCCCTCATTCATGACAACATCTCCCTTCCTTATGGAAGAACTGAAGCATACTCTTAACAGAAAAGTACATTTTTCCTTCCGAAATTTTCCAAGGACATCAGGTGTTTGTCCCTAACGTCAGCACCTTATACAGCTTCACTCTGCTACTATCTAACAAATATGCAGAGAAATTAAGTCCACAAAACTGACCACATGACAGCTGCATCCTTACTACTTCCAAAAGAAATGTCACCTAGTTGATCACCTAATTGATCTAAATCACATCTCATTCCTTCCCTCAACCTCTTTTTTAAAGGTTCAGCTAATTTGCCTGGATTTCTCCAGATTCATTACACTGGATGGGGCCCTGAGCATCCCAGTCTAGTGAAAACTATCCCTGCCCCGAGCGGGGGGGTTGGAACCAGACAATCTTTTTTAGATCCCTTCCAACCCCAAACATTCTACGATTCTATGATTTAATCAAACAATTTGATTTATATAAAGTTTTCTTGCCCATTGAAAACAGCATGAAAAAAAAATCATAGCCTGAGACAGTGTAACGTTTAAAAATTATTCTTTCAGAAAGAAACTAATAAACTAATTATCCTTTAAATTAGCCACATATTTCTGACTAAAACCGCACAACACCGCGCCATTCCAAAGCAAAAGCTAGGTNCGTTTTGATGACTGGGCAGCTAGTGTTTTGTGGGTTATCACCTAGCACCCTAGTCTGCACAAACTAGAATAAAGAAATAGAATTTCCTTGTCTCAGTGCATAAATTGTTGCTGCCTACAACTGCAGCGAGCCCTCATTCATGACAACATCTCCCTTCCTTATGGAAGAACTGAAGCATACTCTTAACAGAAAAGTACATTTTTCCTTCCGAAATTTTCCAAGGACATCAGGTGTTTGTCCCTAACGTCAGCACCTTATACAGCTTCACTCTGCTACTATCTAACAAATATGCAGAGAAATTAAGTCCACAAAACTGACCACATGACACCGCATCCTCACTACTTCCAAAAGAAATGTCACCTAGTTGATCACCTAATTGATCTAAATCACATCTCATTCCTTCCCTCAACCTCTTTTTTAAAGGTTCAGCTAATTTGCCTGGATTTCTCCAGATTCATTACACTGGATGGGGCTCTGAGCATCCCAGTCTAGTGAAAACTATCCCTGCCCCGAGCGGGGGGGTTGGAACCAGACAATCTTTTTTAGATCCCTTCCAACCCCAAACATTCTACGATTCTATGATTTAATCAAACAATTTGATTTATATAAAGTTTTCTTGCCCATTGAAAACAGCATGAAAAAAAAATCATAGCCTGAGACAGTGTAACATTTAAAAATTATTCCTGCAGAAAGAAACTAAAAAAATAATTATCTTTTAAATTAGCCACATATTTCTAACTAAAACCGCACAACACCGTGCCATTCCAAAGCAAAAGCTAGGTCTCAACACTACATGCATCACTCTGCATAAGCCTCTGCAGAACCAGACCAGCAGTCCAAGCAAGAAACTAGTTTGCTACTGGGCTTGTAGAGGTGACCGAAATTTGTCCCCCTAAACTTGAAGAAAACAGTAATCAGTGTGTGGCTATGCAGAAGGCGAGGATCCTGCCAGCCCGGGCAGCTACGGGAGGCCCTGGGAAGGATGCCGCGCCCTCAGCCGCGAGGGTGGACATCACCACATTAGCGTGCCCATGGGTACCCCAAACGTGACTCTTCCGAGCCCCGAGTTTTCTACTGCTACCGACAGGCACAGCAACTACGCTCCAGGGGGACTAACGCTCCAGCACTGCCGTGTGGATGGGTTCAATGTCTTCAGAACACAAAGCTGACAGCTTTGCCATTACACAGAAGTAATGCTTCAGTAGCCAAGATTCAACTTATTTCTTGCAATAGGCGATACGCCACGGGAGTGCTAGGAAGGGTGACATCGGAAAACTAGTTCCTTTAACAACAAGTGTCCTAAAAGCCTCGCAGCTCTAGGAACTAGACGGCGTGAGGAAGGAGCCTTCATCTCCGCCGCTAACCCGACCCTGACGCGACCCTCACCAGCGCCCGGCACAGAGTCGGGGCAGCGCCCGGTTCCCTGCAGTGAGGGCAGCGAGGTACAGGTGGCAGTTCCACCTCTTCGCACGGTGTGACCGCCGCCCTCCTTCCCCTCCTGGTGCCGGCGATGCCGGGCCCCTCCGTCGCCACAGCCGCGCCGGGCTCGCCCCCAGCGCAGGGGCTGCTCACCAGCAGCCCCCGCACCGCGGAGGGGACTTACCGGGTACCGACCGGCATCGGAAGCAGCCATGGCCCCGCCAGGCGAGGCAGAGGAGGAGGGAGGAGAGCAGGGAGGGAAAGGCGCGGCCGAAGCTGCCGCCGAAGGGGAGAGCCACGCGGCGGGGAGGAGCGCGGGGAGGGAATGCGCTGCGGCCCCGCCGCTGAGGCGGGCGCTGTTGGCGGGCGCCTCCCGGCCGGGGGGCGGCGCAGTGCCGCCGCGGCAGTGATTCCCGGGCATGCTGCCGCCGGGAGGAGGGGCTCGGGCAGCGGCGGCTGTGCCGCGCCCGCAACACTAGTGCCACCATCATCACCAGCAGCGGCAGTAGCAGCAGAGGGAGCGCCGGCGGCGCGATGGGGTAGCGGCGGCGATGGCGGAGCCGGCGGAGCTGCAGCAGGAGTCAGTGGTGCGGTTCCTGGCGGCGCGGGGCGGGCGGGCGCGCAACGCGGAGCTGCTGGAGCATTTCCGGGACTGGCTGAGCCCCGCGGAGCCCTCCCGCCGCGCCGCCGCCCGG
>VZRF01015036.1:427275-438888 GCA_013396875.1 Vireo altiloquus
CGGAGGGAGCCCCCGGGGCGGCGGCGCAGGGCGGCGGCCGCCGGAGCCTGCGGGAGGCGGCGCGGGGCAGCTCCCCCCAGCTGAAGCGCGGCGCTCTCCCCGGCGGGGGCCGCGGCCGCGACTCGGACAGTGTCTCGGTGGCCTCGTCCTCCGCCGAGGAAGAGGGGAGCACCACCGGCTCCGTGGCACTGGACCCTCTGGAGCACGCCTGGATGCTGTCGGCCTCGGACGGGCGGTGGGAGAGCCTGGAGGGATTGCTGAGCTGCGAGCCGGCGCTGCTCTGCAAGCGGGACTTTATCACCGGCTTCACAGTGCTGCACTGGGCCGCCAAGCACGGGCGGCAGGAGCTGCTGGCCACGCTGGTCAACTTCGCCCAGCGGCACGGGCTGCCCGTGGACATCAACGCCCGCACAAGCGGCGGGCACACGGCGCTGCACATCGCCGCCATGCACGGCCACGCCGAGGTCGTGAAGCTGCTGGTGGGAGCCTACGACGCCGACGTGGACATCCGCGACTACAGCGGGCGCAAGGCTGCGCAGTACCTGCACCAGGGCACCTCGGGGGACATGCGGAGCCTCGTGGGGGCCCTGGAGGAGGAGGAAGAGGAGGAGGAAGGGAACGCTGGCAATGGGAGCGGGCGCTGGAGGCTCTCCAAGGTGTTGCCATCTAATCTCATGAACTACCGGCTCTCCCACCACCATCACGGCACCGGGGAGGAAGGTGAAGGCACCGATGGGGCAGCGGTGCCAGGCAAAGGCAAGGAGATGACCCGGAAAGCCTCTGGCAGCGGACGGATGAAGCCTCGGCTTAATAAGATCCGCTTCAGGACTCAGATCATCCACAACACACCCTCCTTTCGTGGTGACACTGAGGAGGAAGAGCATGAGGAGAAATCCCTGAAATCGTCATTCAAGCTCAGGCCGAAGTCCAATGTGTTTGGATAAGGCCAGGGAGCAGGAGGTCTGGGAGGTGGATGCACGGACCAAAGTGCCCCTCGGGTGTAGTGCAGAAGGTGAGGCAGGTACGAGTGGGTGCTCACCTACACTCGTGGACTCCGGCCGGATGGGTCTCGAGTGTATCTTGCTTTTAACTCCCAGTTCGGTGTGCTTGGTCAGCCCAGCACGTCAGCAGGGCTCTGGGAGCTCCTGAGAGCAGCTGCCTCAGCCGGGCCCTCGGTGCTGAAATGGGAGGCAGTGGTGGGTTGAGAAACTCTGAGGTGTTTAAAAGCTGTGCTCCTTTCTGTTTAAAAGCAGGCTTTGGGATCGTAAACCTGTGTTAGTGGATCTACTAGGGTTAGTGAGGTGAGTAGGGGAAAGAAAAGTGAAAATGCTTTACTCTTATATTATCAACAGGTACTATAAACTATTAGCAAACAACTTGCTATGTCAGAAGAACACCTCAGTAATATACAAGTATACCTTAAGTTTCTCTTTAACAGCAATACCACCTGGCACAGTGTGGAGTTGGGTACACAAAATTAGATGATAGGGAATGGTTTCCTGTCAGACGCCAAGCTTCAATCCATCAAAGAGTTCAGCCTGTGTTGACTTTATGCATTGAAAATTGCTCAATTTGACATCGTGAAATATATTATTAAAAAATTAAAAAAATAATCCATTGCACTGCAAGCAATGAATAAAGTTAACCATGTGCAGAAGTCTTTGCTGTCTGAGGTACTACTGAGTTTGTTTATCGCTGTTGGAATACTAAAACAAGACAATAGAAGCAAAGAGTTTTTATATATATTTGGTATCTTATGTTTTGTCTTAGGCAAAGCAATTTTATTTTAATCACTGTGAATTCTCAAGTGCCAGACCTAGCGCAGTTCCAGTTATTAAGTCTGGTCAATTCTTGTTAATGTTCCTTGTGTAACTCACTGCATTTAAAATCAGAAAATTGTGTTCTGTGTGTTACCTGTGAAAGTCGTTCTCTTTTAGAATAAAAGAGCACAGACACCATTGCATGAAACCTTCATGAAACTCTAATATGGTTCCGTAATGTAATAGCTATGGGTCTGTATTCACTAGTAACTTGTGTGCCAATCCCCTCAACTGACACTGTGCAGAAATAGAGAAAAAATAAAAGAGAAAGGAAAAAAAAAGGAAGGTGTGTGAATTCACTCATAGGGTGAAAAACTAGAATTCCAAAACTCTATCCCTGTTTATCATTCTGAATGAAGCAGCGTAATTACATATTCTAGTTAAGCGATGACAGTGGTGTTTGAGTTCTTTTAAACCTGTATTTCTAGAGAAGTGATAGCCAAGGCTTTGAGCTGTTGTTTGGCAAAAACGTAAGTCTTAATCTGATTGACAAGCCTATCCGTCTGCTAAAGCTGTCACAAACCTTGAATCTTGTTTCTCTGCTTTAAAGGTAGCAGTTCCAGTGAAATCTAGGAGGCAGATTTATATCCATATTCGGCTTTCCTTAAGAGATATTGAGCTCACCCTGGATCCTGAATGCTACTCCGTGTAGCAGCTCATCTGTGTTTAGTTGTTAAGGTATGGCCAGTTTCAATGCAGCATCTGTCAAAGCATGTTTCGAGTTGGCTTCCTTAAGATGCGTGTGCGTGCCTGGCCTGTAACTAACCAAAAGTAGATAGGCTTTGACATGTTTAAATCCAAATTTGAGACACTGATTAAATGCATGCCACAAGCTGTAGAACACCTCACAGGAAAACTGTTGCTGGGAGTGTGCACTTTTGAGGTAACAGCTGTCTGTGGCTGTTGCTAGTGTCTTGTAGCGACGGGAAGGAAGTGCTACTGATGCATTGGCATCAGACTTTCCATGCAGATAAACAACCAGTTTCTGCACTTCGTGTCAAAACCTAATAAATGACAGTGTTTGCACAGGCATGCAAGTGACACTTAACTATTTCTGGAAAAAGCTACATTAGAAAAAAAGTAGAACCTCCACATAGGTGCTGGTCATTACTTTTGTGCAAAAAGACTAGAAATTATAGAGAGGTTCAGCTTTAGTTTACGATTTATAAGCTATATTGTTATAGATTTCATGTGCCTTCATTTTGGGTTGGTTGCCACAAATGCAATGGTGAAAATCAGTCTTGCAAAGCACTTTGACTTTATGTCTGTGGGACGGGACCAGAAATTTTCCCTCAGTCCTCCCTGTTAAACTGCATACCTGTACAGTGGGGTGTCTGAAACAGGGGGGATTAATCATACACATTATAACATAGAGCTAATTGTGTTGGAACAGAAAAGATCATTAAATGCCCAAGTCTTAAACTTCCTTCTCTCTGTAAGAGAAATATATTTTTTGACTTCTGTAGGAAGTTTTCTGACTGAACACTTAAAACGTGAGTTTCTTCAGTATGGGCGCATCTGAATTGAGCACATATTCCATTGCAACTACTGATGTCCAAACCTTATTAAAGTTGTTTTTTGCTTTGAGAGTTTATAGTTCTTTCAATCATGCTGTTGGGTGAGGTGTTTCTCTCTTCACTTGCAAATAGCAAAGAATTACACAAAAATACTGAATCTTAGACAGCTGTTGGGTTCTGGGGAAATAATTTGAGGGTTTCGAATAGAGCATACCTTGGGATTTTAAGAGACTAACTGGAATATAATGTTGCATAATACAGTAGAACTTTGCAAATTATTAAGGGAACTTGAAAAATAATAAAAAGATGCCTCATTTATAACTGATTTTTTGAAGTATCAAAGTGAAATTGCTGGTCCACTGATACTGTTTAGCTGTCAGTTAATGAAATTTCACCATGATGGTCCAAAGGTCTTTGCAAGGTGGGATGCAACAGAGCAAATCTCTCTTTTGGTGTTTGAGATGTACTAAGGAATGGCTGGATAACCACTCACATCTGTCTGCGCTATGGGAATAAAGCACTTTGATTTCACATTATGACTTGTCACATTCCACATGGTTACTTTTTATAACATGAGCTAAAACTTTATGGGTTTTTTTTGAAATAGGAACAGCTCGATGCTCAATTTCAGTATATTTGCAGTCTAAAGGTATGTTTGAGTCAAATATTTCGAATACTTTGCCTAGAAAGATGTGACTGAAATAAAGTTGTATGGTACAGAAAACCGAAGCACTAACTGGTATCTTTTCAATGGTACGCCTGAAGTTACTGAATATGTTTTTTTCACTTTTTATGATGGTGTGTAAGGCAGCAAGACTGTAATGTGAACACGTGCTATCTTTTTTTGTACTTTTACGTTTGAAAAATTTAGAGGCCTGGAAGCCTGATGAGTTTTATTAATATACTTTTTGTGGTTGTCTCTCTGAATGGTTATGAGTTGAGAATCTGTAAACTTTAGTTTTACAAAATAAAAAGAGCCCATGAATGCTCTGAATTGGCTCCTGTATGCTACATACTACATACTTAGGTGCATCAACCCTGTTAAAACTATCTACTCTTTTGTGTTGGTTTTTTTTAATCATCAGGATGTTTGATGCTGTCTAGCACTCAAGCAATACAGTAGAGTTGTTTGCAAGACAGTAACATTTTTCTTTGGCAGCTACTTTCTAATAACTCATGTCAAAGTAAATGAAGACACAACAAATTTTGTTGTAGACAAGTATGTCTAAATAAGGGCCTGGGAGAATGGCATTGCTTAACTTAAAATAGCATCCTGACCTTACTTCTGTGCAGCTTAATATCGCTGACTCTGGAAAGACTAATACTAGTTTTAGTCACTGTGTAAAGGTCAACACCTAATTAAAAAAGGTTTAGGATTAAGGTATTTTGTAATGTGTCTTAACTACAGCTGGTGGCAACTGTAAAGGGAAGTTTCATTAGCAAGCTAGACTGTGGGATTTTGGTGTATTTAAAAATTCCTTCAAGCTATTGCCTTACCAGAAGATATGTAAAAACCTCATGTGGCCAGGAGCTCCTAACAGACATCCAGATTTTTGCTTAAACTGGAAAAAGTCTCAGCTGTTACCATGCTGGTGGATCAGGATGCATGTAGCTCCAAGCCAAGCAACTCTAAATCAATAGTATGGTGACACAAGTGAGAGAAGGGAGGAGGAAGTGTTCTTGGAAACTTAGGAGAGAACGGAGGCATGTGAAAGCAGCTGAGGTTATGTGCTGACGGGGAAGTGAAGGACTTTGTAGGAGACCAGTCTAGATGATCTTGCTGCTCATGTGATGGCTTGACTAGTTCTTTAGAAAATTCTATCTAAACCGACATCCCTTCTCCTAGAGTAATAGTTGGGAGAGATGGCTTGCTGAGAGCTCTTACATAAATTAATGTCTGATGCTAAGTATTTTAGTTGGCCCTCTTACTAACATTTCTTTGTGTGGCTAGTACTGTTTGCAAAAGCACAAACAGCTCTTGAGTGTAGCTACAGCTGTTGCAGCACAGTCTTGGTACATCAGAATAGCCCAGCTTAACTTCAGGCTTCTCGCTGGAAGAGAAGCCTTTCAGCATTGCATTGCTAACTTATTTTTCCATTGGCTAGAAAGGAGGGGAGGGCTAAGGAGATTACAGTCCTGACTTAATACACCCTGAGTTATATGGAATGCATATGAACCTGAAGGCAATAGACAAAACTTCAGAGACTTCATACAGAAGAAAAAGGTAGTTGAGTTGTGCATTTTGTTTCCTTGTTGGCATTGAAGAAAAAATAAAGGTACATATTTTCATTTTTTCACATCCTCATCTGAGTATGCAAAGAAGGAAGAAGTCTGAGATTAATAGAAAGCTTTAGGAGAGGGGCTAGCTTTCCAGTTTGTGTTAAACTGTGAACAGTTTGACAGAAAAAAAATGAAACATGATTTTGAATTCCTAGATTTGTTATAATGAAACATAATTTTGCAGCTGTTCCAAATTTCTCTTCTGTGATTTTTCAGTTTAGCCAAATTTAATGTTGACATGTCCTGATGTGCACTCATCATTGGAAAAGCCAACCCACCAGGTTTTGTGTTTGCTTTTAATAAAACTCTGTTACAAGTTAGGTAGTTCATCTCCTGTAGTGAGATGAAAGGAAAAAAGAAAATGAAGAAACCATATTCTTCAGCTTTTACAAGGAGTGAAGCTGCTGGTGGCACATGAGATGCCCTTAGAGCAGGTAATAGTCAGGTTAAGGTGCAAAAGCATTCCATGTCCTTTCAGGTAGACGAGCCATGCCAAATGAATCATTGCAGTGTATTTAGGTGCACCTACCCTTCTGCATAGACAGCTGTAAACTCCCCTCCCATGGTTCCTGGGGCAAAGTCACATTAATCTATTTCAATCTGCCCTTATTTCGTTAAGAGGCATTTGAGAAGCCTGCAGTGGGACTGGCAAGGGTGATAGAAGTGAACATGCCCATGGCTCTGCATCAGTGTGGGTAACAGATTGAAGCTGACTGCTATCAGTCTAAAGCAGAAAGCCTGTAGAATGTATCTTTGCATCAACCCTTACCCATGAAAAGAGACTTTGTAAACCTAATCTCAAATGCTACTAACTACCAGAATAATTCAGTCATGTGGGCTGTATCTGGGCATTTCCTCAGTACTTCTCTGCTGAAGCCAGGAGCCTTTCACTTTTACTGGCTGGCTGTTGAGTTCTCCCAGTTATTTCACTTTGCAGTTGCTTAAGAGTGCCTGAGAAACTGATAGTAGGGTGGGCATAAATAACAGATGTCTCTTTTTGAAGCTGGGTGGGGTGATGGTTGTTTGGGTGGAGTGGTTGACTATTCTGGAAGTGTGGGTTTGGTTTTTTTTCTTTTTAAAAAAGAGATAAAGGATGTCTGCAATACATGTTGAGGCACGGAAATCCCTTGGGACATTTCATACTAAAGAGGTGCTGTCCCTTTTACTACTTTAAATACAGAAAGACAAAATTAACTGTGCAGACTATAAAGATACCTCTGTTCACTGGACATACACCTGGACAATATAAAGCATCAAAGTACCAGAAAACGTATTTGTAACACTTAAATATATAGGGACGTCTATATTTTGTATTTCTTTTCCTTGTTACCTGTGGCATAGTATCTTACTATAGATACATGTTACGGAAATGAGTGTGACAGTTTGGGACAGTATAATGAAAGGAATGCAGGTAAGTCCTGCTGGTTCAGCTGCTTCCCACAGGAGGACCATTAGGTATCAACCTCACACTTGCCTCTTGAAACGTCCCCTTCTGTCACAGCAGGAACAGACTGTGGGTGTTGTAGCTGCCACCCCTGCAGTTTGCAGCTGCACAGTGTGGGCTCCAGCACTGGTAAATCTGAGGCCTTTTGAAGCTGCTGGCAGTTCTTCCTTGGATGGCGATGGAAGCAGAGATGCTACATCATTTCATCTGCCTGTGACATTTACACAGGTGTCACTCTTTCACATGTGAATAAATGACATGGACTGAACTATGGATGAAACTGGAGGGCTGAGAAGGCTTTTGGTGTTAAATGGTGCCAAGTACCTCATATAGCTGACATAGCTGATAAATGATCTGTTATTAATCCCTAGCTACTGACAGAAATCAGTTGGATCAACACTGAACAGTAGCTATAGGAAACTACTGAAAAGAGTTGCTGCAAGATTATCGTATCTGTTCATAATATACGTCATTGTTCTTAAAGATATCTCATTAAGGATGTTTTTTCTTTGCAAAATGAGTTAGTTGTCTCACGGGTAAGAGCTTGCAGTACTACATCTGCAGTATGTCTTTTAAGGGCTGGATAGTAGGTCACTGACAGCTGTCAGCATGCTAGGAAATATTAGGCTTTTGAGTATTAATTTGACATTTTCTCAACTTGGAAAGTCTGCTTCAAGTTCCTGCAGTAATCTCAACTTCCTTGTAGGCAAAGTTTTGTTTCTGGGATAACTAAAGTGCTGGGCAGTTCTTGAACTTGTGTATGCAAGAGAAATGTGGTAGTGGCCTTTATCCAGTGTTTACATTTGTGGGGCTTAAATAAAATGAGAACCCAAACCTTTTCCTGGACCTGGAGGAAATTTATCTGAAGCAATGCTTGAAAACAGGCAAACATTGAGCAGAGACTTCTGCTGTATGCACTGGGGGACTACTTTTTTCTCTCTGATATGCCAGCTATACAGAATAGCAGTTGTTATTTTTTACATCATTGCAAAGTTTATGATTTAGCTCAGAACAGATAACAAATCAGACAATTCTAAAGTAAAGTGTGGCTCCTTCTAGACTGGAACCCTGACTGGAAAAAAAAGCATCTCGTTTTCACTAGGTAGCAAAGTCCTGCTATGAAAAAGTCTACTGATGGCTCTTGGCAAAGTGCAGAGCTCTTGGGAGCAGAGTGCTGTGCATATTCATCCATTCTGTACTTACCCTCTTCTTTCATAGCTGCTTCCCACACATCCCCCCTTTTTTTCCTCTCTATTTTTAGTATTTTGAATTGTATAAATATTGATTAAAAGATCTATAAAGCTCAGATGGGGATGCTTCAAAATGGGGATGGTTTGATGTTAGAAATCTCTTTATTAAGAATTAAATGGAAAAATTAAGCATAAGCTTTCCTTTTCCACCTGAAATTTCAGGAGTGGACAAAACAAAAATTATATTGATGATAAAGATCTCCACATACATAATTTTCATTATAACAGAGGTAAAACTTAGTGGGGAAATGGAGAAGACCACACTTTCTTCTTCATGATTTTAGTGTTATGTACCTTTATGTCAACACTGTGAATCATACTCTGCTTTGACTAAGAAACATTGCACATAGCTTACAGAATTTCCAAAGATTATTCTGTTGACCATGTCAAAAGTAGTATCTTTTGCAATGGGTCCTTAATGGGATTTCTGGCTAACTGGAATGCCCATATCATCATCTTACAAATGAGCCCCTTTTGATCCCTGAGTTAACTGAATCCAAGTTCTGGAAAACTTTGCCTCACATCCTGTTGAAAGTAGAATACTGTAACTTTACAGATGACTAACATTTTGAAAGTTCACTTTCCTACACACCCTTCAAACTGAAATGCCTGTTGTGAAGACAATGGAAAAAAAATGCAACCCGTCTCAAACATGCCAGTAGACACAGCGAGAAAGCAGTACAGGGCAGCAGCTCCTGTCTTTGTAACCACTGAATGATTTTAGTGTTCCACATTCCACACTAGTGCTCTTCTGGGGTCCTTTTCTGGTGCCTGGTTTAAATCCCTCTGACTGGTTACAGTCAGTAATGTAGTAATGAAGAATGAGCTACTCCCAGATTACTGCTTTTCCACCAGTGTTCCTTTTGGAAAGGAATTGGTGCTGTAGGCTATGAAGTTGTTGTTGCCAATGCTACCAGTGTGGCTTTTTTTTATGGTCCTTTGTGACCTCATGGAGGTTTTGCCTGCTTGTTTGACTGGAGATTGAATGAAACAACAGGTAAATGATACTGAAGAAGTGGACGTTGATTGATTGGGAGAGGAGGAAATGCATTAAGCTGTCAAAACTTCTGCTAATGATATTGCACAGTCAGCATCCCATAATCTCAGATGTTGTTCAAATACAAGAAAGGATGAAGCTCCTCACCTACAGTCCCTAGAATCTTTGTAGCCTGTAGATTCTCTGCAGACACTGCTAAACTGCTTCCAGTCCACATATCAGAATGGGAAATGCTGCCTAAAATATATCCCACAAATTATAAGCCTGAGGAAGTACGAGGCGCACAAATACTGTATGAGTTGTCCAAGTTAACACAGGAAGACTGTGAATAAGTAGGAAGTTCTGTACCCAAAAAAACCCCCAGACCTGTTCAGCCAAATTCTCATGAAATATTCAATCCTACAATCTTAAATATGGAATTTATGTGGGATTCAAATATTTCCTAATTTTAGAGTTTTTGACTAACATCTTTAAATAGTCACAGTTTCTTCACTCCCACAAATGACAACTTTGCATTTGCTGGTTGTCTCCTTTTCTTTCTCTCCACCCCGTGGCTTTCAGTGACAATGTGGCAATTCACAGATGAGTGGGTGACATAAAAATGTCACTGTTAATCCTCACTGGTATTGATGTAAAAGGTCTATTTATGTTTGCAGGCTAAATCCTTCATCTAACAGAAGGCATTTATTAGTCTGTTGTTAGAATAATTGTTTCTTTAATGACATGTGATGTTATATCTGATTATGCACAGAAGCAGAAAAGACAGCTGATGGAATTGTAGTGCAAATTGCAAATTGCAGTCTCACAGGGAGATAATAATAAAATCTTAGGGGTTTTTTTTCTGAGAATTGCTCTGTATTACGCTAATTTATGTCCATTGCTTCTACTCCACTCCAGAACTATGATTATCCAGAACTTTCTTATGTTTGACCTTAGCTATGCTTTGTTCACGTCAAGTGCAGGAATAAATTTGGTGCAGGTGTGTGTCAGAAAACTTATATTTTATCAGCAGCAGTATCAGCATCTTGACTGAGCAGGATCTACAGGACTAATATGGTCATCAAGAAGTTAAATTACTGTATCAGTTACTCTTTAATCTTTCTGAAGTCAAAGGAGGGAACAAGGACTTTCTGAGGATAAGTACTTTTAAGCCAACATAAATTGTTATGGTAGTTATGCAATGGAGAGCCAGAGTCCTCCATGATTTGCATACCACAAACTATGTCACAGCAAATTATGGCACTGAAGACCAGTTGTTAGTGCACAGATTACAGAGTAAGTTCAAGAAGTTACTCCATCCAACTTTTATTTCTTTTGTTACGTTCTGGTAATTAGCTTCAAAAGAGCCATATTAATGTACAAGCCCTGTACCACTGTGTGAATAACCAGCTGCTTCCCCGAGCTCTGCCACAGAATGCTCTGTGCCTCAAAGAACTGCTGCTCCAGGGTAAGAAGTTTTTCCCTGTTTTGGAAACACGAAAATAGTCAAGAAGAAAGTTTGGTGTTTTGGAATCCTGGCCATCAGAAAAGCTCTGAAGTAGCAAACCAGCACCTGGAGGTGACTTTACGCACGATTCTTGGTCCTGTGCTGGTTTGATGTTATAGCTATGTGGGCCCACCTGGGCTTACACAGGGAAGAAATTGATTCCCCCCATTCCATCCCCATCCCACTCCCAGTTATGTGCACCCACAGCCTCTTACATGGGACATGGAGGGTGAGGTCCTTTAGCCTGCTACCTCACCTGAAAGCTGAGCTCCCATTGCCTTTGGAATGAATTATGGTCTCCCTGAGGGCTTTGGTGCTTGGGGAGTTTAGTGCCGCCTCAGGGTCAAAGCCAGATGAACAAGGATTTTATGAAAGAACTTTTTAATTTGGACAGTGGGAAATATTTCAAAACCAAAAGCAACAAAGGGAGTTGGTTCTTGCTTGTTTTCTCGAAGGGCCTTGGTTCGCACTCCTTTCCTCAAAAGGTATTGGGAAGGTCTCAGGCAAGGATATAGTGTGTTCCTTCAGGGGGGCCAACAGGCTGGTGGATCGACTAGCTAAATTAATTTTCTATGTAACTCTGCCATAATTCTCACTGGCTCACTTTCCAGATCTATTCCTTTTTCCTCTTCTAAGAGTTCTACAGATTTGTTTCCTCACCTCATGTTACAGTGTAACCTGTTAGGCTCTCTGTGCAAACAGGTAATGATGTTCATACCGGGAGCTTCCAGGGGCATAGGAATATCACACTTCGCTGCACACAAGACTGGATGCCTGCAGCATTCTTTGCAAACTATTCAGTAGTCATTATTGGGGGGG
>VZRF01015036.1:438899-482854 GCA_013396875.1 Vireo altiloquus
GGGGGAGGGAACAAAAGGAACATTGAAAAACAGAAGAGATGACTTAAGAAGAAACCTATCGGCTCCCTAGTTTTTACTCAGTGTTATATCAAGCTGCAGTTCTCCCATGCTTGGATTGTCAAAGAATGGGAACTTAAGCTCCAAATCCATTGAGCGACCTCTGCTCATGTAAGATTTAAAAGAAACAATGGTCAGAAAGCAAGCAATGGAAATTTGCACTGGGCTAACCAAGTCCTCCTTAACAAATTTTTGTGGGTTTGACAAAAAAAAAAATGAAACCAGAAGTAGTCAGATGTTTAAGAGAACAACAAAATAACAGCTCCCTTTAAAATTATTGGGATAAACTCTAGCACAACTGGCTCCTGCTTTACCAGAAAAAGAATAATAACAATAACCTTCAGTCAATGCTCCTTTTCCTGCCAAGGGTTTCTGCATTGTTGTAGCCCCTAAATGCCATCTTGAATTTAAGAACTTGATTGATCTTTTTTTTTTAATCACCATGGAAAGTATTCCATTTTTCAGCACTTTTGTATATGTAACCATTTTTCTGTGTTTGTTTTCTATCATTATATTCTATGAATTTGGTAGTTACAAAGGGTCAGAGCTGGAGCTAGTACTGCTCAGGAAGACTCTGTCATTCTGCAATTAAATAATTTATATCAAAATTTTCCAAGCTGGTCATGGGGATTTCCTCATACTCTTTAATGAGAGATATGTGGCTAAATCTCCTTTCCTGTTCTAAAAGCCTCAAATTACTCTTTCCTACAGAATCTCAACCTCCCAAATATATTTTCAGTTTAAGCTGTTCTTCTTACAAGCTTTACTTGGACTCCAAAAAATCCCTTCCCGTCCACATTCCTCAGCATTTCAGTTCTGCTGCTGTTTAGCAGCAGTGACTGTCGAGTTGGGAGAGCAGCACGAGAGGCAGGAACTGCAACTGGTGTCGTAGTGTTATTAGGAATAGGCTGTGTACTGAAACCAAGTCAAAACCAGAACACTTACACAGAAAAAAATGAATTATGCCAGCAATAACACAAAGTGATGTGGTTGCATATGAATGACACTTCTGGCTGTCTCCACATTATTTATCTTTTTTAACGTCCTTGGCAGGGACAAACCCTGGATATTTGAGGCTGGTTTTTTGACATGATGAGAAACAATGATGCTGTAAATTCACAGGAACCAGGAGGGGAGGAAAAAGACAAACTTTGAGCAATCCTCAGTCCAAAGCCGTGGAGCTTTAGGGGTGAATCTCATCCCCAGGAGAACAGGCAAAGCTGTTTGACTGTGCTGGACCCCAACAGTTTTTCATCTAAACTCAGAAGCTCTACACAGAGAAAAAGATATTGCAGCATTATAAATCCTGCAGAAAGATGATGGACTCTTACAGCCCAGGAACAGATTCCTTAGATTTATACAACCAGAGTACAGTTAAAGTACCTGAGCTCCCAGGTGCTGCAAACAGAGCTCTGTCAAACTATGTGCTCCTGGCTGCTGAGCAAGGAGGCCCCAGTCCTCTGCCAGCCCTGCTCACACTGGATGGGAGACCTTGATCTCTTCCAAGCATGGGCTCTGGTGCTTGTCTGCTGGAATGAAGCACCAACTGAAACTGCTTGTCCTGACCAAAAATAACCCTACCAAAAATAAAAGGTGAGCAGTTTATGTCAGGTGAGAATTGGCTCACAGATTCTCATCTGAGACAGAGATAGGGCAAAGCTAAGTCTGGTGAGGGATGGCTGGGCCATCCCTTCTGGGTGCAGTGGCAAACTGCTGGTAATCCTCAGATGTGCTGTGTGGATACACCTCGATGATTGTACATGTCCTCGGTGCATTCTAAACACCACGTAATGTAGTTTAGTTTAAACCTGTTTTACTGTTATTCCCAGGCTAATAGCAGTTATTTTCTTTGTGGTTTCGAGGGTTCCCTTAATGCCAAAATTCACACAGTTGTGTTTTGCAATTACAGTTTCTGCACCTTAAATTTTTATCATACTTATGCTAATGCATTTTTCATCTAGCCCAGTTTTTCCTGCCTGTGAGGACTTCTGTCTTCTTCTTCCCGAGACAAGTGAAGCATCACCTCTCCTGAGACCAGCAAATGCTTCCAAATGCAGTACTTGGCAAATGGCAACTCACAGAAGAGTGACCTGATGAAAACATTACTGTGTAACTGAGTACACAAATGAAGGGTTTGGGGCCTTAAGTGTGCTCAGAGAGAATGAGTACAAGGAGACCAGCCAAATCAGAACTAAATGGAATGAAGATATCCTAGCCACTTAAATATGCTTGCTTGTAAATGACAATGGAGTCTCACTAGCCAGAACCTGCTGTACCAGAAGACTGGTTTAGCTGAATACAAGCCCCCTACTGCGTGGGGTGACTGCCATCAGAGTTTCTGTGCTGTGTTTTATAGTTATTGTGGCTTTGCTTTCTCCCATGACAAAATACTTTTTTTTTTTTTTAATCCATGGAGTACATAGTGTATGCAGAAAGCAAGCAAATGGTACATTGCAGCAATGTGCCCTTTTAAATAATGACATGCTGCCAAAATACTCCAATTGGAAAGTTTCCACTGAGTTATATATGAAGATGAGGCTTTATCCTTATGGGTTCACTTACGCCTCACACACCTTGCGGTCCCATCTTCCATCAGATTAATATAAAGATGCCTCTGCAGATGGATTGTTCTTCCCAGAAATAAGCACTTCCACATCAAGATGGTTAACCCATTGCAAGGCAGTACAGTTCATCTGCAGATAAGGTTTTAGGGCTGAAGCATCCTGCTCTTAGGAGTAGGAATCTCTCTCATGTTTTTGGCAGAAATGTTTTTTCCCTTCTCTGTGTTAGCAGCAGCAAATAGCTGTTTGATAATGGCTTTGTAAATACAGCAAATACAACTTCTAGGAAGATCAAAAAGGAGATGTAACCTGAAGCAAAGATTGGAAATCAAACAGAAAGTGGTTTGCAAATTTGGGGTGAAATTGAAGGGTAAACAATAGAACTGCACCTTGGCTACCAATACCAAGGCAATACTCATGTTTTCCCAGCAGAATCCCTTAAAGCATGGACTCAAGCTGCCCAGTCCTTTGGCCCTTAGAAGCAAGAGGCTGCATTAGCAGCTGACAGGAGGGCTCCTCCCTCTGGAATTTCCTCTGAGTCAGAGCAGCATCTTGGGTGCCACACTCAAACAGGGAAGGGGGTCACAAAAATCAGTGTTCTAGTGTCTCTTTCTTAAATCCATATATACAGGAAATCTAAATGGGTTGTGCTGTCAGTAAGAATTTTTGCTTATTTTAGCATCCATATGGATGTCTCTCCCTCACTTGGTTAAAGTCCTTTCAGAACAAGAGGTTTTGATTTTCTTCCATTGGCTCAAGATGTCTCCATCTGTGCACAGTGTAGGTTGGGAGTCCCAGGTGTATTAATTTTCTCTGAGTCCTGCCAGCAAACCTGGACTGGGGCCCCTCAGGACATTCAGCAGAGGAGATTGGCAGCAGGGCCTGCAACTCCTGTCTCCTTATGGCTATTTGCATCCCCCTCGTCTTCTCTCCTCTTCCCACCTGGAAAGCAATTTACATGCACAAATTTGGGATTATTTCTAAGAGAAGTTTCAGTAGTGCTGCGAGCTTTTGTGATTTGATGCTGGGCTATAATTCTCTATTAAGAAAAAAAAAATTCTTTTTAAGAAAATTGTTTATTTCACTTCTGCCTTTTTCAAGATGAAATGGAGTTATTTTGATCTTTCTGACGTGGTAGTTCCTTGAAATTTACTTTCTACTATGTTTCATGTGTATGGCAATGCTCAAAGCAGAAAGAATAATGCATTTTAGTCAAACCAAGTATTTCATTTATCCTGAAATTATTCTTCTTAAAACTTTCAATTTCAACAGCCATTTCTGAAAGATTTCTGTTTTGATGCAAAAAATATTTTTCTCTGTCATTTCTTTCTGAACGACCTGAGAATCAAAATATCTATTGTCTTCATTATCCTATTTCCAGATAACATGGATAACCAGGACCTGGTTTCAGAGAAGTTATTTTCCTTACTGATAATTTTATGCAGAAATTCTTAACTTTCTCATAAAAGAAATTGAAATATTTGACATCCCTCATCTTAATATGAGGCATTATAATAATATGAATGCCAGTAGCCAGAACATACTGCCTGTGATAAATTCTGTAGAAACTATGGTTCCCACGTGTTATCTGAAGCTGAGCCAGAAAGTAAAAGGACATTAGAGGAGATGAGGCATCTTGAGAAATGCATTCATTTCAGATCTGGCTTCACAGCATTTCCACTGTCTGTTAAAGAGTATTGGAATTTGTCATTGAGAAATCCTTAGGAGACAAATTTTAGACATTCAAATTCATGGTATTCCATGTGGATTTAATGTTTAGCTTATTTAATTTTTTCTGTGAACTGAGTCCTTGTCACTGTGCAAGTATGACACTCCAGTCCTTCCAGCTATTTTTAAAAAATCTGTTAATCAGAGACAACACCGATATCTTCCTCACATGGTTCCTTTCTCTCATAAGGTTCCTTCCTACAGACCCCACTTCAAGCACACTACCCCAGGAGCAGGGTCAGTTCTCTGCTAGTTTGAAGGACCTTTATTTTGTACAGAGGGGTTTATACAACTGCAACTTTGGATGTCAGTGTGTATATTTTAGGCCCTGGGGCTACTTACATGAGAGGACTGGCAGAGCATTCTTATTCTGGAATATGGCACACTTTAAAAAAGAAGACTATTAACAAGGCAATGGTAAAAAAATCATTTCACCAATACCCATTACACCCAAATATCTAATGTGAAAGAATTAAAAAGGGATTGTTATCTGAGTTTTATATCTAGAAGTGATTTTGAAAACAAGCACACATCACAGACGTAAAAAGTGGCTAAAATAAAGTAGACAGATGGTCAGTTACCAAATTAGATGCAATCAGGATATGGAAAGATAGTTTATCATATTCCTTCTTCCCAATTCTTCATACAGACACTGGACTTGGCAATCTGCTCTGATGAGTGCTTACAATAGAGCTGGCAGCTCTGAACACTGCCAGACCCAGCAGATCTGGCATTTTGCAGGCTTAGTCCTACCAGCCACTGTCCCTGAGGTGCTGGGTGCTTTGGCCTCACCTGGTCATTTGCCCTTCCTGTGCCCATGATTTCACAGTGCAATAAATCCAGCATTAGGGCTCTGAGGTCAAAATCACCACAGCCACACAGTGTAAAGTGCTGACTTGCACCAAACCCTTGCTGATGAGTCAAGTTTTTATAGTTAATCTGTTGTGCTGGCAGGGTTGGGGTTTTTTTTATAGGAGCTTTAGTATCATCTGTTTGTGCTGCTCGAGCTTTGTGCTGGATCACCCATCATCTCTGGCAGCCAGCCTAGGGGCAGCAGAAATCCCATGTCACACTCTTCCTGGCCCCGTGGGGCTTGGAACTTGTGTCTTTGCCTGATCCGTGTTATCTCTGGCCTGTCGTGTTCAGCGCCAGATTCTGACACCCTGTTTTCTGCTGCATGTGTACAGCTCAAGGCTGAGTGCCTTTCAGTAGCAAATGTGTTGTTCTGGTTATTCTTTCACTTCCCTTGCAGGTTTTGGAGCAAATCAGCACAGGGGAGGGAATGCGGTAACCAAAACAGGATGTGGGGCTACTGCAGCTGGAGCCAGGGAAAGCCTCCTTCTCTGTTCCCCCTTCCCTTGGCCATATTTTTCATCTCTCCTGTCCTAGACTGCCCTGTAACTTCCCCCAAGTCAGAGGTCCAGTGAAACCCATCTTGCAGTGGCTCCTGCAGCCTGTCGTGTCTCACCTGCCCTGCTCACTGGAGGATGGAGCAGGGGCTGAGGCCAGCCCAGCTGTCAGGGTGCCCTTGCACCATGAGCAATATGGGTGCAATTAGACAATACAGCCTACCTGCTCCAACAGCTCCTTGTTTCCAAAGGAGGGAGACCTGCCCCTTACCTTCTCAACCCCTGCTCTTCTCCAATATATAATTCTTTCCTTGCCAGATATCTGACACTTTAGTGAATGGATCTAATTCCCTGCTACAGACCCAGCAGGGATTCAGTTTTCCTTCGTTTTCTGCCATCTTAATGAAATAACTTGGCTCAGAGAAGGGTCAGAGAAGTACCAGTGTCCAGCCAAATGACATGGCAGTAACAAATATTTGAGAGACTGAGAAGCAAGGCAGTGGTAGCACTGGCACAGCAGCACCTTCTTCAGCAGGCTTTTGTCTGTGCTGGCTAACCAGCAATGCTATTTCCTAAAATCACTATGTCAGGAGCAGTATAGGATAAATATGACCTATGAAGCCTAAAACCAGGATGTTACACTGGATCTGTGAAAGGTGAGAGAAACAAGTTTGTGGTCATTTGTCTGTGCTTGTCTCTGTCCTTTGACTTGTGCCACTGGCAAAGGAACCACGTTGATGTTTAACTAACATGTTTTTCCAAGGGGCTGGATAGAAATTTTCAATGCGCTTTGAGCACTCAAAACCTCTCTACCAGTCAAGCCCTCTGACAAGAGCCTATTATAGTTTAGTTCCTCTGTCTGACCCTGGTCCAGAACTGCTTATGTCACTTGGTATCCAGGAAGGACAGATTTCATCCTGCCATGTTGTGACATTTTACTACTTTATTTCCTTCTCAGTGAGATTTAAGATGTCAGAGATTTCTTAATTGCCATGGTGATGCAAGAGCCTATAATGTAGATCTTCACGCTGGAAGACAGCTTTTTTTCCAGATTATTTCTGGCTCTTCCATTTCTGCAAATAAGGTAGAGAATCTGGCAGCCACTTTGATACCCTGACAAAAAGGAAAATAACACAACTGCGCTTCAGCACTACAGTAAGTGCTTTGGGTGTTGCCAGGTTTTCCAGATATGTTTTGAAAGAGAATTATCCCTCTTTAGTACTCCCTCAGCCATGGAGCCCATGGACTCCTTCACCAGCACACCAAGGGCTGGTGCTGCAGGCTGACTCCCTGCCAATCTGCAGGGCTTGTTTTGAATGAAAGTGTGTCCCCTGCCCCTCTGCAAGGCATCTGTCTTGTGGGAGTGATGCCTTCCTCCCTGGTCTTCACTCAAAACTGCAGCTGGGGAAGTACCACCTCAAACTTTTCTCCAAGGCTTAGTTAATATTTTAAGTTTTAGCAAACTTTTGGCAGATCCCTGGGGTTTCTTCCTGCAAAAATGCCTTGAGAATGATGTTTTCCTTTTCAGTTACAGGCAGGACAATGCCCCAGAATTTCTGGTGAAATCTTTGTCCTGTCACTTCATGTCTGTGAAATGACAAAACCAATTAGTGCAGACATTAAAACAGACCAAAGCACTTTTCCTTGAGCTTATTTTAGAGGCTACCTGATGAAGTGCAGAGTTACCTCCATGAAAGCAGGCCACACCCCATGCAATCAGACAGGGGGTTCCCTGTAACTCCTTCCATCTACAGGTGATGATGGGATGGAGCCCAGCTCAAAAGAAAGACACGGAGGATAACATTTGCCAACCATGTAGTGCTGCAGGACACAACTTGCAAGTAGAGTCCAGTCGCTCTGGCCCAACCTCCTATCAATGGACCAGGGACCTTGGCCAGCATATCTGCTCCTTGGTCATGTAGCAAGGTGGCTCCTAGGTTGGCAAATTGCTTCTGAAGCTGTAAACAGAGAATTAGGAAAGCTTATCAAGACCACTTCCTATTTGGAATAAGTCACACAGGTCAATTTACTTGAGTGTTGCTCTCCTTGAGATACTCCATGTTTTGTGAAACGTCCTCCAGATAAAAATAGATTGAGAAGATTGGAAGTGCTTGAAGTGGTCCTAATCATCAGGATGAAAGCCAGGAGAAACAGATTGTCCCCTGTCTACTATTAACATAATTAATGGTCTCAATTTATGCCAGGGGAGGTTTAAATTGGATTCTAGGAAACATTTCTTCACTGAAGGGTTGTCAAGCACTGAATCAGGCTGCCCAGGGACATGATGAGTCACCATCCCTGGAGGGATTTAAAAGACATGTAGATGTGGCACCTGAGGACTTGGTTTAGTGATGGACTTGGCAGAGCTGGACTAAAGGCTGGACTCGATGACCTCAGGGTTCTTTTCCAGTCTAAATTGTGCTGTGATTCTGTGATTTAGATTAGCTTAGGTTTCAATTCCCCCAGCCTGGCAAACTTCATAGCTAGATCTTCTTTGCTTCAGGGATCTCATGGCAGAGTGGCTGGGACACTTCAGTCCTGTGGCAGGACTACAGCTACTGGCACCAGCACTTCTGGTGGAGCAGCAAACACAGGCTTACGGATCTCAGCAGTGCTGCCTAATCAATGTGAGTAGGGAAGACCTAAGTCTCAGAGCAGTCCTGATACATTTGGCACATTTTCTTGTCCTGCTAGCACATTTTCCTATCATGTATTGGTCTCTCTTCAGCTTTTCCATATCGTAAGGTTGCAAAATTAAATTATGAATGTCTGATACTTGCTTTGTTCAAGGACTTGGTGTCATCCTGGTGGCAGAATCCATCCCTTTTTTTGTGTGTGTTAAAGCAGAAGAAGTGAAAAGAAAGAGTGACAGCTGACAGCAAGTACCAAGCACCTCTGCTAAATACCCCCAGACTTGCACAAGACCATTATTGTATCCTGAGCTGCACAGAGAAGAGCACTGCAGGAGCATATACCAGTTCCTACAGGCCTGCTCACCACTCTTACTCATCCCCTCCCAGCACTTTATGTGGACAAATTTAGGTTACATGAAAGCAGCTGTTTTGGCCAATTCAGTGTTTGCAAAACGTGTTGGCATGGTCACAAGAAGGGCACCTGGGAAGGGCTATGAAAGCTTTGCCAGCTTTCTGTTAACTCAGGAAGGCCATAGAAAAAGCTGCCTTGCTTTTATTACACATCTTGCAGAGACATGTTCACACAGCAAACATGGCAGTAAAGATGGATCATGCCTTGAAAAAATTCCCCACAGCTGAAGCATTACATCTGGTAAACACAGGTCCATGGAGACCTGCTGCTTAAGCTTCACAGTTAAATTTAGGACTGGATCTGTCCCTTCATGCCCACGGGCAGGGTGAGATGGGGGAAACAGCAGAAAGTTGTGGACTTTTAAAATCAAAAACCTCAAAGTTCTCTGTAAAGGGGCACTTTTTAAACATAGCCACCCAAAAAGAAGCAGGAAAAAAATTCAGCTCCTATCTGGTCTTGTTGTGTAGAGGTGAGGCCTCCCGCTTTGATCCAGCTTCAGCTGCCATCTGCCACTTTTCCTCCCCAGCCCTCTTCTCTGCAGCCATCTGAGCAGACACAGCACCCTGGGCCAGCACAGCCAGGCAGGGGGGAGGACATGCAAGGATCCGAGTTCAGAGCCCCAGACATTGCTGCTGCAAGATTTTCCACCTGCCTGACTGTGCTCTGATTCACCATCTGCTCCAGGCTGAACAAAAGAGGAATTACAACAACTGAAAGATACAGCTACTGAAGGATACAGCTCCTGACAGATAGAGCTCAATGGGACTGCGGTGCCTTTTGCCTACTTGGCTGCCTGGCTCCTTGTGACGGGTTCGTGGCACATACCCAAACCTGACTCAGAGCTGCTCCAAGAAATACTGGGGATTTGTTAGTTTGTGAAAATGGAAGAGAGTAGGACCCTGCAAGTTTTGCAAATGGGTAGCTGACCTCTGAAACAGAGATGGGAATCACTCACCTTGGTGTCAAACAGGGCAGATAGGGGAGAAAGTGATTGCCTTTATCCCTCCCCATGGGCACAGAGCAAAGTGAGAAGTCATCTAACCACCTGCAGAAGTTTTAATAAATCAGTGTATGGTGAAAGTTTAAAAGATTGCTGCTTTCTACTGAGCAGACTGTCTTCTGGGGCTGTGGCTGCCTGGCTCCAAGGAAAACGTCTGTGGTTGATACTGACACCTCTGCTGTTTACTGCAGAAAAGAGGTGGTTGCCATCCCACAAAGGAAAAACTGAAGTCTTAATGCCATCAGTTAGAAATGGGAGGAAGGAATTATTTTACTGCACATAATGAGTGGTAAAATGAGAAGGAAGTTGCCACCTGCAGGTCTGAAGCTGAGTCCCAGTTTTACAGATGCAGACTGGCACACAAGTGTTTCTGGCCAACGACCGAGTCACTTCAGAGGTCACAGATTTGCTGCTACCTGCCCATTGCAAACATCCGTAATCTGATGGTGACTACTGGCCCATGTATCAAACAGTAGATGAGGATGTACTCAATCCATCTATTATCCACTCTAAGATTGCTAGCTAATTAAAAATGGAAACTCAACCCCAGGTCTGCAGCGATAATGTCAGATGAGGATATTATTGGCATTAAATTGCTTCACTCTCACATCCCATCCCTTGCAGATGGGAATTATTTGTGTTCGGATATGTGCAAAGTCTTTAATTAGCATGCTCAGAGAGTCATAGATTAAAAGATCTACTCAAAATTGTTACAAAAATAGTAACAATTATAATCCCTATGGTGATCTTTTCCATTACTAACTGTTTAAAAATATGTATAATGTGCTAAATATGGGTGCTTATTACTTCCTTTGTTTAACTCTTTATTATTTTAACTATTTGCAATTTTTTACTTCTTTTGCTTTAGCTGCCCAATATCCTTATCACGAGCCTGATCCTGTTGGTCAAAGAGGTCCAGAGAAAAGGAGGAGATAGTCATCACCCCAGACTTTTACAGTTTGATTGCAGTACAAGACAAGATAATGATCAAATGCTGAGGCAAACTGAGGCCGTGCAATTTGTAATAGTTGGCCCACTGCTTGCTGGTGAGTATCTGTGAGGTTTGGTGGAATGTCAAAGAAGGATTTTAAGGAGGGGTTGTAAGGATGATCACTTCACCAATGCCTATGGGGAGTGGCTATTTCAGTGAAATGGGAAAAGTCTCAGTGCTCCTCTTCAAGGTGTTTCATAGTGGGGCTACTCAGGAAGGGGCTTCAGCCACCCTGGCTTGTTATATTTTTTGCTGCTAAAGGAGGTCACATTTGCAGAAGAGACACAACTGCCCTTGTGAAATGCTGTTTAAGTTACACTTTGCATAGGAGAAAATCGTAGAAACTGAGAGGTGTTGATTGCAGTATTCCTCAACATTTTTTGTCGAAGAAGAACATGAGATCATTTGTACAGCAGTGTCACAGAGATTCGCACTTAAAACCATGAAAAAGGGTCGAAGTCTAAATGTTTGTCCCTCACTACTACTTCTTCTTGTTGTTCTTCACTTGTACAGGTGAGTGACTGTGTGGGCAATTGTTTACAAAAAACATTCTGCAGCCTTTTCCTGGATCACATTCTCGTATTTCATGGAGGGATCACAGACTGCAGAACGCCAATTTTACCAATCTTTGTGGCTGAAAGTGTGGCTAACTGTACTTCAAATCAACTGCACTTCAAATAGTTATTGAGCTATTTTCCAGGTATAAGCATGAGCAGCTGGCAGCCAGCCTGGGACGGAGCACAGAGATGGTGAAGAGCAGGAAGGTGATGTGTTCTGAGCAGTTCTGCATCATCCAGTGGTGGCTGAGGAGTGGGCACCTCCACAAGCAAGTGGCATAGCAACAGGCCAAGGCAAAAGTCTTTGCAGAAGAGACAGGCTTTTTATACAGAAAGGTGTTTAGGCAGTGATGCTTCACTAATCCCCTCTCATGGCAGTTCTCTATTTCAAGTAATTGTGCAGCATCTCAAGTTATTTACTGCTTTGCATTAAAAAGAATAGGATTAAGGTTACAGAAATTGGGAGGTACTGTTTCAAAACAGATCACTATCAGTGCAAAAAGGAGATGTAATGAAATATGTTAGAGGTTTCATATGTTTTCTTGAAAGATTGATGTGGGTTTGGCCACATTTTATTTGGGAGGAAAATGGTGAGCTATCACCACTTTTTTATTTTGCTAGTTTTTAAATTGCTTATGTCTTACATTGGAGCTAGAAATTCCTTCTAAATAACATTATATTCTTTCCATAATACATCCTGTGACTCAGGTATAGAAAATCTGTTGCTAAACACTGTTGTCTATGCTACCTGCCAGTGTACTGGAAATGAGTAACCCTCAGAAGCAGAACTAAAACAAATGCCCTTAAAGAGGAAAAAGGCCCCTCCTTTCCTAAGAATGGAAAGTTTGATAACAAATATTATTTAACAGCGTTATCTTATTCGTAAGTAAAGAAAAAAGGACATCCCAAGAGAGATACAACTAGTACTAAGGACATTGTTTTCTTAATAGTCATGCTGGCATGCCAGACTACTTTGACACTAGACAAATGCCCTGCTTGAGAAGTTGATGTAAGGTAAGGAACTTCCACAACATTTCAAAGCTACAAAAATAATCATGTATTAATATTATTGACCAGACACAATGAGAAAATACTTCTCTCTCTTTTTGAGATGTGTGTACTTTTTAGAGATTACAACACTGACAAAGGCAAAACCCAACTTTTGGTGAAGGTGAACACCTTTGATGAGGAGTTACAGATCATTTCCTGTTTGATGGAGAAAATGGTTGATGGTGTCTTCCTAAGGATAAGTTTTCCTTTTAGCCACGTCTTAGTTTTTCATCCTTGTCTGTGTCCTCAGCAGAGTCTAAATGAATACATTAAATGCTGCAGGAAAATCGGGTGTGTAGCAGGTCCTTAATGGTAGAACAAGCACTCAGGATTTTTTTGGTGGGACAAGAATTACGACCAAAACCCACCTTCCCTGCATGGTTAATATCAAAGCACTTGGAATAACATTAAATATTTAGTTTGCTTGATAGGTATCAGTCATCTTCAGGCGTGTTTCTGGAGCAGATTGGGCTGCAATGTCAATGCATGAGAGGAGACACCTTTTGAGCGAAAGGGAGCCTTTGGAGGGAAAGTGAATGGGGACAGACAAAACAGGACTGAGAATTCAAATGCCCAGCTGATCTGCCTGCTCAGCGGTAGGAAAAGAGGCTGGGGGTGAGGAGCTTGGCAGCAGCCTGGGCTACCCAGTACTGGAGTTTAAGTCACAATATTTCCCTTGATGCAGGTCAGCATAAGGCCTTGCCATCTGACTACAAACCACTGACAAAGTACACTTGAGCCATGTTTTAATATGGACTTAACTGGTGTGCTGTTCCCAGGGCTAAACCATAAACCTATTTCTCACTGGGGTGGATGCTAACCCTCACTGAACAAAACAGACTGTGTCCTGAGGGAAACTCCCAGTGCTTTTCCATGAACTGAGTCTAATCCTGAAGGCTGGTATAACTCCTGGAAGAGTAGTCATTGAGTCCATGATACATTTGAGTGTTGCTTCACTTCTTTAGGGAATGTGCATGCAGAGATGACAGGGCCCAGTGAAGACAGCTGGAAGAGGCTGCTGTTTGAAATAAAAGCTAATGACTTTTAGCCTTTATTTTCTGCAGTTGTAAGAAACAGTGTTTCAGACATGTAATATAAAACACAGTGCACTCTTCAAAAAAACACTCTGAGGCCCGGAAATAACTGAGAGCACCAGGCTCTACAGCCAGTAGTTCCTGCACCCATCACATTTCTTAACAGGCAGATGACAGACCCTGAGATTACACACACACAGAGTATTCAATCATGGGCACAGGCAGGTTACGTGTGGGTGATGAGGAATGATGCTGGCACAGATGGAACAAAGTGAAAATGCAGATATGCCTATTACTGAATATAGAGGGCTGCAAGCATCTTTCTGAACTACAGCATTCTAAGAGCTCGATCCAAAAATGGTTGCTGAGGTTTCCTGTACAGTTGTGAGTGTCTGAAACAAGACAGATGAAATTCCTGCTGAAGATGCATATATGTGGCTGTTGTTCCCTGGCCACAGAAGGAGTCCAGGCCCTGTGGTGGGAGGATGCACCAGTGCTCAGACAGCCACAGCTGAATGGGGGATCCCACACAGAATTAATTGTGTTGTGCGTGCAGTGCTCAGAGCAGGGCATCATGCCCCATTTCTTCTTGTAGGCAAATAGTCCTGTGACTATAAGAATGTCATCAAGAGATGTCCTGTCTCCAGAAGCACGACTTCATGGGAACTGAATGTTTTATTGCTCCAGAGAGATGCTGGCATCCAGCTGATACCTCTATGAGAACAAACACGCATTCAAGAAACACATATTTTGACACACATGTTTTGAATAACTGACCCAGCCAAAAACATCTCCTACTCTGGGAGGTAAATGGAGGTCAAGGTTTTCGGGGCAGCACAGGGCAAACCTTCATCTGTGGAAAACCGGTGGGAGAGACTCTGTCTGAAGTCATACAGAAATGGTGCTCTTCTTCACACCCCTGCTGTTGGCCTGGGCTTTTCTGCTCTCCCAGTGCCAGTCGATGTGGAATGAATCACTACAGCAGCTTGATGAAGCAGCAAGCCGTGAACACATTTCCTTGTGTTATCTAATGGTGAAACACAGAGGATGTGGCTAATTAGGGAATCATCCTCATCCTGGCAGATTTTCTCAAATAGAAATGGGTTTTGAGGTTTGCTGACTGCTGAGGGTGAAGCTGTTGAGTAGGTAGCCACAGAAGCATTTAAATGTACATACGCCTCTGCAGGCTACCTGCTATGCACAAAGCCAAAAATATGTCAAAAATGTAAAAAACACATGACTAAAAATCCAACCTTTTTTTTTCCCCTCAGGAAAATTTGGAGACTGCGTGCTGTTAAATCATCTGAAACCATGATAAAGCCATGGACGGTCGTGTCAAAGAGCTATGGATGGGGGATGAAAGTGATTTGCTGCCAAGGGTGGTAACAAACCCACATGCCATCAGAGTGTAAGCCATTTCTGTAAGCAGATGCAGCTATGGCTTTTTTTTTGCTGTGAACAGTACCCTTGTTTCTGACTCAAATTATATTTTCTTTCTGTTCATCTTCTCAGGAAGAGGATTTTTGTGTTTGTTTTGCCTTGATTTGCTCTAGATCACAAATGTATTTGTATGGGGATAAAAAGGAACATAGTTTAAAGAAGCATAACTAGAACTACTCATTGTAGATATGGTTGATAGTTCTGGCTAGAAAAATACCTTGGTTCCAATTGTTTATCACACTGAACATATGGTCTGAAATTTTCCATCCTCTGACCTCAGTTTGATTTAATCAAGGGCTTTGGGCAGGGGGAAGTTTGTTTCTTTCCATGTTAGCTGTGGGAGATAAGGCACTGCAGAGTAACACCAAAGTGGGTTTTATCATATAGAAAATTATGCAACATCACCATCCTTGTGAGGAAAAAATTGCAGTTCAGCATGAAATGTGTTTTTTCCTATTTCCAGGCTACAAATATTTGAAAAAATATGCGTTGCATATGCTCAGTAGAGACGTGGTAACAACTTTTACAGTTTCTGAAAACATGGTCAAGTTTAGAGTTGCATAGGCCCTTCTCTGTAAATGCAATTCCTCTACTCTCTTGGCTGTTCTGGGGATAGACAGAGGAGCTGAGACTAGGAAGCCTTTCTTTTCTATGCATTCAGTCCCAGAAGGAATTTGAGAATGAACTCTTTCCACAAGGCTTGCCTTGGGTTACTGGCTTTTGATTTGAAAAAGTGATGAACAATGCAAAAAAAAAAAAAAACCCACCAACCAAGGGAACTCAGATTTTGGCCCAGTATCCAAAATACTGGGCTAGGAAGTGGTGATAAAATTTTCAAAGGGTCTAAGTACCATTTGCTTTGGTAGTTTTAAGTTATGGCCTTAGGAAGTGTCAGCTTCACATATAGCACTGCCCAGGTGTGCTCCCTTAGCTGTTTCTGCCTTCTCTGAGGCAGGAGCTGGTCTGACTGTCTGACTGGTCTGACTTGCATTTGAATATATTGGTGGTCACCCTTGGGACTGATGGTTGCAAGATACCCTTGATATACTCCTGCCAAACAGCAGTAACAAATCCCCAATGATTCCAGTGCCTACCACTGCAGTAGGGAAAGAGCCTGAATTTATTTGTGAACAGATACAAGTGTTTGCCCCAACACAAAACCAAAACAGAACAGTACAAAGAAAAACCACCCAAACTAACCCCCAAAACATGAAAAGCAACAAGACTAGCTATTTAGTACTAATTGTGCTGCAATAGCTGGAATTCAATGTAAAGATCTACCTAAAATCTACCAGGGTGATGCATGGTAAAAGAAAGTTGTCTGCATATATGTGGTTGAAGTATGAGTAAATACACTGTTTGTTGTGTGAGTAAACACACAAGAGGAAGAGAACAAGATCCACAAAAATACCCATCATTCACATGGCATGAGGAACCCATGTCTCCTGCCAGGGTAAATTTTCATTCTCTGCGACCATCAGTTCACCTAAGTGCCAGCCTGCTTGATGTGGGAAGAATGGAGCCCTCCCAGGAATATGGGCTTGATCTGAAGCTCAGGAAAACAGCACCACTTTACCACTGCTTTCAACAGTGCCTGTGCAGAAATGAATACAAGAAAATAGTCTCGCTCACATCGCAGTGCTGTAAGTCCCCAAAGCAGCAACAGGCTGTTGGCTTCTCTTTCATATACAACTGCAAAGACTGAAGCATCTGTAAGACGTCTTTGGGTTTGGGTTTTTTTAAGTCCCTGTGGTGCCTGTGGCAATGGACTTGAGTGATTGCAGATATGTGCAGAGCAACCAACTCCCTGGCCAAAAGCCAGCCAACTTGCGTCCTCTCTGGTTACCAGATCACAAGTGTCAGGGAAATGATGTAGCTGCAAGAACTGCTGAGGTCAACAGCTGAAATTGTTGAGTTTTAAAACATTTCCCTCCAGGCCACAGACAAAAGTTGCCAAGACAGACTGAAGAGAGAACATTTTAAGGGAACAGCATGTTGGGTACTGAAAGCCCAGCTCTGCAGGTGGAAGAGGATCTGAACAGTGTGGCAACGAGGGGGAAGAGCAGCAAGGGAAGGAAACAGCTGGTGCAGATGCTCCTGCCAGAGCACCATGGACAGGAGCAAAACCTCTATCACTAAGGTAGGAGTTGTTCTGCATCAAAACCAAAGAAAGAAGGGATGGTTTTCTGATTTCTGACTATGCATAGCCAAAATATCTCAGGAGCTCATTCAAAATCTCATCCACAAACCTATGAAATATGATCACCGGTGATTTCATGGGATTGCTAGCATTGTCAGGGAAAATTATGCCTAAAAGGCTTTTGGAAAGACAGTGTTATTATAGCAGAATTTAAACTTAAAGCAGAAAAGTAATTCAAATGCAAACACTGTCTCCTTGACTAATCCTGCTCAGAAATCTTTTCTTAGCATGAGATAAAAATGCATGTTAAATCCTCTCCTGTTTAGAGCAGAGAAATTTTGGAAGTTGTTACTGTACAGATTACATCCAAACAGCACTTAATAAATGGAAGAAGTTTTAATAAGTATCTGTTAGCTTAATTTAACATCACAGTGAAAAGACATTCAAGGGTCACATATCAGGCAGTGTTGTTTCTACTCTCAGAGGGAAGTTTTCTCATCTTCAGAACCTGAAGTTCTGTCTCCTCTTTCTTGACCAAGGTGATCTGTGGGCAAACGAGGGTCCAGAAAGTCACCATTAAAATCAAGTGGCAGCTTCATTCCTATCCTCACTGCAAATCACATCAAATCTTGACACCTCGTTTTTCTTGCTAATCACACTTTAGGGTGGAAGAACAAACCAATGCAGGTTCATCAATTACCAGTCAAGGAAAAATTCTGTAATTAGTAAGTCTGAAGTTCTACAAAACAAAAGCTCTAGGAATGTCCCAAAAAAGAGATTCAGTTTGAGCCAAAGTTACTCCTTCAAACCAGAATTCATGCAGGGAGTCTTTTGTCTTAATGCTGTGTGTTTGGAAAGAGGTGGAACTTTTTAATCATGTTAGCTTGCTATAAGACAAAAAAGAAAAAAAAATATTGAAGGAAAACTTGATTTTGAATATGTCAGTGGCAGTAAAAACCATTCCATTTGCTTCAGTAAATTTAGCATCCAAAAAAGAAGATTTCAATCTACCTCTTTTTTTATTTTATGCTGAACTTGCACGGTGCCTCTCTCCTCTCCTCTCCTCTCCTCTCCTCTCCTCTCCTCTCCTCTCCTCTCCTCTCCTCTCCTCTCCGAACCTCTCCTCTCACGTTTACTGCTCTCATCAGAGTGGAATGTGAATGCCTTCTAACCACACATTAAATGATGCCTCCAGGTGCTGTCATACCTGGTTTGCTGTCTTCCTTATCATCTCCCCAAGGCAAGATGGGTATCTGTGGTGTTTTTGAAGAGGCTTTTTTTAGATATACCTGCTGCTTTGTGTTTATATTAGATTAGACAGATTGAAGAAGTACACATGATGCTCACTGTAGATGACAACACATTTGTGTAATTCCAAATGTCATGTTAGTTGTTTAGTCTATTTATTTCAATACTTGTTTTTCACACATTTTGTGGCTTTAACATCCTTTTCCCTAACACAAGATGCTTCCTACTTCTTTTGCAGAGTCCTGTATGAACCACTATTGTAACTAGGTATTTAAAAATTTCTTGTCCTCTGCAGTGCATTCCTGTCCCCATTACAAGTCAGTGTCCTCCTTGAAACTGTGAATGTTGGGGCTTTTTGTTGAAAGCTACTTTTTAACATTGTTATTTCTCTGTCCTGGTTTATACTACCCATATGCAAACAATCAGCACAACCAAGAGGAACAGGGTGAACAGCTGGGCTGGGGGATGAAGTGGGAAATTATTCAGCTGCTTTCACTGCCAAAGCAAACATTGTGTACCTGCACCATCAACACATGGTAGTCAGGCTTTAAAAAAAGAAAGAAAAGAAAAAAAGAAAAAAGGAACAAACAACAGTCAGGCTTTTAAAAAAAGAAAGAAAAGGAAAAAAAAGGAACAAACAAAACTCCCATGATACAGAAGATGTGTCATGCACAGTAAACATGTGGTAAAGGACAACTACTCTCTGTCTGGTTCTGTGGTGAGGTTTCTGCATGGTGAGCCCCTTGCATGAGCTTCTGTGTCAGAAAAATGTTTGCTGCTCTGGGGTACGTGCATTTGGTGTGAGATTGACAAAAGTTCCCTGTGTTGTGTTGTTTCTGTAACCAATTGTAGGCTCAGAGTCCAGGCTCCTACTTCCCAGATCTGGAGGGAGGCAGAGAGAAAAATCTCATGTTTTTGATGAGCAGCATGATGTCCAATTTCTTGTCCCAAGAGCTGTTTCTAAAATCTCACCCTTATATTGTCAGAAGAAAATGCTCTGGGAACACTGGCACGGTGGTGGATGTTGTGGTACTGTCTCAGCAGAGCAGGACAGCCAGTCCATGTGCTCCAGAGCAGTTATTCTATCGTGGACTGCTTGTTGCACTGAATTGATTCAGATAAGCTGTGCTGACTTTAACAGGAATGCAGTTTCACCCATGCTTGGGGGATGCATTGCTTTGACTTGAACTTGTCTAATTGCACTTGTGCAAAAACTGTACAGGTGAGCCCTAAGATCCTGGATTCCCAATGGCTTGTTTTTGACTCATGTCCATGCTGAGAAACGGCAAGACTGTACTTGTTTATCCAGCAGATGAAAGTTGTCATACTAGAAATACCATTATGGCAGAATTAGCACTGTGTGGAATTGTAATAATTAGTTAGCATACCAGCATACAAATAAAAAGACAAATTGCTGACAAAAAGCTTTTTTATATTGGTTGTAAATAGAAGTCAAGAGGATGTGTGCTTTCAAAATAAGGAGGAGGTACGACAGCTTTTGTTTGACCTATGACACATCCCCTGGGATGGATATTATATTCCTCGGGAGGATTTTGATAGAATTCCCATGGTGGGGCATTCTGCCTGTTTTATTAGAATTTAGCCAAACATCCACAGGATATCAAACAACAATATATACAGATTAAATCTGTTCTGGCAAACATATCACTATTTTCCTGCGAGCATTGAAAAGGAGGTGTTCTTTATGAACTTAGCAAAAAAGCATGAAGCACTGAAAAAATTCTTGTAATTTAGGGAAGAGCAGTGTGTGAGTTTTTTTCTCTAATTTTTTTCTCTTTTTAAATGGAATTGAAGATCTAAAAATGCACTTGGTAAGTGGCACAAGGACTGTCCTACCATCTACCTTCTCAGGGCAGATGAAGGGCACAGAGGGCTCTTTGTCACACACACTGCAGCTTTACCCCAGTGCTGTGAGTGTGAGCTGCCCAGGACTGTGTGTTGGAGTCACAGCCCTCTCCTCAAGGCTTCAGCTGGCTCCAGAGCCTGTGCACCAGCACTGGCCTGCAGAGCATCTGCTCCCCTCTCCTCATAACAAACCTAATTTTAGCTCCAAGCCGAAGGACAACACAGAGGCCACATTTTCTTGTTTGTTGTTCCTGCATAAATATTTCCTAACCCAGTATCTCTAAGAGTATTTCAGCCTGAGTGATTTGGCAGACAATGTAAGAGGTGCACATACCCAAGGACACAGAGTAGGGGCAGCTAGTGGAATCAAAACACAGCTGGTAAGCAATGTGTGCTCCTCCTCATGGCAAAAGTATGGCACAAAACAAGGCTTCTACCACGACAAGAAAATTGGATGGCAGACAGGAATTTCAGTATTGTGACCACACATGCACAACTCTTTCAACAAACCACACTGCCCATGAAACAGCTCAAATGGGATGGGCCCTTTGTTATAAACTACACCTGTGCCTGATGCATTGCGTGGATAATCTTCTATACTCTGAAGACTGCTATCAGTGGGATGGATTTTCTGCAATCTTGCATAAGAGTTTCCAAACTATATACCCCAGAAAGGCTATCTGTCATGTCTCCAGAAGATTTGCAGATTTGTTTTCTACCAAAGGCACATACCACATATTTGGCTGTATATAACCACAAGCACAAATCATATGTACATTTTTTGTGTCCGTTTTTAAAGTTAGCAGGCTCTAGAATTACCTTCAATGAAACTGTACGATGAAGAGTTTGAGCACCATGTGGTAAATATGACTGGGGTGAACATTATATTGTAAAGATGCTGTAATTTTTATGAGTTTGCCATTGTCCACTTGCTTGTAAGGAGTTAAATCAGAAGCAGGTAATTGGAGGGGGAAAAAAAATTGGGAAAGGCAGTGATGGCAAGGCAAGGCGGAGTTCAGGCAACACCACAAGCCGATTGCAAAACAACAGTGAGCTGGGGAATGTGCCTGGCTGGTGAGAACCCAGATCTGGAGCCAGGACAAAAGAGGAGACCAAAAGCTGAACGGTGCTGATCTGCCAAAGAAGGTGGAGGGTTTGTGTATCTGTGTGTGTGTGTGTGGAGAGCTGTCAACACCACCTGGGTGAAACACCCATAATAAAGGGTGACTTTGAACTCAAGAGTGAAAGCAGCCAAACCAAAACCTGTAGTTAATGGAGAAATGTATGCATGGGCTTCACTCTCTTTATCCCCTCTTCTGCCCTTCACCTCCCTTCAGATGAATAAACAGTGTTTCATTTCTGTGAATTTGTGTTTGGATCAATTGGCTGGTGATCATCTCCCCTTCTTTCTTACACATTTGGGTCAGGTCTTTACTGGATCCCTGTGCCCTGTCTGCAGCCGTGGTAGGGGAGGTAGAGTCTGTGGTGGGAGGCAGCTCCTCCATCCCCAAGGCTGCCACAAGAGCCCCTGAGCCATTCCCTGGAGGTACCCACCAAGTGCCACCAGCTGGTGGATGTACCTGGGCAGAAAGCTCAGGCCAAACAATTAAAGGTAAATGAGATGTCATCTGCTCTTGGCATCAGCCAGACTCACCTTAGACAGAGGCTCTGGGTGCCCAGAAGAGCTGAGACTCCACATCTCTGTTGGATCAACAGACCTGGTAATGGTTGTGGGGAGGAGAGGCTGGAGAGTGTCCCAAAGGCACAGATTTACCCCAGTGAGTGCCCTTAAAGGTGGGTGCTTGTGAAGCAGGGATATCCCTGCACACACACCTTCTTCCAGGGCCTTGGCTGGTTTTAGGCGAAATAAGTGACTGATTGGAAACATACTAACCATAAGCCAATAAATACGGTGAGTTTTTTCCTACCAGAGTATTTTGCAGTGCTTTGAGTACACAGATAAATGCTACCTGAACCCTGAGTAAGTTTGGTATTGCCTGCAGCAAAGTGATTAAATTCACTCTCATCATCTTTGTTTAAATAATTGTGACACCATAATCAAATATGTAGAAATGATTCATGCCAATTTAGATTGGTGTATTAAGAAAGCATCATAGTTTCCGAGCACAAATGAGACAGGCAGATGCATTTAAAATAAAAATATGTTGCAATTTGAGGTAGGGTACAGTATATAGAGTATAATAATAAAAACAAGTAATTTAAAGAAATGCAAGGTGTACAATTCTTAAAAGGTTCTCAGGGTTCTTCCAGGACACGATCAATGTAATCAGACTGCTCACTGGTGACACTGCCTTTCCTTGGGTTTAGCTCAGCTGCTCCCACAACAGGGCTTGGCTATGTGTGTCCTGCAGCATGAATGAACAGAGGTGTTTTGAATTTCTCCTCCACCTGAGATCCACATTCTTGAGAACTGGTTTATCATCAGGAACCACCAATGTGCCAGCCTGACTGCCCCAGCCCACATCTCTCACATACTCCTTCCATACCTTGTGTACAGCCAGTGACTCATGTGTCAGAGTCAGTACTGGCAGCCTCAACTGTTAACACCAGAAATCGTGTCCCACCAGAAATAATCTGAAAATACAAGGACCTTATGAACTCAGCTTGCCTGCAGGGGTTTGAATTCCTTATGCATCACATGTGATCGCAAAACCAGCTCTAACTGAATTGCTGAAGTGCAGCCACAGTGACATTTAAGAACCAGCAAACACATTAACAATTGCATTTGGAGACTGGCAATTTTACTCTGCACTCCACCCAAGAAACTGGAACAGCACTATTTGCAGTCGTGATTATTCTTAGCTAAGTTGCCATGGAACAAAGCCTGGTTAATCCTAATGGACTGATTCAGGAACAATCTCTCTTTCTAATCTTATTGACTAATTCTCTATCACTCCCATTAGGTTAGTATTTATTCAAGACACAAGAGCAGCAAGATTTTCAAGGAGTCGTCATTTTACTATGTAGAGTGGTAGCAGCAGCACAGTCCTCTCACTAAGAATAATAAAGGATGTTTTTGTTTCTCTTTGAAGGAAGCAGGGTAAAGAATTTTTCCTTCCAGAAGCAGATCAAATCTCCACTGAATTTTCCTTGAATTCATAGGATTTAGTACACATGAGTTCATATGTTCCTTTGCGCCTTGGAAATGACAAACATTTGGTCAGTGATACCTTTGCTGGAGAAATGAATGTTTTAGGGAATGTGTATATAATAAGACAGATGAGCTCTTAAAAGAAGTTATTGTGCTTTGCCATTTTTCTGATGCCAGCTTCACGGCCTTGCTTCTATCACCTAAGCAACAGTCTGGCCTATTCTATTTACTGATAGCAATACATAACATTGATTTCAAATACCTCACAAGCCTCCTGGAAACAAGTCAAGATGTGGTGTAAGTGCTAGCATCCCCTAGGGAATGCAGGCAGCCCAGCAGTACAGCAGGAGCCTGTGATAAATGGCCTCATGTTGCAATCAAGTTCTTGGGGCAGAAGCTCATGCTATGTCCAGTCGCTCAGTTCCTCCAGACTCTGTCATACAAGTGTATTGCAAGACTGGTGGCTGACTCATATACTGTGACATTGGCCTTAGCAACGAGGTGAGTGCAGAAGTACCACGGGGAGAGGAGAATTCTTCATGGATTTTTTGAGAACTGATATATCAGAAATTAAATGATGATCAGGGACTGGAAAGGAGATACTGGGGAGAAGAATGCCAATTCATGTTTGCAATTTGCCTCATACAGAAACACACAGATCTCCTTTAATAAATCCCTGGAAAAAGCCATGCAAGCTCTCTGCTCACAGAGCTAAGCTTGCAGTGATTAAAGCCACAGAAATATTTTCTTTACAAGAAATAGCACCATAAGGTCACTGCAGACATCACCACTCTGCTCAGGGTTATGGAGAGTAAGGTTATTTAATTTTAAAATACCTCCTCACTGGAATAAATTTGAGAAAGATATTAAAACCAGCCCTGACCTGAAAATAGAGGTATCCAAAGCAAATAAGAGTTTTGATGAAACAGATGGTAACTGTAATTAACTGTGGCATTTTCTGCCATAAACCACATAGTTTTAACTCAATTAGATGGCCTTTTTTTTCTTTTTTTCTTTTTTAATTAAACAAACCCACTTCCATCTAATCAGCAGTGAGTTTGTAGCCAAACAATAAAATAGCCAGTTTTAAGAAATCTGGATAGCCATCAAAGGCTCCAGTGCCTGCTTTTTCTTGGCCAGGAGGTCATGGAGCTGCTGTGCTGGAGCCTAGCAGGAGCCCTGCCCTGCGCTGGGATCATATCTGCTTGTTTACACAAAATGTAAAAAACCCATCCTGCAGCTGCTGCAAAGCAATGTGAACTATGCTGTGCAAGCCAGGAGTGGTGGGTTAATTTTCTGTTATTTATCAGCAAAACTGGAATCTTCGCTTCAGCTATTCACACATAAATGTGCCGACATAAACCAGTTTAGATAAATCGCTCTGATTCTGTTGTAAACACGTAGGTATTTGAATCTTTCCTTGCTGCTTCAAAACCACAATGAAGGCTATGCCAGCAGCCCTACCTAAGACCATTTATCTTATTTTGTCAGTTCATCTTGCAGCAGGAGACCATTACTCAAAAGGAGCATTTGTTTCCAAGTGATGTGACCATCCCTGGTGATAATTTTAATACAATTAAAGCATCCTTACAACTTTACCTGTGTTGTTTTAATAGGAAGTTAATTTTTTTTTTAATTGACAGGATGAAAAGATCAAATTATGAGAGTCTTCTGATTTTTTGTCTCTGATTTTTTTTGCAATACCTAAGAGTGGATGAGCGCCAGAGAAGTCTGAAACTGACTATGGAATTGAGGGAATTAAGGATTTCTGATATTTTTTTACTGTAAATGAAGCAGGAAGGTTCCCATGGCCAAGGCAGTATGTTTGTATTTTCCACCATTTTCAACAATATTATGACCATGTCAAGGCCAAGTTCGTCATTTGGCTCATTCAGTTTCATTATTGCCTGGAGTAATGAGTGTAGAGAGAAAAAATGCTGGAGATGGCCCAGACCACAGCAAGTCAATGCAAAATGATGAAGGACAGACATTTCAGGGCTAGTTTCTACTTTGTATCTGCAAACTGCTTTTGCCTCTGTAAGTCAAGTTGTGCACGACCTCACCCAGGCAAAATTCCCTATGATTTCAAGGGGAAATATGAGTGCAGATGGGCAGGCTGCATCTGAAGACAGTATCTCAGAGCAAAGATGTAACAGAGTCATAGAATGGTTTGAGTTGGAAGGGACCTCAAAGATGGTCTCATGCCATCTGCACAACCCCCCTGCCCTGGACACCTTCCACTCGACCAGGTTGCTCAAAGATCCCTCCAACGTGGCCATGAACAAATCCAGGGGTGGGGCATCCCCAACTTTTCTGGGCAACAGGTTCCAGTGCCTCACCACCCTCACAGTGAAGAACTTCTCCCTTATATCTAATTTAATATTAGCTAAGATATAAAAAAATAAATAAATATGTCTCCAAGACGGTGACAGCAAGACAACCACTGTCTTGCTGTGCATCAATAACAAATAAGTGCTGTCAGTGCTGGAAGTGGAAACATATTAAACTTAGCCAGTGCTACCACTGCCTTGCAGGCAGATTTCCTATGACAATGCCAGCTACGCCTGGATTCATATTTTCAGATTTCTTACTTGGAGACTGTCCCCTCTCTGGTCAAACCTGAGGGAGTTTAACCTGGATCTCAATGTGGTTTCTCACATTTCTTCTCTTTTCTCACTAGTTCCCTCCAGTGCATTTCTGTGCGACTGCGAATCACTGTGTGATTTCTGTGTGTCCTTCTCAGTGCAAGCTTTGGGTGAGAAACTGTGCTGGGGTCTTCCACAAAAGCAGTGGGAGCCAGCTGAAACTGCTGTGAGCAGGACTTGAGGAGCGTGCTCCTGGCCCTGCTTCATCCCCTCAGCTTCTGGCAATCAACAGGTCTGAGATTTTTAAAATTACAGCCACAGGCTTATTGCTCTTGTGTGCACCAGGTGCTGTGGACTGAAAGCCTCTGTGCGCTTGCAGAGCTCCTGCCCAGCGCAGCTCCTCGGCACAGCAGGCTGGCACTGGGGGCCTCCAGTGCAGCCCAGCGCTCAAGGCCACTATGGGAAGGGCAGACCTCCTCTGAAACTCCCTCAGAGCTTTTTCTTGCCAAGCTGAGAGGAGTAGTGGCCTAAAGAACAAGAGAGAGGTCACTTTTTGGTGATTACATAAATGTTTTGGGCACCTTTGTAAATGATGCATATGCTAAGGGAATGGGAATACTGCACAGCAGGGACGGGTGTCAAAGAAAACAAACAAGTACTTTAAAACAAAAGACTCAGGATACAGCGGCGAGGAAATCAGTCGTAGAAGGGCCAAAATTAATTCACCAGAGCAAGGACAAAAGCCCAGAGCCATTTCTGAACCAATCATTGGTGTAGTGTTATTACTATTAGTGTGTGTGTGTATTTGTTTGAAGCCGATCTGCTCATAAATGGCTCTGTAGCTCCCTCTAATGGCAACTTTACCAAAACTGGCTGTGGGAGGCAGGGAGCGATACAACTTAAATGCTCTTGACATAGCACAGAATCGTACAAACACTGAATGGTTTGGGTTGTAGGAGGCCTTAAAAATCCTCTCGTTCCAACCTTTCTGCCGGGGGCAGGGACACCTTCCACTAGGCCAGGTTGCTCAAAGGCCAGCTGGCCTTGAACACTTCCAGGGATGGGACATCCACACCTTCTCTGGGTAAGAGATGAAAAAATAAAAAATGGTTGATACAGTCAATCCTCAGGCAGGTTTCTTTGCAGCTACCAGGGAGGTACTGTCTAATCAAGAAATGTGTTGCTGATCCCAGAGCAAATTAAAATAATCTTATGATCTAGCAAAGGGCTGCACAAACAGCAATGTCAGAGCATAGGATCATTTAAAATGTGATAGCATCCATACTAAATTAAACATTAATTATAGAAGTCTTCATATTACAATTCAATGAGAAGCCACAATCCCTCTTGTGTAGGTTAAAATGTACATCAGCTCTTGCAACACATCATTGAGAATTTCCACGCTAATATTTTCTGACACTTTGCACTACTATAGTCACTGTAAACACCCAGGAGAACAGCACAGTCCAAAGAGCAGTAAAGTCTGTTCGGTTTCCAGTCCTGAAAGTTATTTTAGTTGTGAGATCTCCAGGAAGTCAGATATGAGAGAAAGCTGTAACAAAATAATCTCTTACATGTGAACAAGTGATACTAGCAAGAGCCACGCTGTATTTCCGCACACATGGAAATACTGTCCAACACTGTCCATACTGTCCCTTTCTGTTCAACACATATTTCTCTCACATGAAAACCAGGAACATTTAGTTTGTTTAAGGGTTTGTTTGTGTCAATTCCAACTTGACTTTAGCCACAGCAATTTCTTTTTTAGGAGAAGGTAATATTCCTTACTGTCACTTATTTTTAATGCTGACTTTGAAAAAAAGACACTGGTTCAGAGTAGAGAGGAAGAGCCTTAATGGACAATAGGTTGGGTACAGAGCAGAATAGCACTTGGAAACTAGAGGAAAACAATATTTCCCAGTTCATTACGTATAATTCCCACATAAGTAATTGATTTATGCAGCAAAATACTTTAAGAAAACCATTTAACATTCTAATACACATTAATTTTTCTCACAGTGAGGTAGAAAGCATTTCATTTAACAGGGAGGTCTGTAGCCCAGCTGATTCAAGCCCCAGAGTGCTCAGTGGCAGGGTGTTGGAAAGAACCTGAGGTGAGATGCAGTGAAGGACTCATTCAGACAGGAATATTTTGGTCCATAGTGGCTACAGGTAGAATTACAGAATCATAGAACTGGTTAGATTGGAAAGGTCTCTAGGTTCATCAAGTCCACCTGTCAATGTAGCACTGCAAGGTCCAGCACTAAACCATGTCCCCATGTGTCACATCCGTGTCTTTTAAATACCTCCAGGATGGTGACTCCCTGAGCTGCCTGCTCTAGCCTGTCTGGCTTGACACTCCTCTTGGTGAAGAACTTTTTCTTACTGTATGCATGCTCTTTTGCCAAAAAATATGTAATTACTACCTACCAAAAGTCACTCCCACGTGACTTTTTCTGCACCTTTTGGATGTTAACACTCCATTTGCACCATAGTGGAATGCTTCACTTAACCATAAATGTAGTCAGTTAGAAATCATTCTGGTTTTGAAAAATTATTTATAGTCAAGACATTTCAAGAGACTAGTTTCTGCTTTAGAAATCACAGGGGTGAACAGTTCAGCCAACAGGGCCTAAGGAACAGAGCACAGACAAAAGAAGTCGGGCAGCTAAGAGCAGTAACCCTTTAAGCCAAAGCCACAGCAGAAAGGTCATTACATTATCTCTTTAGTGCACATATGGTCTTCATGTAAAAAGCTTCTGTACCATCTGTGAGGTTGCAGTACCAATATGTGTTAATGACATGCTGAGACATCATTTCAACTGCAGAGCTGATTTTCTCCAAACTCTTCATTTGGTCATTACCAGGTCTCCTCTTCCCCAAAATAAAACAGCATGGGGCCTCACTGAGCCGATTCAGGACTGTAGCAACTGCATTGCCAAGCCATAATGTTATATATTTGCAATCTCCTCAGAACGAGGGAGAAGTAGCTTCAAGATTTCTTCAATGCACATTCCCCTGCTTTCCTTTAATTTTCAAAAATATTTTGTCCTTAGAGTCAGCATAAGTATTAACATTTATAAAATGCCAGCGAAGTACTCACCTTCAACATGTTTTTATCATTTTTTATCAAAAACATAGAAAGTAAATATTTGCCAACAGGGAAATCTGGACCATATCCTTTTGAACTTCTTTCAACATGGGTGCAGTGTTTGTTCTTCTCCAATGACAGGGAACTTGTCCCAGACTCCATCAAAGATGATATACAACAGCCTTGGACATCGGCCAATTCTCACAGCACCCTGGACACCACTCCTAGGGTCCCACGGATGTGTATGAGTTGAGTTCACTTGAGCCACTCCTGACTCAACTGTTTCTGATGGTAGTTCTTCCCTGCTTCCACCCTTTGACTAAACAGAGAGGCCTGGAAGACCTGGCTGGTAAGGAAAAGACAAAGGTGGCACTGGGTACCTCAGTCTTCTGTGTGTCTGCAGCCACCAATCCACCCACCCCACTCAGTTACAGTCCTACATTTTCTTTGCTCAGGTTTTTTCCAGTAATGCAGCAGTAAGTATTGGCTTTGTGTGGCCAGGCTTTGGTAGTGGGGGGCTATGGGGAGGGGAGTCTTCTGTAACAAGCTGCCAGAAACTTCACCCTCTTGTGTCTGCGAACAGTTGGCTATTCCTAACTAAAAGTGCATAGCATGGATGCTGTAACTGATTCTAGTCTCCTGTAAAGACAAGATGACATGTATTTGTGTTAGATACCTTTTTCTTAATGGAAACATTTTGTTTTTCCCATTAGGTTTAAAGGTTTTATTTTTCTTTTAAATTTTAAAAAGCAGAAGGTTTGGGAGTTACTTAAAAGGAGTTGTTTTTCCTCAATATGTTTCAAGTTCTAAGGCTGTGCATGGAGGGAGAATAAGGAATAAAACTAATGCTGAGGGTACAAAGAGAAAAACAACTGGTTTTAATTTTTTCTCTTGCAGCACCGGAGGAAGCCTCTGGGAATAAATGCCTGCTTTTCCACAGTTTCACTTAAACTTTGGAGTTCGAGGTTTTGGGTTTCAGAAGGTTGTACACTTTGAAGAGTCAATATTAGTATAAGCATTTGAGACAGGGAATGAGAACATCTGGTTTTGATACCTGTACAAACCTCTATTGCAGTCATGGAGTGTCTAGGTACAATGAGGGCTACCCTGCAGCTTCAACAGAACAGCAAGGCTCAACTACAACACCAAGGCCAGGCTCAGCTAATGAAACATTAAACACAGTTAATCCATTTTTTGGGGGGTTAGCACTTTGGCACTCTTTCACGAGGTGCAAGAAAAACCTCATCTGAGCATTCAGTAAGACAGATTAAAAAGGTAGAGAGGCAGTGAAAGAAAAGACCAACCCAGCAGACAACTGACAGGTGAGAGGCGGATGTGAGGAAATAATGCAACTGAGTTGTCAGGACATCACACACGAGCAACTTAGCCAGCATGTCTGTGACTGAGGATGCAGTTTCAGAGTTACCATAAGCCCATCTGAACTCACTGTCCCTGCTGCCCTTGGCCCTCTACCTTCAAAAGTGTTTCCCTTGCATCAAAACTTGCAGCTGGAAGGCAAGTCAGACAGACAGACAAACTCTCCAACAGAAGGAAAAACCAGCATGTTCCCAGCAGAATCTGTAACCTGATTTGTGTCACCCCAAGGCTGTATGAGAGCCAAGTGGGCAGAGGAAAAATGGTCAGAACACACTGGCAGGGAAGGAGGAAGACAGGACCACCCAGAGAAAAGCTGCAGCTAATCCTGCCCTGAGCTGATCATGAACTTACATGATTGATTCCTTTTGAAGTGGAGATGGTAACATTTCTTGGGGAAAGGAAGGAGAAAGGAAGGAGAAAGGAAGGAGAAAGGAAGGAGAAAGGAAGGAGAAAGGAAGGAGAAAGGAAGGAGAAAGGAAGGAGAAAAAGGAAGGAGAAAGGAAGGAGAAAGGAAGGAGAAAGGAAGGAGAGGAAAGAAAAGAACAAATACCAACTTTTTTGACTGTACAGTTCAGAAGAAATGCCTGGTCAAGTATGTCAGACAATACAAATTAGCAAGAATTCCTTTGACTTGACTTCTACTAAATGAACTAAAATGTAATCCTTTTTCTATAGACTCTTTCTCAGAACAGACAATTCTGAAGCAGACAATTCTTATTTTAAAACACTGAATCCTAAATGGTCTTCAGGGTTTTTTTTTATACAGTTGATTTACTCATTAACATAAGACCAATCAGTACCATTAACATTACATGTATTCATTCTAATGGTTACATTCCATGTGATTTCTCTGACCTAGGGAAAAGAAACCTACTGATATACCAAGGCAGCTACTTAGATACTCTTAGCTATGCTGAAGATAAAATATTACTGAAACTAGTAATTCTTGTAAGAATCTCTCCCCAAATATCAAATGAAATTAAGTTGCAACCTGTCACAAAAAAGGCCTTTTCTGAAAAACACCTCTAAGTTCCCTACAGAAGACTACTTTTCGTTTGACTGAATGAATGCTGGTGAAAACGCACTTTAAAAACATGACTGGGCATTTCATACAACTAACCACTTTTTGCCATAAAAATATGAAGGTAAGTTTGTACTGCACATATGGCCATAGCTAACATCCTTCTATGACAACATTCCCTGGTGTTTCTTTATTGTTTCCATTTTGTCCTTTCCCCCGAGCATTTTTCACAAAAAGGACTGAAACCAGTGTCCTTTCAAGAGCACACAGAAGAGATTCCTCTCCAAGGATGGGGATCGTATAAAAGGAATTGCCTAAAAGTCCAAACAGAAGCATTTTCTTAATCATCTGTATGATCTATTAATGTAACAGCCTTTGAAAAGTTAGAGAATCTGAAAGTTGAATGTTGTATTATACCCAAGTATATATGGAAGACATGCTGCAAAGTCAGGAAATTATTTCACTATGCTGACTTCCATTAATACATATTATTTGCCATTGCAAGAAATAGTATTTCCCAACACTTAGGAACTGAAGAATGACTGTTATGATCCTGTGCTGCCCTGAATGAGTCACTTTTATTGCCTTTAACTCCACTCTTTCTACACTGAACTGCAGCCATAGGACATACATAGTTAGTCACAGAATGCATTTGATTCATAGAGACGTGGTAGAAGTTAACTCCTTCACTTAAACAGCATTAAGAAGTCACTTGAGAGTAGAGCTTTAAATACTTTTGCCCTTCCTTCCAGAAATCCTCTTGAAAGACAACAGAGATAAAAGTACAGGCTTCAATCCAACCAATCTGAAGCTCTTTGGTCGGAGCTTACACTTGAAGACTTTTTTATTATTATTATTATATACTTAACACTAACACCTTCATATCCTAAACACATATTTAAAACAGTGTGTCTCAGCATAATTCAGCGGGAGAGGAATTCCTCCTTCCTTGTCCTGCCTCCACTTAAAATCTATATTCCTTCTGAATTATAAAGTACTTGCATATATTTAACAAATAATACTCAAATCACTCAAAGGCCAGCATCCTAAATAACAGTGCATAAATTCCTGTTTTCCTTCATTTACATCTGACATTTACATCATACATTTTTCTTAAAGAGACAGGAAATTTAGACTAACCTTGCTTAAGTGATGACTGAGGCTGATGACTGGGATGTTGAAGCATTCAAAGCAAACCTCCTGGGTAATTTTGTATCTCTTGTTGCCAAAGATACTTAAAAGATGGTAAGGTGAACATTAAAGGTTTTGTTCTTGATTTGAACAACAACAAAAAAATATGGCCAACACCAGGTTGGGTTTCTTTTTATTGTTAAAACATTAAAGCATAACATTTCACCAAATACAGGAAATTTAGGGGTTGTCTGACATTACAAACATCTGAATCATCAAGAGAAAGTGTTGAGCTATACATAGTCTGAAGTTAATCTATCAATTTAATGTATATTAGTACATGATTAAAACATGGCCAAAATACAGAATCACAAAATAAGTACCTTGATGCTTCTAAATCTGAGACAAGTCAGAGAACTGAGTGCAATAAATTTCCAGCAAATGTCTATACACTCAATTACAACCTCAGGGCAGAATTATTCCAGGAACATTGGTAGTTTCTCATATTCTGGCTCATTCACATTCAATTTAGTGAGAATTTTGATTTGAGAACTTGATAAAAACATTTTTAAAAATACAACATTTAACAAATGTGAAAAAAGAAGTTGTCTTCACAGGAAAATATGGATTGCTTGCCACTCCAGTCCTTAATTGCCTATATGTTTTACAAATCTTTACAAAACTATTTTGTATCCATTTTGGTTTCAAAAACATAGTACATCTGAAAAATAAAATATGACTCTACTGATGGGTAATACAAAGACATGAACACGCATTTAAAATTACTTCCAAAAGTAAATCTTTTCAGTAATACAGCTATAAGACAAGTTAAACATAGTACAATAAACCATGCATCTTCTGACTTGTCAGATCAGCTAAACTACTCGGTTAACATACAGTAACACTTTTGAACACTTTGTAAATTCAGCTTTTCTAGCACAAGGAAAAAAAAAACAGATTAAATTTGTTCTTCAAGTGGTTCAAGACTGTCCAAGTGTTTTTTAGACATATCATCATTATGACGGCTTTGGCAATGGGTTAAATGTTTCTTAAAGCCTCGGGGAAAATTTGATTCAAAATTACAACGGGGACACTTCAACAAACTTTGACCATGAGCAGCAACATGATTTTTAAGAAGAGACTCCAAGAGAAAAGCTTTGCCACATATTTTACATTTGTATGGGCTTTGAACATTATGCTTGTTAACTAAATGGTGCAAGACAGCACCTTTTTTCATTGCACGACAGCAACAAATTTTGCAGTAATACTTTCCCTTGCCACGCTTCATGTATTTTGCTATTTCTTCCTCAGAGATGAAAGCCTCTTTCTCTTCAGTAAACTGAAGCACACACTGTGGCTGCGTGGGAGTAGTTGCATCCATTTTGCTCTCTTTGCTGTAATCAGATGACTCCATATCATACTGCTCTTGGTCACTGTTGGATTCTTGTTCCTTTATCTCCATTGAGTCCATCTCTGTTTTTCCACACTCACTGCTATTTAGTTCAGAATCTGAGTTCTCCTGGTTATCCTTCTTGGGCTTCTTTTTTGGGCATGAATATAACATGTGTTCAGGTGATTCTTTGGCTAATATTGATTGCTCATCCTGTGAGAATAAATCATCCAGTGGTTTCTGATCATCTAAATTGTGAGAGAGAAAGTCACTCTCACCAGACTCGCTAGGTGTTTGGGGCTCAGAGAAAAAGCCTGAAGCAGACTTGTGAGGCTCGGAAAACAGGATGCTCTTCTGGATTTCAGAAGGTACAGTAGTTTCAGCATGTCTCTGGACATCAGAGGATAGAGCAGCAGCAGGCTTCTGCATCTCAGAAAACACAGCATGCTTTTGAACATCAGGGGAAACAGCAGATTTCTGGCAGTCTGTGAAAACAGCTTGCTTGAGTGTCTCAGGAGAAACAGGAGTAGGTTTCTGGGACTCAGTAAAGAGGCCATGTTTCTGAACTTCAGGAGATGTGGATTTCTGAGACTCTAGAAAGGAAGTAGGCTCCTGAACTTCAGAAGAAATGGAAGTGAGTTTTTGGGCTTCAGAAAATAGGGCATGCTTCTGGACTTCAGAAGAAACAAGAGATTTTTGGGCTTCAGAACACAGGGCTTGTTTTTGACCTTCAGTAGAAACAGCAGAAGTAGACATCTGATTTTGGGGCTCAGAAAAGACAGCACGTTTTTGGACATCAGTAGAAGCAGTAGGATTAGATTTACGAGTTTCTGGGAACAACACTCTTTTCCGTGGTTCAGGGAAATGAGCCCGTTTCTGAATCTCAGATGAAGCAGCAGAGGGGGATTTCTGAGTTTCAGAAAAATACATAGATTTTCGTGACTCAGAGAGTTTCCAAGATTCAGGAGATACTGAAACACCAGGCTTACGGACCTCAGGAAAGAAAGAAGGCTTCCAAGAGTCAGAGGAAACAGTGTGACTAGACTTCCGAAGTTCAGGAGAAACAGGGGGAGAATGCTTCCACGTATCAGGAGACAGAACAGGTTTCCAGCCTTCAGGGTACACAGATGAGATGGGTTTCCAGGGCTCAGAAGAAACAAGAGCAGACTTCTGGGATTCAGAAAAGGATGTAGACTTACACGAATCAGAAACAAGCCTCCTAGGTTCTGGCAACACAACTGAACTAGGCCTTCGGGACTCAGGGGCAGACCTCCGGGATTCTACAGACACAGACATGGCAGGTTTTGAAGCCCAGGGAGAAACCGCAGAAGACTTCTGCACCTCGTGAGGTGAAGATCTCCAGGGCTCAGGGGAAACAGTAGGAGCAGGTCTCCATGACTCTGGTGAAACTGCAGAAGCAGGCCTCCGGGTTTCAGGAGAAGACGCAGAAGTGGGCCTACGCATCTGAGAGGGATGCCTTCGCGGCTCAGGAGACCCAGCTGGGGCATACCTCCGTGGCTCGGGGGATACTGCCGGAGGAGGTTTCTTTGGTTCTGGTGACACAGCTGGGGAGTATCTGCGGGGTTCTGGAGACACAGCAGGAGAATGGCGGCGGGGCTCCGGTGACACGGCAGGAGAATGCCGCCGGGGCTCTGGAGACGTTGCTGGGGAGTGCCGCCGGGGCTCTGGAGACACAGCTGGGGCTGGCTTCTGTGGGTCAGGGGACACGGCAGGAGATGGCTTCTGTGGGTCGGGAGACACAGTGGGAGATGGCTTCTGTGGGTCGGGAGACACGGCGGGAGACGGCTTCTGCGGGTCAGGAGACACAGCTGAGGCTAACTTCTCTGGATCGGGAGATGTGGCCTGGGCTGGCTTTTCTGGATCTGGGGACACAGTCTCGATTGACTTCTCTGGCTCTGAGGAAGTCACCTGAGCAGTCTTCTGGGGCTCTGGAGACACAGAAGATTTCTGAAGGCTGGGGGAAACAACAGGTTCAGGTTTGGGGAGTTCAGGAGAAAGGGCAGGTTTGCATGACTCAGGGGAAAGGGTAGGTTTCTGCGGCTCCAACGTGACACTTTTTTTGGATGAATCTGAATCTCCTTCTACCTGTTGCTCTTTCCGCTCTTCGTTCCAATTCTCAGGTGCTGCATGCTGTGCTTTGATGTGGTAATATACATTGCAGTACATCTTGCTGGTAAAGAAACATTTATGGCAGTGAAACAGTTTTGCACTTTTTTGATAAAATATAAGTTTACCCAAACCAGCAGTATCCATTTCATCACAATACTCTGGGTGAACAGTACCCATATGAATTTGTATGTTTTCATAGTCAGTTCCTCTGAAGCTGCAGTAGTCACACTCCAAGCGCTCTGTGGTTTTTCGTAGAATCTGTAACATGTCCATTTTTCTATGGGCAGTAACAGTTTCCACAGCACTGCACCTTTTAAAGAGGAATTTTCAGTTCCTGCAATAAAGGAAAAAGATCTGTATAGTTATCTGTCCATGTTAATTTCAACTCTGTCATTCCTAAATAACCACATGGGCTTTTCGCAGCCCACCACCCCTTTTCAGAAAGCATTACTTTTGCACAGGTACTGACAATTTCATAGAAAAATCCAAACATAGCTGTCTCCAACTTCTGAAAGTCATTTTACATCAGTAAAACTTGAAAAAACAAAGCTTATATTTAACAATAGGACTTCCTACCCATGTAAAAAAACTGGAAGCAAATTATAAAAAAAGAACCCAGGTGATGAAGAGCAAAATTTGAATTTCATTTGATAAACCTGACTTGCTTTCTCCATTGTCTTCTCTTCCCATATTTGATGTGCTTTTATTGACATTATATATGTAAACTGAAAACAAAAAGTACTTTGAAACACTGCCACTGAGATAAAAGCCATTTCAAAAATGCATCTCCATCATTAAATTTCAAAACAAATCAGCAGTTTTTGGCAAAGACCAAAAAAATTCAATAAAACAGCAGCCTAAAGCTTAGGCCCTATTTTCGTCTGTCAAATCCTGATTTCCTTTTGCTAATAACATGAAAAAAAACATGCTGATCATAAAAACTTTATCTATTATGAAAAGGACTTTTCCTGTTCCATTATTTCAGGTACTGCCCCAATAACAACAAAACTACTCTTTAGGAAAAACAGCAGGGGCTTTTTCCCCAATTGGTATAGTTAACAGTCCACTGTATCAAAAACATTGTTTTCCTCACCCCAAAGAGGGAGATTTCTCAAAATTAATGTTTTTTGCAAGACCTTAAAAAAACCAATATAACAACAACAAAAACAAACAAAAAGCACACTAGAACCAAACAAAATCCCCTCAAAATGCAAATAGTTTTTAATGATTTGGCTGGAATCCACTATTTCCAACAGAATTTGCCCAAATTAGCTACTACAATAAGCAGAAAACCAAGTCAAGCCATATTCTGTAAGTTATATTGTCATAAAAGTGGAAGGTAAAAAGGACATTAAAGTGAAATGCACACACTCTTTTCCTGTAGGTTGAAATTAAACAGTTGTTACATGATTAATCATGCTAAGCTATCAAACTAATTTTGAGGGGTCTTGTAAAACACACTGCTTCAAAACACTCAAAATTGTTGTTTTATTTTAACATTAATTTACCTGTCTAAATATATATTAGACTAACAAGTCTAAAAATATCCATTCAAAGCAAGTCTTCTTAATTTATTCCTAAAGCATTTTTACCCCGGTTTCTTATGGAAATGAGGCTTACACAAACACATTGCCCTACAGTCAATGCCAATCAAACCGGACAAAGCAATCCAGCCTTACTTTGCATTTCTACACCTTTCATGAAAATCAGGAACTAGAGAATGCAAGCAATGCCTCCACTGAGGCAGAATATGTCACTTACCAGTGCCTGCTTCTGTTTAGCCTTTACACAAATAGTCTTGAAACATTCAGAGCAAGCAGTGTCTGATTCAGCTTGTAATTAAGGAAAAGTGGAAGGAATTAAAAATACTACAGCAGTGAGCTGCTTTGGGTTTGGGGCAGAGACAGAATGAAAGCAAATTAGCAGTGCTGCTAAAGGATGAGATGGATACAGCAAAAAAACAGAAAAGAAGGATTGGCTGAGGAGCAAGAGGGCACAAATCCTTAAGAAATAGTTTCACTAGCTCAGCTGCTTATGGAACAACTCCTTTGCATGCACTGCGAGTACACTCCACATTAAGTCACAGGAACAGGTAGATTTCCAATTGGGAAGCATGGTGGGACCACAGACACAGCTTTAAGAAGGATCCTGCTTTACGGCCATGAGGCAAATGAACAGCATCCGACCACACTGTAGCTACAAATGAGAAATAATTACTATGCTCTACAAACACTGAACTGGAAGGACCTTTGGGATATAAGCTGCAGTTTCCCACCACTGCTGACAGCCATACAAAAGACATCGCAAATTGTAGTCCACCACACATTCAGTGTTGACCACAATACACTTCCCAACATCTTATAACAAATTTTTAATGCATGTAAAAGATGAAAACAAAACAGAAAGATGGCAGCAGTGCTCAGTGGTCTCTATCTGCAACAGCAAATAACTCGCCAATTGTAAAAACCCATAGCACATTATGTCTTAATGCTCCAAAAGACCTTCAAGTCTTTATGAATTACAGTTTATGTTTTTTTTTGCAGGACTCGGGACAATGGGAGGAAAGGAAGATTTAAATTTGAAAGCAAAAATTTCTGAATTGCTGGTATGAGCTAAACAAAAAGGTTTTGGGTTTTTTTTTTTATCACATCACAGCAGAACATAATTAGGACAATAAAGACATACAGCAGTAATCACATTTTTAGACTTGAAAGGGAATTTGTCAATTCCAAAATTGGTTTTAATCCTGAATTATCCATTTCCTTTTCACTAGAGAACCAAAACAGGTTTTCCAATTTGAATTTATCACAGTTTATAACAAAGTTTACTAGACAATCTTTTCTACCCTCTTCATAATTTCCCTGCTCTTCACATGTCACCCGTTGCCTTTGCTGCAGTTTTTTGTCACTCACTGAACTACACTTCACCCCACCTCCCATCCTCTTCTTTTATTCAGTTCAACCTTACTTTCTGATGAAAATTTCCACTTTCTTTCCAAATACTACAGTGAAAAAAAGTTAGTGGTTCCCTTTCACAAATTGTCCAAGTTGCTGCTAAGCTTTTTCGACCATGATATTATTTTGGAACCAAAGAAGTTACAGGCACAGTCCAGAAATCCAAAAGTCTTGATATTCAAGCCTTTAGCATATGAAATGACATTGAAGAGCTGAGGGTACTTTCTCTCACATTCCCATCACTCACCATTTTTAGTTTTGTAACTCAACGCATGGTATCTGGCAGTCACTGAAGTAACTGCCTCTTCTGCTGAAATCTCTACTTAATTGAGGCAAGAAAACTCTTTGTTGTTGCAGCACCTTGAGTCCATGGAATAGTAAATCTAGTTTTAGAAGAGCTACTGTGAGATCAGTAACAAACAGTCATGTTGTCAGATTAAATTTGTTGAGACACTTCTGAAGGCATAAACTCTGAGATGTTGCTGGTTCACTTAGCACAGATCTAAATAGCTAGTTTGAAAGATTTTCCTGTCAAGCCCTCCAGGTTCCTTCTCATATTGAGCTTCAATGCCACTGTCTCTATACATGGCTCTGGCTGCTGCCCTCCTCTATAGTGAGGTTTATCACACAGATGGCTCTGCTTCACACTGCTCTTTACCATCAGCTCCTGCATCAGAACTTCTTCTGCACTGCATCCTGCCCTGCCTAGTTGGGTGAAAGTGCAAGGAGTAACATATCACTGTTTTTTATAGAGTCCCACACCAGCAGAGTCAGCCAGCCTAACCAGGTCCCCACGGCCTTGGTCCTGCACAAACTGTGATGTAATTTGTGCTCAGCAACATCTTTTTGGCAACACTAAGAGAGACGAACCACGCTCCCTCTGTGTAAATACATTATTACAGACATTAAAGGGAACTAGCTCTGTGCTGCTCCAACTCAATCTCATGAAAAGGGTAAGGAAAAGAACTGGAGTGATCAATCTGTCAGAGTGCTCCATGTGCACTGCAGAGAATTGGACCAAGTACTAAATCCCAATATCATTCTAGTCCTCTGAAGCTCTTTGACAAAAAGTATGAATTTCAGGGTGAAAATCAAATTGTCATGAGCAACAGCTTCTCCATGAAACAGAGGCCACTAGAGTATCTCTCAAGGCTTCTTGAATACTCCTAGGAGGACAAAGAAGCTGCCACCTCTGCAAGTACAAATAACTGCTGTGCAGGCCCCAGGCCACTTTGTTTGGCTGAACACTCTGCCAGGCCATAACTGCTTTGTAAAAAGGACACTTGAGCACTGCCCCTACTCAAACTCCCAGTTAACAGGATGTGTAGGGCAATGGCAGCTATAACGGAGGCTGTGCTGCACACCACCGTAACACTACAAAGCATAACACATTCCTTAATTGCTCTTTCTGCATTCCCTCCTACTTTTCTCACTTTCCATGGCTGCAACACTGAGAAAACAAATACAGATGCAGCCAAACAGAACTAATTATCTGTTCTGAGAACACATGACAACCAAAGCAGAAGCCTGAAGCCCAGCATTTATGCTTGTCCTGCGTTCTGCCTTCAAGACGAAATACTGTGATTCAACTAAGATTCTGGAGCTTGCAATACTAAATTTTAACTTAAGGCAGTCAAGACTCATTCAGAGTCTTCCTAAGACATGATGTTTCCCACTGAAATCTACCTGAACAGGTAAGTGCTTCAGTCTAAAAGCTCACTATATCCTCACATATTAAGCACAGTAACAGCATCAGCACCATCTCAGCTCTTACCTGACTTGAAGTGACACAGATCAATGTCCACCACTTACATTAAAAGCTGCCTGAAGAGACACAAATCTCAGCAGTGGGACCACCGATCCCTACTGCTGCTCCATCAGCCACCTCTCCCAACCCCTCTTCTTTCACACATTTACAACCTGCATACAGAGGTTCCAACCATCAGCTCTCTCCTCTCTCCACAGAGATGCTGAAGATCTTTACACCTGCTCCCGTCCCTTACTTTGCAGTTCTGGCCATAATTTCCTCCACCACAGGAAGAACAGAAAAATAGCATGGCTAAAGGATTGGTAATGAGGGAATGTATCTACCTGAGAAAAGAACAACCATCACTGCTTTTCTTGCTTGGTTCTCAGCACCCAAGAGGCTAAAGTCATGATTTGGCAAAAAGAAGAAGCATCCAGGAAGTCAGAGGCAACAAGATAACCACAAATTCAACCAGAAGGTGGTTATGTGTATCACAAGGCAGCCACAGAGTGGAGTCAAGCAGCATCAGAAATCTCTGTTGAGCTCATGTTAAACTGAACAATAGGAGCATCCTAAGCTAATGAACAGAGAGGAGAGATCTCCTGATGTCTTCCCAGCCAACACATCCAGCCATGTCAGAGACAGTTCCTGGATTCCGCATACCATCTTCCATGAAGATCCCAATAAAGATTAAGCCGTACTTCCTACAGCCCCTCAAAAACCTCCCAGGGGAAGAAGAGTGGAAAAACGCAGAGGAGATACCTACATATAAGAAGGAATCCGTGCACGGGATAGCACAACATGACTCTGGCAGCAACCAAGATGTCTCCACTTGTCAACTTCACTCCAATTTCATAGCTACAAGTCTTCCAATCATTCCTGGTAATTTTTAATAAACACATTCTACACTTAGCTTTGCAACATTTAATATATACTTGCATTTTTTCATCTACAGAAGATAAGCTGTGACTGTCCGAGGGAAGCAACAAAGGCCTCAAAGCTGAAGATCTGTCTGTGAGCACAGAAAAGTCACGTAATTTTAACACTATATGAATAACTTCAGAGCATAGCAACAAGTAGTCTGCCATTTCATTGTTCAAAATCAGACTGTCTTGGTTCTCAGTGGCAGAAGAATCTATAACTCTTTTCCTCTCGATAAACAACCAAGCGTGGTGAGACACAAGCAGATAGAGGACATGCAACATACATCAATGACACCAATACAGCTGGGGAAATGCTCCAGAAGAAAGCCCTGTGATTTTCTGCAATGCCCTACAACCACACATAGGATTCCCTACACCAGTCACAGCACAGGAAGGATCACAGTTTATTTTTATCAGCCTTGGAAGTTTCTTGCAGGCAAACAGGTCAGTCATAACCTCTGTCAGTGAAGAGGATCAATGGTAAGTTTGTTCCCAGCACAAGAAAGCTGGGTGAACTAGATGCAGCAGCATCATTGCCTCTGCTAGCAGGAACAGAACCAGACTATTGCTGTGTTTACACAAAGTAAAAGTTACATGTTCTTGCAGTGCCAAAAAAGTAAATGGCAGTCTGGTGGCAGCATAATGCTTCTCTTGAAGCTACATCCCTGCTTTGTGACTGCCAAAGAGAAGTTTAGCTCCCAGAGGAAGCTGCACACAAACATCCCACAGTGGGGCAGAGCAGACACTTCAAAATGCACGAGCAGGTAAGGGCAGCACTTCCAAGGCACCATGAACAAGACAGGCAGCACTATGCTCCTGCTAGTCCAGAAGTGTCCACAAGTATCTGACTACAATCTCGTTTCTGAACTCCCAGCTACCAGCCAGTCCATTCGGGCTAAGTTCCATCAGCAACAATTGCTGAACAAGGTCTTTAAAATTACACAGCTACACAAGGCACAAACACTCCAACTCAACCAGCCACTGAAACACTAAGATATGCTGAGAATATAGGAGGCACCAGATCCAGGTAGGAAACACTGTATTATGAAGTTCCATGTTTCCAGGAAAGGTTCAAGTCACAGAAGATCTACAAAGTGACAGTATTTAATGCTCATGCAGGTGACTTAAGAAACACAAAGCATCCAGAACTGCAGTAATTTTGTATTATTTCAATCTTTGTTAACAGAATGACAAGTCAACACAACATTAGTTCTCAATACAAGATCTAACAACAGTCTACACTGCAGAGTAAAATCAATGTACCTTTGACAGATTCAAGATGGAAAAAATTAATTCTATGTACTTCTGACACAGCTTTCTAACTCCAAGTTCACAATTCCACTTAGCTGGCTTCCAGAAACAGTCCCAAAAACCTTACTGTTGCAGTGCTGTACCTGAGCTAATCAAGTGCCACTAGACTAACTAGAGCATTACAATCTAGTCAAGAACTGTGAATTAAGGTTGTGAAACTTGGTGATAACAGGCTAAGGATTCTATTCACACTACTCTGAAAGTATATGGGGTTCAAGAGAAGATTACAGAAGAGAAATACAAAATCCAAAGTTTCTATATTCCTCACTTGCAAAAAATTCATAGAAACATGGAAAAGACCTCTGAGATCATCGACTCCAACCTATGACTGAACACCACCTTGACAAGTAGACCATGGCACTCAGTGCCATGTCCAGTCTTTCCTTAAATACCTCCAGGAACAGTGCCTCCAACACCATCCTGGCCAGCCCATTCCAATGTCTAATCACCTTTAGAATGAAGAAATTCTTCCTAATGTCCAATCTAAACGTCCCTTGGTGCAACTGAAGATTATGTCCCCTCGTCCTGTCACTTGTTACCTGGGAGAAGAGGCCGACCCCCACTTAACTACAACCTCTTTCAGGTGGTTGTGGAGAGTGATAAGGTGTCCCCTGAGCCTCCTGTACTCCAGGCTAAACAACCCCAGTTCCCTCAGCCGCTCCTCACAGGACATGCTCTCCAGAACTGTTGTGAGCCGTGGTTCTGCACCTGCTTCTCTGTTCCCACGTGCGACGCAGCCGCTCCCGGCAGCTATTTCTGTCACCGGGGAAGGGCCCGGTCCCGGCGGGGACACGTCCCGTGCCGAACTCGCTACGCCAGGACAGCAGACCGGCGGCGTGCTCCTGCTCCTCGCTCCGCCGGCATCACTTTAACTTTCCTGCGGGGAGGGGGTGCCTGCGGGCTCAGCTTTCCTGAGGCCGCCGGCTCCCCGCTGCCCGGCCCTCCCGGGGCCGCACCCCCGGGGCCGGGAGCCACATCGCCCGCCCATTCATCCCGCCCCTCCGGGAGCTCTCCCTCGCTGCCTCCCCTCTCCCTCTTTCCTCCCGTGCGCGGCCCCGCCGGTTTTGTTCCCCCCGCGCCGGCACCGGCAGCCGCCGCCGCCCCCCGCGCGACGGGG
>VZRF01015036.1:484264-541161 GCA_013396875.1 Vireo altiloquus
AGAAAGAAAGAAAGAAAGAAAGAAAGAAAGAAAGAAAGAAAGAAAGAAAGAAAGAAAGAAAGAAAGAAAGAAAGAAAGAAAGAAAGAAAGAAAGAAAGAAAGAAAGAAAGAAAGAAAGAAAGAAAGAGAGTGTGAGAATCTCACCACCCTAAACCTCACAACAACACTTGGTTGCCGTACAGTCTTGGTCGAAGTGGTGGTCGAGCGGCGAGGGAAGTCCCGAAGAAATGGTGAGGAGAAATCAGCAGAACACCACATCTCTTGTGTTTATATTCACTCTGGTTCAGGTGAATATAAATCAGGTACCTCCTAAGGAGCAGGGAGCTTGATGTAATAATGTGGATCATGGGACACTTCGGGAGTCCTTGACATCTTCTAAGACAGCTGCCCATCACACCAGCACAGCTGGGCCGGTGCTGCCCCATTACGTCCCATCAGCAGAGAGGAACATGTTCAGGCCGAACGCGAATGTCCCTCCCTGTACTTCCCTGGGAGGAGGAGGAGGAGCCCCACAACCCAGTGGTTTGTGCAGGGGAGCACAACTTAGCGTGACAAGGGGCACAGTTGTCTCCTCAGGATCCAGCTCCTATCTCACTCACAGCCCATCATTCACCCTGTGCCTTATCAGATCAGAGGTTTAGCCATCACACAACTAAAAGTTCACCTTCTCCACCTCAACCAAGCACCCTGGGGTCTCCACAAAAGCGGGAATGTTTCGAGTCATTATCCCTTAATAGTTCAGTCTCTCGTACGTCCTCATTGCTCTCTACAGCTTCCCAAGGAGGGAAAGTGGAGAGGAGATGGCAAGCTTTTCTCCCTGGCACCCAGTGAGAGGACATGTGGGAATGGCTCAGAGCTCCTTCAGGGGAGGCTCGGGCTGGACATTCGGCAGCATTTCCTTGCCAAGAGGGCGGTCTCTGTGTCAGGCAGCATTTAGCAGCGATCTGTTGCATCCCCTGGCTGCTTGGATAGAAGCAGTATTTTTCACCAGTTGTATTTAAGTTTTCAAGAAAATCAGTCCTACACGTGCCCTGAAAATGTAGCCGAAGTGTAGTGATCAACTACACTTACTGACTGATGAGGAATTTCTTTCTTTATTCCACATCTAGGAGTCATGGAGAAATCTAGCACTGCTGGATACCCTCCTGATCTTCTGTGTAGTCATGTCCCAGGCTCCTGTCTCTTTAACTACAGGTTACATATTCATCATTGTGGATTGTGGTTTTCCCGTGGCTTACTTAAAAACCAACTGGTAATTTCCATCCAAGTCTTTCGATAAGAGAGCTCTTGCTACCCATCCCCCTTGTACTTGCATTTTATCTCGTTTTTATTACTCAAAATGCTGACTCCTGCTTTGTTCATTTGTGGAAATGGTGAGTAAAATCAACCCAAGGCCAGCTAATAACCTGTTGTTCTCAATTGATCCTAAGCTTTTCATCCATTCTGGTTTGCCAGTGCTTTCACCCATCTTACAGTTTTTGAGTTAATTTCCAGCTTCTCTAGTTAATCTATTAATTTCCATTTATCATGGAATCAAACACTGAAATAAATGCCAAAAACCCCAGATGTACTCCATTTATTACATTTCTTCTTAGACAGACTAAGTAAACTTCTTTTTCCATGCTGTTGTTATCAACTGGTGATTTAGAGTACTTGGAGGATTTCCTTTCAACCTAGCCAAGAAGTTTTCTCAAGGGAGATGGAAAGAAATCCCATGCAGATTTTTTCTGGATTAGCAATTACAGAGATAATTGCACTAGAAAACACAGAATATGTAAAGAACACATCTCAGCCCCAGTGAATAATTTTTTTAATAGGCTTTTTTTTACTGTATGGTTAAACTTTCTTTTCTAACTTGTTAAGAACTTTTTTCCTTTATATCTAGGGAATTCCATTTGATTTATGAAATCTTGCTAAAATTTCATAAGTCTCCCTCTTTCAGTTAATATTATTGTGAAAGACACTTGACTATAGTTTGCAATTCTAGATTATCTTCTTTTTCTTTTTCTTTTTTTTAAATAAGCAAAATGTAAAAAATTACCATATTCACCTATGAAGCCTGCCAGTGAAAATGCCAGCAGGCTCTTGGAGCCATGGAGTTTAATCATCCAAGACAGCTATTTTGTTAAATTTAAGTCATTCCCTTAGGCCACTAAGTTACTTTCTGAAATGTCCTTTTTCTTCTCATTATATGATAGTAACTGTAACAAATAGAGCAACAAATCTGTTAACTAACACTATAGCTATGGAGAGCTCACAATTCATTGGAGATACATCTAAATATCCCCTGAATACATTTTTACCTTATGTAACATGTTCCCAAGTGTTTTCTTCCTTGTTATTTGATATTTAATTAAAGAACTTAAAAGTTTCCAATATACAGTTTTACATTTGTATTTCAGGATATTGTTAAAAGTTAAGAAAACAAGGCAGAGCCTATTCAGCTGTGGAAGTGTTTCCATTTTTTCCTTTGATATCCCGATTTTCTAGTCTGAATGCCTGAGAACATCATTGTACCCACACTGTTGTTTCTGAATAATAATGACCTTCAACAGCTGTCAAAACTGTATAAGAACTTCCAGCAGGTAATGTTAGATATCGGTGCCCATATTCCAGTCCACTGTTAGGAAACAAGGTGAGGTGGAATTTCTTTTCAGTTTCATCCATCAGAACCATCCACATTTGTGCACAGCCAGAGATAGAGAGCAGCACAACACACACACACCTGGGCACAGATCAGTAGTAACAGGCCAAACCCTCCATGCTGTGGACAACCTAAAGCCAAACCCCCTGTCTGGACAGCTGGAGCCTTCCAGAATTTATCTTCAATCTGTCCACTAGAATTGGCAACTGAGATCCTGACAGAAGAAAAAAAACTGAAATACCAATACCCCAAAAGACCCAGCCCCCCACTACAAGTTTTATGCAGAATATTCATATTTGACTTTAGAATATATCAACATTTTAAAGAGATGGGGAAAAAAGAATCTCCCATTTCTGCATGTTTTTCTATCTTTTGCCTTCTGCACATGCTGGGAGCCATTTATGGATCTTGCACGGACCATGAGTCTACATGCCATTTTTGCTAATCATTATGCTTTTGGAGAGTGTGGGAGAATAGGGGTTTTTTTCTAATCAAGGCTGTTAATTGGCTGTTAATTGGAATTGAGCAAAGAACACTGCAGTCCAACGTCTTGTGTGTTTGTGTCAATTTCAATCAAAATACTGTAATATTTATGTGACAGTAATGAGGCTCTGATAGTATTTACCTAATTCTAGATGGGATGTGCAAATAGGGCATGTTCAGGAGATCAGGTGTGGCCTAATGAAGTGTAAGCCACAAAATATATCTGGAAAATATTTATTTTTTAGTTTTGTAGCAATGAAGAAGTTTGGGAGAGGGTTTAACTACTAAGAGAGAAATCAGCATTTGGTAAGAATATGACATATTCGGTCTCCAAGAACTTCTATGAAAAGCTCAAGTGGAGGCACAGAAGACAGAGTGAATGTCTTTAAATTACTTAGATAAGTGATTTAGACTCAGATAAGTGATTTAGACTCAGATAAGATTCTGGTTTCCCATTTGTTTCAGATTTTTTTTTTCTTTCTAATGAAACAGTTATAAATAAGTAACCTGAGAATTTTTTAAGATCATCATATAAGACTCAAACAGCACCACCAACTCACAAGTAATTTTCCACTGATTTCCAACATTCCATCAGATCTGGGGAGGGAAGTACTACTCCATTTTCCTTTTTAGGCATATTTTATTCTGATGTTCAATATTATTTTGTGCCCAATGAGTAGATTTTTTCATGTTCCTATTTCAGGCTTTTGTTTGTTCAGGACTAATACTGCAAATAAATGCAAACAGAGAAATTGCTGTCAGCATGAAGAGCAATGTTGGCTTAACCACGGATGGACCTCCAAAGACTCTCCAAAAACAACTTTCAGCCATTTGGTTTTACATTAAAAGAAGCAACAGAATTTATTTAAAAACTGAATGTGAAGTTGTCAGTACAATGTTTTGGAGTTGAATAAGCTTCTCTTTAAAGCTGCAACAAGCATAAATGCAGGTTTTTTTACTGAATATTTACATTCCACATCAGTTTCCTGTAACACAATAGCTCATGACAGAATGGAGCCCAATCTCCATTTGACAGACAGAGTGATTTCTATATTCCTAAATGTCATTGACCTTGGAATTCAATAAGAAACAGGGCAACGGAAATTTGGAGAAACTATCATGTGGGTAAAGGTTTTTCATTAGATGTAGAACATTATATTATAAAAGCAAGAAAACAGATGGCACTGAAGTCAGCTATGATGTAACCAGACACAATTCCCATTCCGTGGGGATGCCGTCTCTACTTTCAGCTAAGCTGAATTTGCAAAACAAAGTTACTATTGTGGCAATGAAGCTCTCACGCCACGATGAGTTTGCACAAAGGCAGGCAGCAAGTCTGCATTTATTTGATGTCATTGAGAGATGCATAAAAGAACAAGTGAGCACAGAGCAGGTGGCAGCTCCTCCCGCCTGGCTGCCCCGGGAAGGGAAGCAAGCTCAGACCCTGCTGCATTCCTGTGCAGAAGACATTGGAGCACAGACTTGGAGATGTATTCTGCTGCTTTAGCCATTGTACTTTGCAGCATTCCCATGAGATACATGCTTGATTCCAGCAGGCAGTCTTCCCTGCAGATATGGCTGTAAAAGTACCCATCCCAAACCTGATCCCTGTTCCCACAGGCACAGGTCATCCTGCTGGCACTGCCCAAGATGACCATGAGCACAGAGAGGGGAAGCTCAGCAATGGTGTTGGCCAGGGGGTCACACTGTAGCAGAGAGCCTGCAGGCAGCACTCCCATGCACCCTGGGGTCCTGATGTTCCTGGGGCTGCCTTGCTGTTCCTCTCTCCTGAGCTACTTGTAGCAGGTGTAGTTGACCATAGTAATGCTCAGATCCTGCTGATGGTGGCTGGTACTTCCTACTGCCCCTCTCAGATGTGGGAAGAATAGATGCCAGTACCTGCTGAACAAGAGAGGTTGTCCCAAGAGTTCCTTGAGCGGCACTGCCAAGCCATCAGGCAGCTGGGGCTCCTGCAGATGCGTGCAGATGCTGACTACTGCACTCTCCATCCAAATTTGAACATCCTGAATATTCTTTCCATGTGAATAGCTAAGTCAAAGGACAGGCTCTTTGCCCCTCTGGGTGGGAGGCTGCATTCACAAGAACAAAAACTTTGTCAAAAGGCTGCAGGAATTTCTGTCTTGACCTGAATCTCCAGCTTGAACTGATGGACACAAATGTTTACACTCCAACAGTTTTTACTGAGATGAGGTTTGAATAAGAAGTCCCAAATGGAAAATTACTGCAAAATTACTGTGTTTAGTTAGGTCTCTATAATGCTATCAAGACGTGCTCAGAACCAAGGAACACAGGTGCTGGTGGAGGTGAATCCCAAAAGCTAAAAGATACCAAACTCGAGTTGTGAGCATGTGCAAAATCACAGCTCCTCTGTGTCCTGCCTGTCCTTCTCACAGGTGAAACACACCCCTTGCTCCAATCCCCACAGGGCATCCAAAATGGTGGGAAATGCTTTTGAGCAGACCCTCATCTGGTGAAGATCCCAGCTGTGCCCAGCTCTACTGCAGAAGAATTTCCCTGTCAAGTTTCCTCGGATCAAGCTGGGATTTTTCACTGAGGGGAAAGCCTGCCCTCCCAATGTTCAGCCAGGACACCAAGACAATCCTTTCTCTGCAGTCAGGATAAACTTGGCAAATGAGATAAACTTTAGATGGAACTAAACCCAAATGATTCTCTAGCAGCACTTTTACTTAATCTTGAAGTAATTTTAGTTGGCAGCTGACTTACATAGTCTGATACTAAAATTCTTTTCAACAATTTATTTTTATCCGCTTCTGTAGCACACAAAGCAGCATAATAGCATCTTACTTAATTTTTCTGGAGTAATAGATGAAAAAATAGCACAGTAGCACATCTCAAAATCATACTCAAAATCTTTTTTCTTTTATTCTATTTAATGCTTAATATCTTGTAAAATACAATAAATAATCTTTCAGTCTAGGACAATTAGATGTTATGCTTAATAATAAAATGTTCAGAGAGGATGTAAAAATAAATTAATATCTTACTATTTCACTTCAGTGACAAAGCAGGTCTCAGTTTCAGACAACTAAATCTTCAGCCATGAAAGATAAATGAGTATATCCTGCCCTTTCATAAAAACAGCTATCATTGAAACCAACAGAAGATACACTCCCACACACATGTGTATGTGCCTGCTTAGAGGGCAGAATTTGGCCTAGATCTTACAAAATGGTAATTTGCAATTGACATTCATGTGTGTTTAATTTTTTTACAAGTAAAACTGCAGAATATTCATGTATATTACATTTTCCAAATCCTGTTACTGCAACTTATACGAAACATTAGCATATAAAAAGTCATCACTGTACAACCACAGTTTTTTTTCCAAAAGTCAGTGTCAGAACAATAAAAAACAGCTAATTCATTAAAACCACATTTTTTGTTAATGTGCTGATGTTTGCATTAGCTGTCTTCTGTTTTAAGCACAAGGAATCTATTAAAACATAAAAGGCAAAAGTGGCTCAGAAAACGACAAACTCTCCAACAACATACTTGTAGCTTTACTAACACTTATCTGACACTATGGTTAATTGAAAACCAGTGTAAACACAATGAGGTACAGATACCAATGGACATTCTTCACAACTGTGCAAACTGTGGGCCTCACCCTGCAAATAGCCCTGGCTCCAGAGCTTCATCCCAGGGCTGGTCCCACTGAGTCCTACTGCAACTCCCTGCAGCAGCCCCTGCTGCTGCCATTTGCAGGAAGGGGTCTTGTGGCCCTCATCTCATGCACCAAATACATGTAAAGTGCCTCAGATTTCAAACTGATGCAAATTTACATTTCATTTCTTTAGACTCAAAAAGATGACAAATCTTCTGTAAAATTTCTGTCTTATATAAATATTTCATTAAAATTTTTAGAGGGTCTTCTATTTCAGGGGAAATCTAATAAAACTTTTGAACTGCTCTTAAATTAGGCAAAGAGTGTTTGAGATGCTTTTTGTAAAAAAGCAACAATATTTCTTTGCTGTAAGATATTTTATATATCTCCAGTTATTTTACAGAAAGTAAGAGGCAGAGCTATTATAATTTTCAATTGCCTGTAGAGTTCTGAAACAGCACAATGGATTTTTTTGTGATGATACTGAATCTTAAATTTTCATTAGCCTTTCCCCCCAGATTGTTTTATTCTGCTTCTTCAGTCTTTTCAGAACCAGCTCCAGCTGAATTATCTGCCTCATACTTTTTATCAAGAGCATCTTCAAAGCATTTCCCACTGTAGTCATAGGTTTTACTTGTAGGTCCCATATGTGTTCGGATGCGAGCTCCTGGTTGGTATAACTGCATGGCTGGACGATCCTAGAAGGAAGGAAATATGATTAACATTCTGAGAAACCCATGTGGGACACATATGTGGGATTTTAAAGTTTTGAATCTTTATGAAGAAAGTAGATTTTGTGTTAAATTAATTTACATTTCATAAGAACCAGGAAAAAAATAGAGTGTAATGAAAATTGACTGGGTATTCAATATCTAGTATTCAATATATGCTGTTTGTAACACTATTCTTGGGAGCCAAACATTTTGAATAAATGAAGAATGCTGTAAAAATTAAAGATCCTACGATATATTTGACATAAACAAGGAGAAATACTGCAGACAATTATCAAACATGGTATTACAAGTAAAACAAAAAAAATGTTGCTACCTTCACTAACATCAGCTGAGAAGAACAATAGCCTGTGCACTTGCAACTCTGCAGATGAATGACAAATATTACACATAAGCATAAAAATCTAAGACAGATCAGAGAACAGTTTAGCAGGTAGCAGCTAGAAAATTATCCTCAACTGATCATCAGTCATTACCCAATCATTAGCAGAATTTAAATATGAAATGCACACTTGAATGATACACATCAAAACAAAATTGCAGTTATTGCACTACTTCATCTTGCCTTCCATACTGAGCATGAGAGCAGGGGAATGTATGCACGGACAATAAATAAAGTAAGTACAATCTGAGCATGTGCAGGCTCTGTGAGTGACGCAATCATACACATGCTGCTCTGATCATGAGAAAATGGAAGGAGCCAATGGAAAAGACACCTTAAACCTGGAAATGGTGATGCTCTGTAGCTCTTCAGAGCACTCTTTATTCTTGAAATTTCAATAGTAAAATACACTGATTAGAAACTGCTTAAGAAGTCTTTTCCTAGTAAGAGTATTTTACTCTCACATAATGTTATGAAGCAACCAAAAGCTCACCAATACCTGAGATTTTTGATCAAAGTTGTGTTTTAAATTTAGCAAACAGCTAGCAGTCTGCTTAAAGACAATGGCAGAGCACCAAAATTGTCCTACTATCAAACTATACCAATTGCCTTCATAACTTGAAGTAATTCTGGACTTTTGTTCTTTCATTCTTATTCCCAATATGCATTTCCCCTTTTCTTTTTCCTTCTCCTTTTCTGATCCACTTGTCTTTTTTTGATCCACATTTTTTCTCCTTCTCTTTAGACCAGATGTCAAGATTCACTACTGAGCCTTATGACTAGATCATTCTAGTCAGTGCTTTGGAGTGTGGTATGAAATGCATAACACACCTTTCTATATCCCAAACAACTGCAAAAAAGCAGATCCTCTGGCAAGCTGTGCCCATTAGAAAGTTTATGATAAAGGGTCCAAATTACTTTTCCTACCACAGCCTCTGTAGCCTGCTGTTTGCTTAAAAGCTATTATGTTACTTACACTGGAGATTTCCCATTTTCTAATTAATTCTTATAAACTTCAGAAAGAAGCTCTATCTCTGACTAAAAATTTGTGTTGGTATTGTCAATTCTATACCTAAGTTGTAAAACTGAGCCATTAATCTCACCTATGTGATAAATACTTTAAGGAAAAAAGTCACTACACTGCAAAATACCTTAATGATGGTGTTTATTTTTTTAGGGAACAGCATTTTTGTCCTAAGTGCAGACTAATCCAGAGACTCAACAAGCAAGTTACCAGAAGTGTGATGCAAAGAAATAAAAAGCAGGCAACTTCTTAAGACTTGTCAAAAGGCCCCCAAGAACCCCCATCCAGTTCCAAGGTTGGAGATTAATTTGACAGATTTCAAGAAGAGTATGGCAAGCATGAGGAAAACTATTTTCCCCATCTTCCTATTTCTGAACTAGACATTTTTCTGACTGTTCTATAGCTTGAGCCATTGAGGAGGAAAGTGGCTAATGTGTAAATGCAGATAAATCTTACCCATCCTGCCCAGCTGACCTCTGCATAAAAAGAAAGAGGGGTACACCAGGCTTTCTGTGTTTGCACAAGATGACTTCCCCAACACACACAGTGAGTCCTCCTGCACTTGTTCCCTGCACACTCCATGCAGACTCACTCTGCATGTGATCACTTTACTCTTGCCAGCCTTAGCCCACAGTACACATCAGTCACTTGCTTTGAAAGCAGAGTTTCACATGCAGAATAAATTTCTACACTAACAGTGCTTTGGTCATCTTTTGTGGAAAATCTAGGATCATGAGAGAGAGAGAATGGGGCTGACAAGGAGAGCCACATCCTGAAAAGAATCTGGCACATCCGTGAAATCAGCCAGCCTGAGAAAAACGATACCCAAATCTCTGGGAGACAATAAAGGACAGCTCTACTACACACCCTGATACACAGGCCCTGCTCACACTGGTTTTGCATCTGCTCTTTCCCTGGCAACAGCTATGAGGATAAATTTATCCTGATGAAATGACAGCCTTTTCATACTGGCAGGTATGCAATACTGAAAAATCCATACATTCACACTCTCTGAATTAGCTATTTCTTTAAGTCCTTATTGTTGCTCTACTGAGCAATGCCTGGCAAATCCATAATATAATTACTTTATGAGAGTAATGGAAGTACATTTTTAAAAGACTAACATGCCACAGTTTTTAAATTTCACAACAGATCCGAAGTGTAACAATTTTTAATATGCCTATAAAATGCAAGGCTTCCAAGAATAGTGTTCTTAAAATGGTAGAGTTAAAATGAAGAGAGAAAGTCTTCTATATATTGTGAATATGAATGAGCACAGACCTGTAACCTCATTTTAACTGCTGTTGTCCTTTGACAACAACCCAGAAAGATGTCTGGGTTTTACTGGAAATGAGATAAAGAATTTTTTTGAGAAAGCATCTTTATGCTGAGTTTGCAGAAGTTAAAACCTGTGATCTTGAACCATATTTAATAATGAAAGATTATCCTAAATGAATAAAAGAACCTTATTTCTTATGCGCTCCTTTTTGGATGCCATGTCATCACACTTGTCCTCTTTACCCAGTTTGTCTACTGCCTCCACAGTGAAGCTGTAGTTGTAGTTCCCTTTCTTTCCTCTGTCTTGGTTGTATCCTTTCCCCCATTTCAGCTCTTCTTCATTCCTTCTCATAAACTTGTCAAACTCATAGTGAGTTCTATGCTTTCTGCCATCATCCAATCGATACCTTTGTCTTTCAGGTTCTTTTTCTCGAAATCTTCTCTCCAAATCTCTTTGCTCTTTGTCACTATCATTTTGTGACCTATGAGTATGTATAAAAAGAAAGAAAATCCAAGCAATTAAGAGTAAAAAGGAGCTACAGAAAGATACAAGTCAAAGCCTTCCTTAGACTTCAGCAGTGTGTACATAAATTATATGGCACGGTTGTTTTCTTCTCATTACAAAGGGGTTATATGCTGAATGTCTCACCCATGCATGTTCAGCCCTTGACCATGCATTCAGTTCAGAAGAGCAGACAAAGCTTTGCCAAGCTTTTGGGCAACTGTTGCAGACAGCCCATTCTTCACATTCTACCCCTCTTTGAAATCCTACCAAGAGTTCCCCAATACCCTTCACACAAACCCATGCTGCACTATTAGCTCTTGTGGCCTGGTGTTGAGGTGAGTCCTATATGTAAGTATTCCCTTGAACAGGAACATTCAGGATCTGAAGGAATTGTGCAGGTATCACGTAAATTTTATGTCTCTGTATAACAAAAATTATTTACTGATACAACTTGCAGAAGACATTTGTGAAAATAGTTATGTTCCATGCTTTTGTTTATTGTGTCTCCAAGTAATCTAGCCTGCCTTTGCATATTTTATTTAGGCACAGACCATTACCTTACCACAACATGATACTTAATTTCTGCTCTGCTGTAAATGATTTATATTATAAAGACTATTGGCAACATTTTGCTGCCTGTCTGATAAAATTCTCAGCTCTCTTATTCACTTCATTTTTCCAGTTCAGCAAGTGGGTGTTTCTCTCATACAGCCAAACTGCAAATAATGAAGAAAGATTACAAAATAGATTGAACTTCAGAAGGAACAAATTACATATGTATAAATAATTTTATTACATATGTATAAATACTTAAAACTGAAACAGCAAGTTACTTTTGATAGTCAGCTCACATTTTGGGAAACTGCAGATAGAATCAGAGAGGATGGAGATGTTTTAATGGTGTAGTGATCAAATAGTGACACATTTCGAATTATTTAATACAAATAAAAGTCTTATCTATATATATAACTTTTTTTTTTTAATATAACAGAACTGTGAAAATTAGCATCTGCCATGAACTTGGAGATTAGTGAGGCTGCCAAAAGAGGGTCCCCATCTCAGGAAGAGCTGGAAGTCAGAGCAGAACCTGAATGAGAGGTAAATTATTTATCATTTCACAAGATTGAGCTTGTGGCAGCATAACACATTCACCAAGTGGAAGCAATGTCCCAGCTGTCACAGACACCTGAACCAATCACAATTACACAGATCCTGTACCTGTAGCATGGATACATTTATAAAAAATACCATGTTAGCTCCCAAGGGATACGTGGCTGTAAGTTGCTTTGTTTCATGTTTAATATGCTATTCCAGACACTAACTCCAAGTCCTAGCAAGGCTCAGGGCATGACCTTTCAAAAGTCAAAAAGATCCCCTCAGTTTGTTGCTGTAGCATTGCCTGGTACTTATCTCTTCCCCTGCCCATTACTGTGGGGGAGGAAGGAATAACTGTGCCTGAAGGCAGGCAGGAGACAGGGATTCAAACTCCTGTTCAAAGAGTGGTTAAAGTAGCTTCTAAAATTCAGCCACAGTGAACAGGCAGGTAAGAGTGGAAGTGGCAGGGTAAACAATTACAGAGTATAGGCAGAAGACAAAGCTAGAGGTCAGAGAAAGCAGAAATTAGTGGAAGTAAAGGGAATGGAGCATACTTCTGTTTGGTGTAGTTTCAAATCTGTATTTGACCATGTACACTTACCCACCTACTGAGATTTTAATTTGTGGTAGGAAGCTACTGCTACCAACCTTCGACACAGTTTCAAACAGGCAATTCAGTCTCCTGCAGGTAGAGCTGGCAGTTACAGTTTATTACTGATTTCTGAATCAGTGAAAAAGTAGTTTCAACTTTAAAAGTCAACTTTAAAACCAGCTCATAGCTTACTACCTACCCACTAATAATCAAGATGAAATCAGCACTTGAAAACACAAGGTAATGCTTATTGTGGCTGTGCAGCCAAACAGATTCTGTTTTACATGAATTAATGCCTTGTTAAACTTTCAGGATCAATAGCAAACAATGTTACATGGCACCACCAAAGGTTTAATGCATAAAAATCCAGGGAAGTGGTGGGGTCACCGTCCCTGGAGGTATTTAAAAGACATGTAGACGTGGCACTTAAGGACATGGTTTATAGTGGCAGTTTGGCAGTGCTGGGTTAACAGTTGGACTCGATGGTCTTAATGGTCCATTCCAACCTAAAAGATTCTATGAGTATCAAACAACTGATTTGCCCCTGCAAGTGTTTCTGTTGAGCCTGTTCTGCTTCCTTTCTTGAAGAGCATCAACGAAGAAGTTGTTGAATATTTTCAATTTCTACTAGAGAACAGGACATGGAAATTTTCAGGAACATTCAGAACATACATCTTTTTCTTAGCTATTTATCCTACATATCTTATGGGTAAATCCTGCTTGTGATGGGACACACATGCCAAAGGACAAGAAAGAGAACCAACTGTTGAAAACGTTTAAGATGAGGCACTTGCAGGCTACAGCAGTAATAGAACTGAGCCATGCCTCTTGTTCCTATCATAGCAAATGTAACACAAAAGGCATTAGGAGATAGAGACAGCCTTCTGCATGTATCTATCATAAGGCTTTCATTCACACCTCCCCTATTTTGCCATTGTTCCATTTATAAAATACATTTGTATGTTTATTGCAGCCAACCCAAGTGTGAAGGAAAAGTATGGTATAATAGCCAATTTGGTCTTTGACATCAGTAATGGAAGGAGAGGCTTACCTGAGCTCTTGATGGGGAACAGGTGAAATAACAACAAAATTACTTGAATGACTTGACTTTTCCTTCCAATCTGGGATTTCATAGCATTTCAGGAATAACAAATTGCATCCCCTAATAGTGCTACCAGGTCAGTAAATTGTTACAAAACACATTTTTACCAAAACAACAGAAAGAGATTTATTCAAACACAGAAAGAAATTGGTTCTTTGGTGACAGAACATCTTGTCAATGTACCACTTATATTTAAGCCTTGGGATGAAAACATTTAGGATCTAAATTAAAGACTAAAAGAGAAATATTACTTACTTTTCTTTAAGTTCTTTTAGTGAACTCTCCAAAGACTTGGATTTTATACTCCCAGATCCAGGTGATTTATCCCATTTGTTTTCCTCAATGTCAGCTTCTTCACCTTTTTCTTTGTGCTTTTCACTGGCCAGTTCATCTTTTTCAGGCTTCTTCAGAAGCTAAGAGATATTTGTTCATATTATGATGAAAAATTACTCTCCTCTGTTGTACAGACATTTTAACAAGTATTAAATATATCAGTAACCTGCTAAGATTGGAGATACCTTATCTACATGCAAGGAATGTATTTTACAAAGTATGAAATTTAAAGTTATTTTAAAAGAGTTGTTTACTTTTGCTAAGGAGTGACAGTCATTAACAGGAATTCAACTGCATACTTTAAAATATGCTGACAATACTGGAGAAAACACTTACCTATTCTTCTCAAAGCACTTACCTACTCTTCACTCCTGAGTTATAAATATAAAGTCATTATTATGGTCTATGATTTCTTAGAAATCATGTAACAGAACTCAGTGTCATTGCCCATAAAATAAGAAGCAGAACCTCTACAATACTACAAAGAGAGCAGGATTAATACTTCACTCCTTGAAATATTATATATAAAATGTGTGTCACATGAATTACTTGGGATAGACAGGTATGTAGAAGTAGGTGCTTAGTACATCCTGACTCAAATACAGACTGAGGAAAAACTTATGATATTATCAGAAAAGAAGTCATTACATTTTTACCTTGAAGATTAGGATTTTCAGGAAGTCTGTTCCTTTCATAGCAACCCACACAGGGTTTGAGCAGTGTATACTATTACAGCAATAATCTTTACAGAAGGACCAACTGTCTCAAATTATTACCTTAACCTACCAGTTCTAGGCAGAACATCTCTGTCTTTTCATTCCACCATCTCATTTCTGAAATGAGCACAGGTTATTCTTCTCCAATATTGAAAACATCTATAATGTTTCTCTCGGGTAATGTTTTCCTTTTCTTTCAGAGACAGAAATAGCTTTCAAGGTCATATCATCCCATATATGTCATAAATACTGGGGCTTTTTGGACAAGCAATTTTGGGTAATATATTTTAAGGATTAAGCCCCTTTTCTTCTGAACTTCTAGAGTATTTTTTTTTTATGTCCGGATATGGAAAACACATAACTCAGCTTAAGAATTTACTATTTTTATACTTTTAGGAGAAGAAAACTCCTAAATGTTTTCCAAGAAGAAACGAGGAAAGATGTCCACAATTCTGTGGCTTCTCACCATCACTAGATCTGAATCAAGTCTGTGTGTTCTTGCTTCATGCTACAGATTCTTATACTAAATTTTCTCTTCAAAACGGCCTACAAAGCCTTTCCAATAACACAAAATTCAGTTCAGATGAATAGTTTTAGCTATGTCATCTTTTACAAATAAGATGGTTTTATATGGTCTGACTACATGACTACATAGCACCCTCCTAAGTGATGCCAATAAAATCCGTTCAGATTGTTGAAAGGCAGTGCAACCTGAAATCAGCAAGACTTTGGTATGACATGGCTAAAGCACACAATTAAAACACATCAGTTCTGAGCATAAACATAAACAAGTGTCTCTGCACACATGGCCAAATGAAGATTCGCGTGACATAAAGTATTAAAGCTGTGTTTCACAGAAACATGGAATCACAGAATATTCTGAGTTAGAAGAGACCCACAAGGATTGTCAAGTCCAGCTCTTAAGTGAATGGCCCATATGGGGATCAAACCCACAATAATCTTCCAACAGGTTGGCACAGATGTTGGCATAGAATGCAGCAGAGTTGTATAAAGATATCCGAGTTACTTGCTGTAATTGCATCAGCACATCATGGCAGGTAAGGCCATCAGCCACACTTTCAAACAACACTTAATCAAAGCCTTACATTACTTTCCCTTCCAGTCAAATTTGGTTTGGTGTCTCCACATTGTGCTGTTGTACACTAAATAAACACTGAGATACCAAAGAATTTCTGGGTAACTTCAAAAGAAGAATATTTTTTTTTCATTGATCTCTGTTACCTTGATCCTTATTTCTTTTTCAGAAATTTTCTTTTGCTTCTCCACTTCTTTTCTTCTACGTCTTTCTTCTTCTCTGCGCTTCCTTTTCTCTTCCTCCCGCAAACGTTTCTTCTCCAATTCTCTCCTCCTTCGTTCTTCTCTTTTCTCTTCTCGTATTCTCTGAAGAGTTCAATAATGATTAATTGTAAATTGTCCAATGGAAAACCACAAGAAACATAAATGTGGAACTTCAGGCAAAAGTCTGAACGTACCTGCTTTTCTAATTTTCTATTTTTAATATATTCCAAAAGGGGTGTTGTTCTTCTAGCTAAAACACAAAAAATTTGTGATATAGTGTTCAACTCCTAAAATGTACTCATTTCTTTACTTCAGTATTAACCCCCTTTTTCTAGCTTTAACTTAAAAGGGAGCTAAATCATTGATAAACCTATTTGTTTCATGTATTTTTGAAGGCATTCCCATCATTCTACTTCAGAAACACTTTGTTGCTCTTTTGCTCTTAGCATTAGAAGCAATAGAAATATGTTGCATGATTATTTGATGTTTAATTAAAGATCATATCCTTTCAGCTCAAGAGAATGGCTTTTCTCTCTTGCTCACTGAATGGTTATTTCACAAAAAAAGAAAGAAATGTGTTCAGAATCTATTCTTACTTCTTACTTTTGTACATCAAAACCTAGCTATATTGTTGTTCATATACAGCCCACATTACTGTAACCTCACAAAGCACTTTTCAATCCCAGCTTTCAAAGTACATCTTGAAGGAAACATTTTCAGTCTCATATAACATTTCCATTTACCTGACATTTAGTATTCACCTTTCCCCGGGAAAACAAGAGGAATAAGAGACAAGCAGTTTGTCCTAGGTTACACAGGAAAGTATCAGCAGATTCAATAAAACTCTGGCTTCCCAAATTGCTAAAAAAAGGTCTCATCTACTGGATCACACAGCCTTCTTTTACTAAAGAGCTGTCTCCACACTCTGAAATCAAGTGAACTACCTGAACAATCCCCAAATTCTGTAAAAACTTGGAGGACATCACCAAATTCTTTATCATGTTCTTTATCAAATTCTTTATTCATGACTGTCAGTACTGAATTCAGACTTGAATTCAGCTTGTATGTACCGCTGTGACTAGTTACAACAAATTTTGTCAGTTTTAGATGCCCCAGAATAGAAAATGTTTACAACTTGAAATTGCCCTACAGTTATGTATAGGATTCTCCCTCGAACCACAGAACAACATTCCCTATTGAAATGCATGACAAAATTTGAAAGAAAAAAAAAAAAGGAAGAAATTTAAGAAGTTTTCAACAAATTTGAAATTACATAGCCAAAATCTAGACACAATTCATATCCCAAAAACATTTAAACCTTTTTGCATTGAAAGTCAGATTATGCCGGGGGCAACCTGTCCATTAATAACAAATGTTACACAGTTATGAATGGGAATGCTGATAGGATTTACTGTCTATTTTTAGCAAGTATCAGTGGTAGGAATCAACAACCAATAAAGACTGCTGATTTGCTATTTTCCTCCCTCTATCCCTAGATTTTCCATGCTCCCCCATCCTCCCCACCTGCCCATAATTTTTGACAAATGATAGCTAAGTCCCCAGAGCCCTCCCTTCCAGTCCCTCAGATCTGAGGTTTGCTTCTCTCTCCTCCTCCCTAAGCTACCCTGTCTGAGCAGTGGCCACCTCTGGGCACCTTTACATGCTGGAAGAGATCACAAATTGTAACTGGAAGGTCTGGGGAAAGGATAAGCTGCACTGAGAGTCCAGAACTTGACCCTAGTCATGACCACGGCTGTAGTGCAAGGGTTTAATGAGAAATTATAACTTGAAGTTCAAGGGAGAGAAGCAGTATGATGAGTACTATCAAAAGAGGAGGGAAAAATATGTTTATCAAACTTAAATCTTACCCATCTTATTTATGGGCCATACTGCAAATACAAATCTAAGAGTGTTTTATTAAAATGTTTAAGAGACTTAAAAAGAAAATAAATTACTAAACAAAGAGCTGGATCAGCAAAACTTTACATTTTATCTTGTTCTCTACAAAGAAACCAGAAAAAAGAGCTAATCTTCATCTTGCTACAGAGAAAATCTCTTTTGTATCTCTCTGTCACACAGAAACTGATCAGCCAGCGCATCTGGCATGATGCATAAAACGTGTTGGTTTGCAGTAACTTTACATAGAGAAATGCTAAGCATGTGAGGCTCAATTCTGCCAGCAAAGTCTTGGGCCCATCCTTCATTGACATCAATAGGAGTAACACCTTTGAAACTGGACACACAGCTAAACCCTTACATAATTTTGCTGCAAACATATTACCTGATGAAGAAATCTTTGGTTTTGTATTGATAGCAATGGCCACAGCTCTGAATGGCAGTAAAAATAAAGCAACTAGCTAGACTTCCTCTGATTTAACAGAAACAAACCACTAAAAGTCCTAATGTAAAGCTGCCTTCAGTCAATATTGTTACTCAGAAATCTGCAACTCTCAAGATTAATCTTCTTCACTGATAGAATATTTTAAAATTAATAAATCTTCTTGAAACTGTAATCTTTTTGTAAATTGCAAACTTATTAAAATTTTTTTACTGCCTTTACTGTGCTGTCAAATACCATGGAAGATCAGGGGTAAATAAAAATTATTGGGCGACTTCCCCATCTAAAACAGCAACAAACAAGTTTTATTGATAACAGAATTATCTAAATGTCCATATCCATTTCCTTGAAATTGTTAATGTTACAAATCTCTACAGTCAACTCCCAAACAGCAGTAACAAGTGACTGGAAAGGGGAAATGGCCTCAAGATGCAAATAAGCAGGTTTATATCGGAAACTAGGAAAAATTTCTTCATGAAAGACTATCAAGCACTGGAGTAGGCTGCCCAGGGAAATGGTGGAGTCACTGTCCCTGGAGGTATTTAAAAGATGTGCAGTTGTGGCACTCAGGGGCATGGTTTAATGGTGGATTACTGTTAGGTTAATGGTTGTACTCGATGGTCTTAAACATCAAGTTTTCAAACTAAATGATTCTATGATTCTAATCAAAAGAGGTAGCCACTTTTACACTGTAAAAAAGTAACAGCAAAGGCAAATTTTTTTTCCTACTCAATTGTCACACCTAAGGAAAGACTTAGTGTTCTGCATGTTATCATTTGAAGATACATCAGAATTCCATGTCATCCTGAAAAGTGCATACCAGCACTGACAATTTCAGTGCTGACCTTAGTTAAAATTCCCCCCAGGACTGTGGAAGTCATGCTGCATGCATACAGAAAACAAGGTGTTGCCTTACTTTCAGAGCTTTTCCAGAATCTTGACCGTGAGAACAGAGAGAGATCATTTCATGTTTCTTAATAAAAGCAGCTAATATCAGGGATCAATTGTTAAGTATTCAGCTATTTTGTATTTCAAAAATCAATCTTCCATCTACTAACACATCTGTAAGTATTCAGAATTATTAAGGACCTCTTTCTGAAGCCAGTGTGTCTGCATGCAAAATTTCAAGTGAAGCCAAGTGATTCCATGCATAGAGACTTAAGAGGTTTAGTGCTACTACTTGGCTGGATAACAAATATTTAACTGTGGTAATATTAATCTGGTAGACTGAACAGGTCAGCTCTTGCAGGTAATATAAAGATACAAAAGTAAGATATAAGTCTCAATAATAAGAAAAATCAAGAAAACAGACCAATGAGTTCCCTTGTTTTGGCCTCAATCTCTCCCAAAAGAATTTCAGGATTGGCACAGATCTTCTCTTCATCAGCACAATAACTCTCTAAAAATTTCCTATATTCTGGATCTGTGAAGAAAAATTTTTGAATTATGTTAACACTTTGCAATGCATAACAGAAATTTTCCACTGCAACATCAAGGAAAGACATTTACCCTCTTCAATGCTCCCGGCTTTGGCATCTTTCTTCTTCAGCTTCTTTTTTGAAATCTTCTGGAATGGAGCAAATTCAACCACTGCAGGATATTCCAAACCTTAAAAGAAATCAATCCTTAATTTTTTGATGGGGAAAAACATTCCTTACCTTCAAGTAAGATTTTTAAAACTCTTGAACACATATTGGGCAGTCCTATGTGAAAACAAAAGTAATTGCTCCTACAATTCACTCCTAAAGTTCTAATGAAAAGTTACATGTAGAGGTATTGTAATTTTTCTAAAATTATATTTTATTTGGACATGCTGACAAGACTGTGAAAATGAGGATGACTACTATTACACAATAAAAGTCTTGCATTATCATTTATAGTTCCCTTTTAATTATTCACAGACATTGATTAGGAAGATCTATCACAAAATCTCAGTCTGACAAGTGATTAAGTACTACCAGGAAATCAATCTGAAACTGATAAGTTGCTTTTCTGAAGCTTTGTTGCCTAAAAGCTTAAAAAATAAATAAATGCTTGGTAATACGCAAAAACCCCCAAAGCATCTCCTTTCAGAATCACAACTGTAAAACTCGGCATGTAGAATTGTGTGAAACTTCTCTGTTTATGATGGACTATGCAATTCCTGTGTTTACTGGCAGGGATTCTTTGCTTTGAATTGTGCATTAAACACAGGTGGCTTCTTTGGACTGGAATCAGAACTGTGTGTGGGTTTTGAATTTCACTTGGTTTCCACTTGCAGCATGTTCAAGACTACACTTTGTTGAAGTCCCCTGAAAACTCATCTTCAGTCTGCTAGAACCTTACTGAACCTGCTAATCCTTGTTTCAGTTTTATCCTCATAATGCAATGCTGCCACATGCCTCACCACTTCTGATCAAACCTTATTCTCTTTATTTGCACAAGCAATCATGCCAAACTGGCCAGCTGTGTCCAAGATCAGTTTTGCAGAGTACTCTGGCTTCAGTCCAGCATAATATTGAAGAATGTGGCAAATGTAAGCAAAATAAAGTGTTAGCACAATCATAAAAATAACTTCTTTCTAGTTTTTAATCTTAAAACACCCAGAATCTGAAATCTGGGAAACACACACTGCTAGAAACGTGGTGTTCTTCATCTCTACAAAAAACACCCAAACCTGAGGGATATTAGAAGCAAATAAAACATCTCAGGAAGGAAATGCTGAAGAGAATTTCATTAGTTTGACAGACAGCTTCTTTAGAGATCAGTTTCTAGTAAGAATGGGCAGGACTACTTTTCACAGGACCTCTGCAACACGGAGTCTACAAAATAGAAAAGGTCTGTACAAGAGACCCACAAATCTATGTCTATTTTATATAATCTACGAAATGTTTTACAGACGGTATGCCTGAATGAGGCAAGGAACTGCTAAAGTTCTGCTAAACCATTTCTTGTTCATGGCAGTTTCATACTGCTGCAGGAGACCTGGCTTTATCCCCACCTACATTACAGACTTTTTCTTTACTGTTGGGCAAACTTTTGCAGACTGAACATTTTAAAACCAGCAATCAATTTTGCCATTCTTGCTCTGGGAAATCAACTCAAGATGTCTGCAAAGGCCCTAAAAATTCAATCTCTACATGTCTTAAAAGTGGGCGACCAAAATGTTGAATGTTTCCTCTTGTTTTTTTCAAACAGGAGTAAGTAGTATAACATTATCTCAGAAATACACTGAAGATGTAAAAATTCATGCTCACAATGTGTTCACTTACTGTTGTAATGAATTGTGAAGCTTGCATAAGATAATTTTCTTAGTATTATCTTGATAGTGCGTTGCCTAAAGTACAAGAATGCACATAAAGCATGCACACCGCACAGACAAGCAAGACTGCATGGATGAATATTTTTTGCACTTTATTATCTTTTAAGTCCTAAATGTTAATATATTTTTATGCAATTAACTGCATAGTGAGGAAATAATGGCATAACTAGCAAAAAGGAAGCAAGTTGATGCTCTAAAATGGTGTATGTATATATACACATTGAATATCTTACAAATAGTCCAACCTTTATTATCAATGAAGACATAGCCATCAAAGCGATCTCTAAAAAGAAGGATGTCTTCAGGATTTCTAAAGTTAATGTATGCTCTTGAGTAGAGATGAGGATAAAGGCTGCAACAAGAAACAATTTTATTTTCTGTTACTTATTATTCTTTTCAGGGCTAGGGAAAACATACAACCAGAAGGATCACATCATAATTCTCATCTTCTTTGAGAAACTGCTACCTTAAGCAGTCTTTACATTTACATATCTAATTTTATATATGACAAAAAGTTACAGAACATCAGAGTTCTGTATGCCACTGTGAAATTTATTCTGAACTGACACAAATATTTCCAGTTTGTCTGCCAAAATTGCAAAGCATACATTTCCAATCGTGCAGGATCAAAACTTTAATATTTCACAATTTAAGAGATATGAATGACAGCAGTGCTTTTGGGGAACTTTCTGGGCATGCTAGGAAAAGTCTTCTGTCACTGAAATAGAAAAACTTAAGTAAAAGATTGCAGTGAAGGGGCAGTTTTTCCAGACTGTCACTGTATTCAAAGAGATTTCCACCTTTAAGAAAGAATAAGTAACCTAATAGTTGGCAATATAATCCACTGAATTATACACAAATAAACTCCATCTGACACCATGTGTTATCAATGTACATGCAATGTCTAGTTGTGACCAACAATTGCTGTGAAAAACCAAAGCACTTCTAGTAAAAGAAACAGTTATTTTCAGTTATATATAAAAACAGTTCAAGACTACACTTATATAAAAAACAATTATTAAAATAATTCTAATTCTTCAAGAATTTATTGGCATAGATCTCACTCCATGGGTAAACATTTAATGTGCCTGATAAAAACCTCAGGGCTGGCACACCACAACCATGATGAAACTGAGGTAATTTAATGAATTAGAACCCATCAGCTAAGTTATTGTGAGTCATGGCATGTACGTGCCTTAAACTCCTGCAACTCTGATATAAAACAGTTCATCTTAAACTGACTTAATGATGACTATGCATCAGGTTTTTGAACAAATCTTAACACAAGCCCATATCCTTAAAATACCTATGTTCATAATTCCATTGCCACCTATGGCCAGCCTTCACACCAACTCACCAGGAGAAAATAAACACACACAGCTCCAATTGTATTTCAATCTCATAGCCCTTTCAGAATCAGATTTCACAATGAGTGAGATAGAGCAAAAATATGAATTTGATCACAGGATCCATGAATGTGGCAGCTCAAAACAACGCTGCTCCCAAGTAATTTTTTCTATTTAAAATATGCATCCATATGGATTCCACTTAGAGTGTTAGGAGGAGATCATAAAGAACAGTACTATCAATAACCAATAGTACACCCACCAAATTTATGTTTGATCCTGTAGCCAGAAGAAATGTTAAAAAACCAAAACCTAGAGGGTTTTTTTCATTTAGATGCTTTGCAAATACCAGTTACAGAGTGTTCCTACAGCTTGAAGATGATAAACTCTCTATTTCCAAGGAAGGGAGGAAGAGCCATTCTATCTATATTTACCCAGAATAATTCGACATTCTAGGACACAAACAGCATTGCATGAACTGTAAGTGGGTAACTGCAAAAATGCCTGCTAAGGCATGGCCAGGGCTGAAAAATGCTATAGCATGGCTGTGGAGTTACCACCAAGACGCAAACCAGATGTAAAAGGCCAGATTTCTTCTCATCCATTTCAAAGAAGATAAAATTTAACACTTTCCATAATTACATAGAGCTAAAAGATGTACCTTAAAATGCGTAAGTAAAGGAAGGAATTTTATTGTGGCAATCTATAGCTGTGCTGGAAGTGATGTCTCCTGTGCTGCCTAACAGCTACAACAGTAAAAAAGTCTCAGGTAACTGGGGCTCCCAGGAAGAAGGAAACTTCCTTCTCCATCATATCAACAGCACTATTCTTACGTTTCATGTGCTTTGAGGTTTAAATTGAGGCCTGACATAAGACTGACACGATTGTACACTGAAGTGCTGAATATTCATCAGACAAAACCATGAATCTTGAGGGAGCACTATTTTTCATCTGAGCTATTATTATCTGAGATTGAGGAACTGAGTTTTAGTTCCTAGTCTAAATAACTACTTCAGTGTTCTTTTCATCTTCAATTTTTGTAAAATACTAAAACTTTCTGTAGATTAAAGACTGTTACTTGGACACAGGTCCACTCCTTCATTACTGTGGCACTTCTCTGCCTCAGTGCACAGCAAGCAGCCTCATCATATACTTGGATTTTTTTTTTCCTGTAGGAACTTAGAACCTTATGGTTGGACACACCGTGGAACAGAACTGAAAATACAAAACTTGTTCCTTCCTTGTTTCCTTTAGCTGGTATATCAACGTTATCTCTTTCACCTGCTTTGGCAATATTTTCTTTTCCTGGTTCACAACATAGTGTTTTTCTAGCTTTTTCAGCCTAATCAGAGTGAACATCTTTCAAAACCGAGGAACATTTGATATGGGTATTAAGCACTTATTAGTAAGAAAAAACTGAGTCTGAAACATATAAACAGGACTCTGGAAAACAGAGATTTAGAATTTACCTTGCAAGTAAAGAATTTAGTGTTGTTGCTATACATTATTAACATCTTCAAGAACTTCACATGCATCAGCAGAAACATACAATATAAAACAATACAAAAGCATGGTTGAGCACAGCAGGATATTGATGTGCACCACAGCACAATAACACAGAACTGTCTGTCCATAACTGTTGCTAAGTATCAGGGTAGAAGGTTAAAGAAACAGAGCTGTGACAATGCTTAGCTGTTAGTTACAGGCTCCTTCTCTGATGGAGCCACTTCTACAGAGTTGGTTTTCATATGTGAGTTAGCTATCAGAGTGCTTAGTGTACAAAACCCACTGCACTGAGTGTTTCAAACCCTTGTCTTAGGCTTCTTACCCAGCCAAGAGTGCAGTGTGCCTAAAAAAATGAGTAAAATTTACATTCTAAGTGGGAAGCTAACTAAACATAGCAGATTTGAAATACTTAGCACTGGCCTGCCTATATATTACTTTTACTCTACATTGCAGACCACTGACTTCCAGCAGCTGCTCCCCACCCTGGATTATGCCTTTACCTATCCATTCAGAACTCAACTGCATGGTCATGCAGCAAAGAATGCATAGGGCTCCATAGGGCTACAGGCACTCTGAGGCTAACGACCTCTACTAGGAAGAAACAGTCTTGCTTTACTTTTTTACTTTGTATTTAGCAGTTACTGGCTAAAATACTCTTTACTCTGCAGGATTTTGTCTTCCAGCTGAGTTCTATAGAATGGCCAGTGAACTCTGTGTCTCCTCCTTTTTTCAAGTATCTACCACATAGATTTCATTCAGGATCTGAAATTCGGTTTTATCATCAGAGAGCTGGCTCCATTTTGCCATATGTTTGCTGACTGTAATACTGCTTTCCATACATATAATGTTTTGGACAGATGCACTGCACATGTTGGCACTTGAGCAATCTCTGTGGAAACAACCCAGATGCGTCTGAGTGTAGACATTCATTCATTCCAATACATTGCTACTTTTTTTTCTGCTCTGCATTCAAGGGTATTCAATCTTTCAGGGTACGTTTATTTCTATAAAACTTAGTCTATCATCTCTTCAAGTCCTTATTTTTCTAGCAACTTTAATAACAAACACATTCTAAATGTTTACTTCTTCTACAAAGTATCTTTTAACACAATTGTGTAAAAAGACTGATGTACAGTAATGCAATTTTAAAGTTATTTACAGTCTAAACAGCAACATATAAACTATAAAAACAGCAATCCCATCTTAGTAAAATAATTATCAACTTATGAATCATGGTGGGTATTTATAAAACATATACTTACATGTATATAGAGCTTTATAACTAAATTTTAGAGAGTCAAATAACTCTTCCACTCATTCATACAATAATTGATAACTCATCATCGACACTGTCATGTCAAGCTAAAATCCCCTGGCCTTGTCATCTCCTGATGTTATTCACATAATGGGTGGAACTGGCACAATTTTAAATAAACTTAGTATTTTCTTCTTACAGCTATAAATGAGCAGTTTGCCTGGCAGAGAAAGCAGAAACACTGGGGTTGTGTCAATCAAAGCCTGTCAATTATTTCATCCAGAACACAGTAATGGTGGCTCCCCCAAAGCACTAAAGGTGCTGCCCCTTCCGTGCTGCAGTTCCTGCGTGCACACCTGCATCCTGCAGTGCTAGTGCTGTTAACCTACAGTAATCCTGAGCACAACAGTGTGAAGAAGTGATGGAGGGAAAAGGAGGAGCGCTCTTTGGAAGAGCTTTATCACTCTCTGTGATACATAGCATGGCACTATTTGAACAGTTTTCACGTGAGCAAAGCTTGTGTTCAGGTTCCTTTCCTTTTATAACCTCACAACACTATCAACGATTCCTGGCACTTGGCACTCAGTGCCAGTCCGGAGAGATAACCCAAACCCTGCAGGGCCAGAGCTCAATCACCTGACCAATTAAGTCAAATTTTTAGAATAGGCTCAGAAACCTTTACAAGCAGACAAAAAGGAAAGAGTAACTGGAAAAAAGAGTTAATATTTGAAGTTTGAGTACAAGCCAGTCTGTCAGGAAGGCAGTCTTTATTATCATGTATAAACAGTGTTTTGTTTGTATTTTGATGCCAATACGCAAGAGAAGATAAATGTAATGCAGTGAATCAGATGAATCTGAAAAATGAACAAAACACAAGTCACTTTCTGAAATTATTTTACTGAAATGGATGTAACTGAAAAACTGAAAATTACATCAACCACATGAAATTTTAAAAAGTTTTATAGCTTGCCTATAATAAGACATTGTAAACTTAAAGATAACATTTATAATATAAAGATATAAAGATTATGAAAAGAGAGAAACTGGAGTTGATATGCATATCTTTGTTTGTTTTGTCCTCTAGGACGAGATTACCTTGGAAATAAAAATGTAGAAACAACTACAGTTAGACCTCTCTAACCTCTCTTACCAACAGCAGCTAACAGCGAATGCCAAGAGAAAGTTTATTAAAAAGGGGAAAATGTAAAAATAATTCACCTAGTACATAACTGCAAGTACTTGCAGCCTAGGGACTTTGTAATACCAAACTTGTACCTTGTGTTTATAGGTTTTCATAGATAAATACTTGTCTAAATCAGTATTTGTCGAACTGCTCCTGTATTTCCAACATCCATCATTTGTGCCATGAATTTCTGACAAGTTCTAGTTTAACAGAGCACTGTGTTGAAAAAAAGTCTCTACAAAAAATTGAATGAGCTTATAGAAACTTCTGTGATGTAGTTAGAGATGTTACAGTGCTTAAGGAAATTTGTCTGCTTCTGCATCAAAGCATCTATACACGCCTTTCCCTTTCCAACAAACAGATCCTCTTCACTGAGTAGCTTCTTCAAATCCTTCTCACTAGGTGACATGAAATTTCATCTTCACATGTTTCTACTATCACTGAATTCTTCGGATTGGTCGCCACTATGCACATGGTACAGGATCTAGAAAAAAGCTATTCAGTGTAAGACAGAGAGAACACGCCCACCTTCTCCTGTAGCTTTTCCTGTTTGCTGGAATGACATGAAGACACATGCAGAGAGTTTGCTGAAATCTTGTGAATTGTCCATAATATAATGTATTATGGCAACACAATGCTTTATACTCAAAAAGTGTTCTCTGCTAGGTAACAGAAGACTGAGATTAACCTTGATTAAACTTTTACTTTCTGAAAGTTTACTGTATATTTCTGAGTGGGTGCCCATGTAAAGAGATGACTCATAAAAAGATATACATGGGTATGTGTCAGCATTTGAACAAAGGGGACAAAAGAGGCAAGGTGATCCTGAGTCAGTCAAAAGACAAATAATCAGCCAAGCCAACACTGCAGAACAGCAGTGAAATGCCCATTTAAGCTGCATAGTGTGCTGAAAGAAGCTGTAGCCACACAAACCTGGTAAAGATAAACCTATTCTGAAAAAATACATCTTTTGTCTGAAAATGCAGTTTTTAAAAAGCAGGATGAAGAAAAAAAGGAGTGAGTACAAAACATTACATGCTGAAAAATTCAAACTTAAAATGATAATTATTTTATTTTTAGTGAGTTTAGATGTGTTAAGGCAGAAGAGAATAACATGACAAATAACAGCATGAGTTATTTAGCATGAGAAAAACCAGTATCTTTCAGCAAGATTTTTGGGTAATTCAAATTTCACCAACTAAGAGGGAAAATGAAACTTTAAACGCACAAATGTTGTCAGTGCCTTCTCTTTTCTAAAGAGGTCGACTTCCTAAATTCTTAGGCAAACTTTTCTGGAAAATTGAAATTGGAATTTTTTAAATTGTTCATTGGTATTTGTGCATCTAGACACACTGAGAACTGATACTGTTCTGAGAATTTTTGGTTTGCTTTTGGTATTTTTCCCTTATCAAAAGAACAGCTGGGACAGAAGCCTTAAAGAGGTCCATTTGGAAGTAGAGATGACAAATATCAGAAGACCAATGTAAGGTACTACAAAGACTTCCAATCAGACTAAGTACTCCTCTTCCCTCACTTCACATCCTTTGTGATTTTAACTCAAAAGCTGAAGCACCTACTATTTTGTTGCTGCACTTATGTGTAACTACCTAGGTAAGAAACTGTCATAATTTTTCTAAATATACTTTTATTTCTTTCTGATTGTAAAACTGGCTCTGAGAGAATCCCTAACTTCAAAACTTTGTCAGCAATGATGATCTGGGATCCCTCTGTAGTCAGTGGAAAGAATCTCGAGCCAGTGGAGGGGTGATTCATCACACACTAAGATACGACAAGATGGATCTTACACTTCAGTTTTTCAGAACACATGAAGATTGAGCATACACGGTGTTTTGTTTCTCTTCTGGAAATCGATTTATTCAAAAGGGAACTGCATTTTACCACTGTAATACTGAGTAAATTATATAATTAGACCAGCAATTCTGTTTTATTTTAAATCAACCAATATTTCTTTTTTATTTTTGCATGAGACAAAAACGAACAAAACTAGATTATTTGAAAAACTGGATGAAGCACATAAAAAACCATTCAGGTAAACAAAGAAACTAAACTCAAATGGATTCATGAAAACATTCTGTGATCGTTTGCCCCAGACTGAATCTTGCTCACAGCCAATAAAACAGGCTGTTAATATTTACCAACGAAGGTTAAAAGAAACATCAGGGTTTCAAACTAAATTACACCCTATTGATATAAAAAAAAATTTCCATTTTAAAACCTCCAGTGTAAAGGAGAAGGGCAGGAATGCCATTGTCTTTGCATATGCAGCCAGCTTTCCAGAAATATTTTAAGTAACTGTAGTAGACTGAACTGTTAAGAGACAATGATTCAAAACATTCCCACTTTTGTGGAGACCCCAGGGTGCTTGGTTGAGGTGGAGAAGGTGAACTTTTAGTTGTGTAGTGGCTAAACCTCTGATCTGATAAGGCACAGGGTGAATGATGGGCTGTGAGTGAGATAGGAGCTGGATCCTGAGGAGACAACTGTGCCCCTTGTCACGCTAAGTTGTGCTCCCCTGCACAAACCACTGGGTTGTGGGGCTCCTCCTCCTCCTCCCAGGGAAGTACCGGGAGGGACATTCGCATGCGGCCTGAGCATGTTCGTCTCTGCTGATGGGACGTAATGGGGCATCAGTGGCCCAGCTGCGCTGGTGTGATGGGCAGCTGTCTTAGAAGATGTCAAGGACTCCCGAAGTGTCCTACGATCCACATCATTACATCAAGCTCCCTGCTCCTTAGGAGGTACCTGGTTTATATTCACCTGAACCTGAATGGATATAGGTCCAATAGATGGTGTGCTCTGCCAGTATCTCCCCACCACTTATTCAGGCCTTCCCTCAACTCCTCCTGCCAGATCTGGATCCCAGACTGCACAGAAACCAAGTCTTGTTGCAGGGCCTCTGGGTGGTGAGATCCTCACACTCTTGTACTCCTTTTTTCTTTCTTTTGTGCTTCACACTCTTGTTCTTTTTTCCTCTTTCTTTCCCCTTGTGTGTGTCCTTTGGTGATGTTGTTGCACTTTCATACTGCAGTGCTTTCATGTTGTATTTTTACTATAGATAATAATCACCAAAACGGCTCCATACCTGTTTTACTTTGCAACCAAATTGTTCCGCAATAAACCCTACATTGTTTATTTACAAATACTGATTAGTCAATGTCATTTCACGCTAATCTGCCCCAAGGGATGTAGTAACAAAAACCTGGGTTACCACCACCTTCTGAGGTGGGTTGTAAGAGTAACCCAAGAAAAATAATAAAAAGGGGAAAAACATGTGATTTGGAATGTCCCAAATATCTTAATTAGATTTAAAGCACCTGAAAACCTACAGAAACAGCTCATCCTCACCTGGGATCAGCAGTGCAAAACTCAAAATAATCATGGGCAGGTAGAGGATGCAGCTGTTCCTCCAGTTGCTCCTTGGTTAGACAAGGAGGAAGCCTTCGAATAACCACCTGCATACACAAAAAGAAATGGAGATTTATATTTGTTCTAAATACTGTAGAAACAGATGGCACAAATTCCTTAACTCAGTTTCTGCAAGTTTTAAAACTGTAGGATAATTGACATATTCTGATGAAGAACCTGAGAACCACTGCAATTTAACCATTAACAACCTAAAAAATAGATATTGATTACATAGATTTTTTAAAGTATCTCTTTCAAAAATTATTTAAACTAGCTTTTAAGTCTTGTTATAGCAGTATTTTAGTGTAATAGGCCTCTGTGCCCAGTCACTCCTAGCAGGGGTTTCAGGGCAGCCTCTGAGAGGATGCTGGGGTTGCCCAGTGCTGAGTGCTCCAATGGATCCACCCCAGGGCACAGCCGAACCCCCCAAGCCAAGATGGTGGTGACTCTGGGAGAGGTATTTAAGAGTGGACAAGAAAGGCTGCACAGCAGTGGGTGAGACAGAGAAGAAATGAGGGGGGAAAGGTGTAAGACAGCCCTGTAGACAACAACGAAAGGAGGAGGGCTCCAAGTGCCAATGCAGAGAGTCCCTTGAAGGAGTTTACGGTGAGGCACACTGCTCCCCCACATGCCATGAAGGACCACGGTGGAGCAGACATCCACCTGCAGCCCATGGGGGACCCTATGCCACAGCAAGAGGAGATGCTGATCCAGCCCCCACTGGATCAGGTTTATCTGAAGTCCTGCAGCACATGAAGGAGACTCATGCTGCAGCAGGTCATGAACAACTGCAGCCTGCAGGAGGGACACTCCTGCAGTCCTTCATGAAGGACTGTATCCCGTTGTGTCCTGAGCTGGAAAAGGGAAGAAGTGTGAGGAAGAAGCAGCAGAGAGGAGCTGTTACGTCCCATCTGCAACCCCCATTCCTCATCCTTCTGCAGTGCTTGCAGGAAGAGGAGGCTGAGCCTGGGAAAGAAGAGGGGAGGTGGGAAGGCATTTTGGTTGCAATCTTTTTTTCTCACCAGTCTTCTTTAATTTTTTTTTACTTAGCAATTAAGTAAATTAATTCTCTCTGTATTAGAACCATACTGTATCCTGAGTTAGAAGGGACCCACAAGGACCACTGAAGTCCAACTCCTGGCCCTGCCCCAAGAATTACAGCATGTGCCTGAGGGCATTGTCCAAATGCTTCTTGAATTCTGTCAGGCTTAGTGCTGATCCCAAATTTCCTGGGGGACCTGTTCCAGTGCCCAGCCACCCTCTGGGTGAAGGACCTTTTTCTAATATGCAACCTAAACCTCCTCAGACACAGCTTTGGGCCATTCCTTCGGGTCCTGTCTCTGGCCTCCAGAGAAGATATCAGTGCCTGTCCCTCCATTTCCCTTTGTGAGGTAGCTGTAGGAAGCTGCTATGAGGTCCTCCCTGAGCTGTGTGTGACACTTTGTTTTTTCCATCATACCTCCTTCCTGGGTCTTGCTGAGGGAGGAGTGTGAGAGCAGCTGGCTGGGGGTCTGGCAGCCGCCCAGAGTCAACCCACCACTCAGCTACACTGCCCAATAATAAAGGCCAGGAAGCTGTGTAGAAACCCTGGCTGAATGATGCCAACACACAAAGCAGTAAAATGGACATCAAGCTGTAGGCAATCTGTTTTTAATTTCTGAATACTTTAATATCTGAACTTAACTTTACTGAGCTCTGAGTTATAATGATTTTCAGTGCTTCAGTTTTCCAATAAAAAAAAAAAAAAAAAAAAGAAGGGAATAAATCAAATCTCACAGTACTCAAAGACTCTCAGAATTGTCAGGGTTGGAAGGGACCTCTGGTCCAAACCCCCTGCCAAGACAGGGTCACCTAGAGCAGGTGCCACAGGAACATGTCCAAGTGGGTTGTGAATGTCTCCAGCCAGGGAGACTCCGTGACATCCCTGGACAACCTGTTATAGTCTGCAAGTATTATTTCAAAACTGTTCGAATAAAGACGGAGAAGAGTGCTCTTGTCCTTGATAGGAGCTTGTCCACAGTAATAGCCAGCTTTAACTTCACAATTAAAGGTGAAATGATTTCCAGCGCTGACGCTGGGGGTCTCCCAATACTCTAGGGAATGAACACCCTGATACTGCAGGTGAAGAAATACCCGTTATAAACAAGCGACTCTCCCGAGATCAGGCTCGGTCTGTCTCCTCACTGCAGCCGCCCTGCCATCCTCTCCCATCTCCCACTAGAGCCGCCACCGCCCCGATCTCCGCTCGCGCCCCCTCACTTTGCTCAGCGCCGTTTTCTTCTCCTCCCGCTGTTTCCCCGGCGCTGGGTGAAGCGGCGGCGGCGGCGGCAGCGGAGACGGCGGGGAAGGCGTTGGCGGCGGGTTCGGCGGAGCGTCCGTGTCGCGGCGCGGCGACTCCTGCTGCAGCGGGGTGTCCATGGACCGCTCGTCGCGGCCGCCGCCCCGGCCCGGCCCCGGCCCCGGCCCTGCCTCCCGCTCCGAGCGCATGGACCCGCCGCGCCCGCAGCCGGGCGGAAACCTCGCGAGAGCAGCGGCAGCGCCGGCGGGATCTCGCGAGGCGGGGGGCGGTGGCGCCGTCCCCGTCCCTCATGGCACTGCGCCGGGCTCCCGCTGTGCCGGGGCGAGGAGGAGACACACAAACGTGCCCACTCCCCTCCTCTCACGGCCGCCTTGTCACTGCGGCCCCGAGCGGCTCGTAGGGCGAGAAGGGCAAAGACACCGCGGGGGGGTGTTATCCACTGTCTGTGGATGCAGGATCTGAGGGGTAGCCAAATTCTGGGGAGAAAGCAGTGGGAGAAGGGTAAAAAAGGCCGGTAATCGTTACTTGCATGAGGCTAGGAGTCTTGTGGCTGCAGGGAGGTTCTGTCCTAACTAAGAGGCAGTGCCTGCACCTCGGGCCACGCAGCAAGCGAGAGCTCTTCCAGTGCCTCTGGGCCTTTCTGCCTGGCTTCGTCAGGAACTGTGGTGATAGAAGAAAGGGGAGTGGGTACAAACTGAGAGAGGGGAAATTTAGGCTAGATGCTAGCAAGAAACTTACTGTGAGGATGGTGAGGCACTGAAAGACAGTTGCCCAGGGAGACTGTGGATGCCCCATCCCTGGCAGTGTTCAAAGCCAGGTTGGACAGGGTAACCCTGAGTAACCTGGCAGGGAGGTGTTCCTGCCCATGGCAGCAGGGTCGGGAGCACATCATCTTTAAGGTCCTTTCCAACCCAAACCATTCTTTGATTCCATGATTATTTTAAGTACTGACCCATCAATCAGAGCAAGGCCTATTCAGTTCTAGATTGCAATCAACAAATTTTGCAATATCTAGATCCAAAAAATTTCTTGAAATGCCTGTGTGAGTTGGAATATCTTGGACTACATCTCCTAGAATTGGTGGCAGTGGTACAACAAGCTCCAAAGTAAGGACATGTCACACATNCGGAGACGGCGGGGAAGGCGTTGGTGGCGGGTTCGGCGGAGCGTCCGTGTCGCGGCGCGGCGACTCCTGCTGCAGCGGGGTGTCCATGGACCGCTCGTCGCGGCCGCCGCCCCGGCCCGGCCCCGGCCCCGGCCCTGCCTCCCGCTCCGAGCGCATGGACCCGCCGCGCCCGCAGCCGGGCGGAAACCTCGCGAGAGCAGCGGCAGCGCCGGCGGGATCTCGCGAGGCGGGGGGCGGTGGCGCCGTCCCCGTCCCTCATGGCACTGCGCCGGGCTCCCGCTGTGCCGGGGCGAGGAGGAGACACACAAACGTGCCCACTCCCCTCCTCTCACGGCCGCCTTGTCACTGCGGCCCCGAGCGGCTCGTAGGGCGAGAAGGGCAAAGACACCGCGGGGGGGTGTTATCCACTGTCTGTGGATGCAGGATCTGAGGGGTAGCCAAATTCTGGGGAGAAAGCAGTGGGAAAAGGGTAAAAAAGGCCGGTAATCGTTACTTGCATGAGGCTAGGAGTCTTGTGGCTGCAGGGAGGTTCTGTCCTAACTAAGAGGCAGTGCCTGCACCTCGGGCCACGCAGCAAGCGAGAGCTCTTCCAGTGCCTCTGGGCCTTTCTGCCTGGCTTCGTCAGGAACTGTGGTGATAGAAGAAAGGGGAGTGGGTACAAACTGAGAGAGGGGAAATTTAGGCTAGATGCTAGCAAGAAACTTACTGTGAGGATGGTGAGGCACTGAAAGACAGTTGCCCAGGGAGACTGTGGATGCCCCATCCCTGGCAGTGTTCAAAGCCAGGTTGGACAGGGTAACCCTGAGTAACCTGGCAGGGAGGTGTTCCTGCCCATGGCAGCAGGGTCGGGAGCACATCATCTTTAAGGTCCTTTCCAACCCAAACCATTCTTTGATTCCATGATTATTTTAAGTACTGACCCATCAATCAGAGCAAGGCCTATTCAGTTCTAGATTGCAATCAACAAATTTTGCAATATCTAGATCCAAAAAATTTCTTGAAATGCCTGTGTGAGTTGGAATATCTTGGACTACATCTCCTAGAATTGGTGGCAGTGGTACAACAAGCTCCAAAGTAAGGACATGTCACACATGTATGAACAGACTCATCAGGAGCTACAGAAACTAGACAGTAGGAGCAAAAATGCCTGCAATTTAATCAGAATACACAGGGTCATTGCAAATCTTCAGATCCTGCTGCATTGTTGGTCCTCAAACAGCTGTCCACAGCATGAAGGAAATACATGATCTGGTGTGGAATAATAAAAGTAGGTGGCACTGGCTGAGAAAACTGAAATCACAGAATATTCTGAGTTGGAAGGCACCCACAAGGACCATTGAGTCAACTCTTAAGTGAATGGCCCACATGGGGTTTAAGCTTGCAACACTGGCATTATTAGCACCAGGCTCTAACCCACTGAGCTAACACATTATTCCTTTTCAAATCTTTTAGGCAGCAGTACCTATGAAGGAACTTTTGGAGCCATTTGCAGCACAAATGTCTTGTGGGTTTTCATATCTGTTCTGAAAACCTTTAAGGCAGATCTCCCCACTCTGGGACAAAATTAATCCTTGGAAGAGAAAGATGAAGTTATGGGACAGAGTGAAAATGTCTCTTTTGGGGGTATATTTATAAGCCATGCAACCTGAAAGTACTGGACCCTTGCACCCAGCAGCCAAAGCCAAGTGAGACAATGGTGGTGGCTTGCAGCAAGAATCAAGAATCTGAGGTCAAGTCATGCCAAAACTAATAACCAAAGTCCTCATGAGGACAAGGACAATACTCAATTTAACTACAGCCAGGGTGAATGTCATAATAACCCAGAAAGGCACCAAGCACTATCTAGGAAGAGCAGGACTGGGGCAGGACAGGTGCTGGGAGGTGCAGAAGGGCAAGCAGGCGCTGCCAGTACAAAGGCATGGATGGAACAAGAGCAGGTCAAAACATTGAACAGAAGATAAATGAGGAGAGAAACACTTTTCTCTAAAGTCCTGTCTGAGACATACATAATGAACCAGCTCACAGGCCCTAATCCAACTGTGGCTGCCTAAAAGGCTTGGAGCCATATCAAGAAATCCTCTGACATCCAAAAGAGTCTTCTGCAATCTAGGACACTTTGCATACATTTCTTTCTAGGTAACTTTTAATACCAATTAATGAAGGCTAGCAACAGCCAGCCAAAGAACCTCCACCAGATAGCTGCCAAGGCACAGTGTCATGATCTGCTGCCATTATCGCAGTGCCTGTTCCCACTATTCCATGTTCCCTCACACTCCAACCACTCTGCCTCACTGATGACAAGTAACACAGCAGTGGCTTGCCCTCCTTGAAACAGAGAATTGATCAGATCTCAAAAATATTTTAAAATGCTGTTCCAGTTCCCTGATTTCATTCACAATGTAACCACCCAAAGATTTGTATTACCACAACTGAGGAAGTAGCACAGTAGATTCCTACAGGCAGGAATAACATAAACCAGTGTTGCCATCACAGCCGACACACCATCAGATCATAACTGGGGAGTGCAGAAAGAAAGATGAACTTATCAATCTTTAAAACCATTTTGCCAATTAAAAAAAATCAGTAACAGAGAAAAACAACGCAAGATTTATATTCATGTTTGACAGTAGTCAAAAGGCCTGATTCTCTAGAAGACTGTTTTGCCATCTTCCGTTTAGAAACTGCCATGATGTCTTACTAGAAAACGAAATTTACATATGCTGGATTAAAAATAATGATATAGAGAAAAAGGAGTTTGGCTCCTTGAGAATCTTTGAGAATCTATTTGCAATATCCTTCTTGCTGCTCTCTGTGCAGCAACAAGCCTTTTCTGTCATATTATCCATGAGTTAGTCGTCATTACAATCATTCAGGATACATAAGCACAGATGTAAAAATAACTATCAAGAGATCCTTTAAAGGAAGAGGCCTGCCTAACAGAGCAGCTGTTGAGACACACTCATTAGAGACTCTTCCTGAGCGTCCAGGAAAAATCCCAGTTCACCTCAAAGAAGTCACCTGCACCACACACAAATTACCAGGTTCCAAAAGAAAAGAAACTCCTCTGTATGAACTTTTCTCACCAACCACACCGAAGAAGAGAGACCTGACTCTGGCCAGGAGATGCATATGCTTCCTAACTGATTAGTATTTCCAACAGTCTGCTTGGATACATTTTACTTACAACTCAAGGCTCATACTATGTTTTTCACAAGAATGTGTAACTTTGGGTGAATTGTTTTAGAACTAGGAAGTAAAACATTTTGGTTCACCTTATTTTCTCATGTTTAAGAACATATGGGATTGGTATTGAATTCTGCATTCAATGCAAACTCCAGTCTGTATTTTCTAACATATGGAAGGGAAACTTGGGCATCTCCAATTCCCTCTGTGGAGCCACAGCACAATTTCCACTGGCACTGGTACAGAACCAGATTTCTCTACACTATCGTGCTGGTGCTCATAGGAAAGCAATGGGATCACCTGACCCAAACAGATTTCCACAGTGAGAGTGTACACAATTACTTATAAAATACAGACCCTTCCCCAAAACTTTTCCTCCCTTGATACACTTGAATTTCAAAGTGCAGTTGTCTCCAAAACTTGAATTCATGGTCAGTAATGCACAGACATGTGCAAAATAGCCTGTACTCTGGATTCAAACTAGGTATATGTCCTGCATTGATGAAATGAAGTCTTCTTAATCCAGATGGGGATTTCTGAGAGTGCTGTCAGGAAAAGAATATTTATAAAGTAGGAACTATAAAACTCCCGGTGTTAAGCACATAGTAGTTTGAATTCATATAAAAAATAGCAAATTCATGAAAGTACAACACCATAACAAAACTGCTAAAACAAACATACTACACTTAGACAAAATGAGCTCTCTACCATTATTTATGGTCACGTGCTATGGTCTGACATTGATGTTTCTAACATCATATCACTTTCATTCATTTCAATCTCAAATGTTTCTTCCAAGGGGCGACTGGTATCTGTACTTTTCCTTTGATTTGATGTCTCTAATGTTACTATGCCGCTTTCATCCAGAGTTTGTCTTTCTATGTCGAATTCTCTGAAATCCCAGGGAGGTGAAATTATGTTCTTTAATGTCTTCACTGTGTGTACATCGAAGTCATAACATCTTAATTTGTCTTTGATCTCTGTTCCTGGGGAAACAGACAAACCATTAGTTTATTTCAAATGAATACTCCCAAAAATGTAATCTCAAAGAAACTACCATTCAGAAACTACTATAATTCTCTGCTTTCAGACCATCAAGGAGCTGCTGCTGCTTAATGACTGAAGCTGAATAGAGTTGTTCTGAAAAAATCCAGCAGCCTCCTTTTTCAAAAAAGCACAATACAAGAAGCACAACTCAGATTCAAATGTCTGTTTTGAGAAGTAATTGGCAATTCCCTTCCCAATTCTCCAAGGGGCCTTTTTTCTTGTTTGAGTTACACACAGCTTGGTTTGCATTAATGTGTATCACGTGGCCATGTGGTTCTTCCAGATGTGTTAAATGACTACATATGGAGCAAGACAATATTGAGAAGAAACATCTGCAGGAAAAGCACTAGAGCACACAGATGGCTTTTACTTTCAAGGCTTCAGCCTTCTTAACATGCTTGACAGGACATCAACTGTGTTCACTACAGATAAATCACTAAGTTCAATGAAGCAGAAATCTATAAAAAGAATATTAAAGTATTTTGCGGGGGAAAAAAAACTTTCATAGAGAATTTAAACCTATGGCAATATAATGTATTACTGTTATGAAGCACTTTTTTTAAACCATATATAGGGCTGTATTTTTGGAGTCAGAAGAACTTATCCTTTCTCCCCAAAGCCAAGTTTTGACAAGGTGAAAATACCTCGCTCTACAACAACATTTGCATTGGTGCTCTGATTTCCTAACTCCATACCTCTGTTTTATTTTTCCCCCATTCCCTTTGGGATATAAGATGCCACAAATCAATGTTTTCTATAAAAGAAACCATCAATACCTTTAATGACAAAGTGTTTCCTTTCTTTATGCTGCTGAGAATTCATTGTTATGATGCTCACAAAAATCAGTAGTCATCTGCAATTGCCAGTAAGTTCTGACTCACTTAGCCATTAAAAAAAAAAAACAAACAAAAAACCCCCAAACAAAAACCTGCTCTACTTTGTGAGTTAATTAGGTAGTGTTAGGCAGTCTTTCTTGACATAACTCTCCTCTCAAAGGACTCAATGACTTTTAAGAGACACATAAGTTAGAGACTTACCAATATAGGCTTCAGAATCACCAATGTACATTTCTATGCAGTGTCCAAGCATCGTGACTGAAAATGTGTCATCCCGCCTGAGACCAAGGGCCTATCAAAAAAACCCCAGTAAACAGTACTTAGCAAAAAAACCATTTACATCCTAAGTCTGCTATGGTTCAGTTTGCCAGTTTGTTGTGCCTAATCTTCACTGTAAAAGCAAAACATTGCACAACCAGAATTACACCATCATATGAACTGGCTGAAGTAGTAAGCAAGGAAAGCACAAAAACAAAACCAGAAAAGAACATATATGCAGACAGGAAATCATTCACGTATCATGAGATATAACATATGCTGCTGTTCACTTACTGTAAAATTTCTAGGTTGGAAGTATTTTAAACTATTTCAGCTGCATGAGAAGTTTACGTACATAAAATGGAAATTGCAATTCAAAGTTTGCCAAAGAGGCCATTTTTTAACCTAATCAATAAAATATAGAAGATTCTAAAAAACCAAATTAAGATTATAAAATAAACACTAATTTGAAGGCTGGAAAAAAATGCTGGTTCTCTGTTCCAAACCCAAACCACAGTGAAACAGCAAATAACAGTATCTGTGACCAGCCCTTCAGCTGAAGCCAGTTACATACCGTGTGAAAATAGTCAATGGCACTTTCAAAATTGCCCATGAGGCTGTGTATGTAGCCAATGGCAGAGTAAGTAGAAGCGTTCTGAGGGATTAATACTAGAGCCTGGCGATGGTATTCCAGTGCTTCTTCATACTTCCTGTTAGGGTTAAATACAGGAGATCTGTTAGTAAGCTTCATGGTAAAAGGTGTTTCTACAGTACCCTGTGGGAATTTTCCTTAGCAAAGTGGAACACAATTGTGCCAGAACTTTAAAATTATTGCTTCACACTCTGAACATAATAGAATGTACAAAAGACTCATGGATATTGACAATTTTCTTCCTCAGTGTAATTGAGAAATCATTGCTCTCCTTATGTAGTAAAACAGCTGCCTACAGCTAGGCCCCATTTGGAGATCTTAGCTATTTGATATCGTAAATTACTTTAGATGTTTAATGCTGCTCATTGTGGTACTGGCTTTCTTTCTGTAGCTTTCACTTGCCTTCCCATGGGAGACTAAATCACACATCATTCAAACTCAAAAAAGCTCTCTGGGCAGAAATTTCACAACTCCAAGGTGCTGCATACACCGGTACCTTTGCCATTTTGCGACACGCTCTATCAGAAAATGAGGTTTACACATATCCATGATTTCTATCAAATACTAACCACCCTTTCTTTGAAAATTGTCTATTAATTAGAATGATTACTGCATTTGTTATTTTATAAAACAAGGATTAAATGTACAGTACAAAATTACTCTGAGAAATCAAACTGTCACATTTGACATCCTAGTTCCACATTGTTAAAAATAAAGATAGCAATCACCTGTCCACAAGAAATTTTAACATCTATAGTGATAATGAAATTATGCAATGAGCAACACATGAAGAGGGCATCAAGTAACAATTGAGGCAGAAAAATTATGCAACTGTTTGCTTGCTGCACAAACCTTTCACATGATTTCAATTTTATTTTCATTCATAGTATTTACATGTCCAATAGACTACCACTGTATTTTAATATGCTGCTTTCAAATTTCAACCACATAATACTAGTGAGTAGACATATATCCAGTAAATTTTTTCATGATAGCCATATTGTGAATTACAGACACTACTAAATTCGTTATTACAGACTTTTTCAGATGTCAAAGGATATGCACAGCTGCCTAAATTCTCAACCTGATTTTCTCAGAAGATGGTTTCCAAGGATGCAAAAATATTTTAGCTTTGATTTCTGAACCTGAGCAAATATTGGAAGTTACACAAAGCACGATGTAAGCAGTTACTGTAGAAACTTACTGTAGATATTTAAAAAAGACAAAAGTAATTATAAACAAAACAAGTATTTGAAAAAACCCTGCAATTATACTCATGAACAGATTCCAGAAGCAGTGCCTTTTGTTTGATCTTGGCACAAGGAGTAACTATTATACGTCCTTATTTCATAATGAAAATGAAGACTATTTGGCAATCTGAGCACAAAGCAATTACTACCAAAGCCAAAGCAGAACTACAACTTTCTTCTACCATAATCACATTCTCATTAGCAGCTTTGAAACAAAAATTACAGTGTACACCAATTGAGCAATTAAACCCACTAAAAACATAAAAAAAATATTGCATTGATTGAACAAAAGAAAGCACTGGTTAAAGTCAGATTAAGGTAATTAATGAGAAAACGTCTCTATGTTAACTGTTAAAGCTTGTATAAGTACTTTGCACTTTTCCTACTCATGGAATGGAAATATGAAAATAAATATTAAATAGTTTTGTTCTAAAATACATAAAGTAAGACTCCCTTGCTCTGTTATAATTCCAATGAATATTTCACTTCAGTAAAAAAAAGTAAGCACTAATCCAAACAATTAATTGGCACAAACCCACCTTTATGTTAATTAATGAATTATTAATTAAATCAGTGGACATATTTCAGTATGTAGAGAGTTAGAATTCACACCCATACGAGGATCTACAAGACTACAACCAATTCCTTATCTAATAAGAATCAATAGTTAAAGAAAGGCTTTTACACTAAGCACTTTAACTTTTGTGTAATAAACAGGATATAAGGTGTGACCGTGCAGTTGTGCTCACAAGCTGATTTAGAGAATCCTGTTCTTTCAGGGTAATTCTACACTGCTCTCACATGGTACACAGTCTTGATAGAAATGAGAGAGAAAACACATTTGTGCAGCATTACAGAGAAATGTAACTCCAGTACTCTCTGCTTACTTGAGTTTTCTGCAGACATGTCCTAAGTTGTTCAATAAAGGCTCCCACTTATCAACTGTTACCTGCAAAATAATGCAACAATTCAAATAACTGCAGCTTCCTAGACTATAACTATATTTTGTCTACTTTAAAAAAGAAAAACAACATACAAATGAATATGGAATTTTGTTTATGAACAAGAAAAATATCATGAGCATTTTAAATTGTTAACGAAACACACAAGCTCAAAATAGTTATTCAATAAGTCATTTTTCTATTTTTTACATTCCCCAAGCCAATTATATTTCTTTAAAAGGTCAGTGATATTAAAACTTTATGCAAACCAAACAAAACTTGTTTTCTACTTAAGGAGACAAAGTCATGTCAAGTCTCAGCCTAGGAGCACTGAAGACTCAGTTTTAAAATCAAATATATACTGTATTGCTTTATCTTAAAATAAACACAACATGTTTTGTCTCAAGCTATTACAGAATTTGCTGGAGTTTTACAAATTTATGACCTTGCATGCTATTACAAAAAATACCTCATTTCCAATAGCTTTGATTTTTTCCAGTGCATCAAGGAACCACTTTTCTGCAGTTTTCCAGCTAAGGATTAAAGGGATGCAGGGAAAGAAAAGCGAATTAGTGAAGAGTTTTAATTAGCAGTATGAGAAAACTGTATTCAAGAAAGATTTCTATGACATTATTTCATCACATGAGTGAAATTAGATATAAACCCCAGTAATTTACATTTGGCTATATTTTGCATAGTGGTCCTAAGAGCTAACAAGACAAAACTAAAAAAACACCGGAATCAAACTAAAAATATTGACTAAGCACTTCTTATATAGATTAGGTTGGTTTTTTTTCCCAGAATATATTTGGAACCTCCTGAGCTGACAAAATGTTTTGCTGTACAAAATTCTACAGTGTGTGCACACATAGATGCCTTTTCAGGCATTCACCTACACAATGACAGGTGCATGGAAGATAGTATCAATCTCTGGATGTTCCTCAAGCATTAAATTCTGTCCTTGTTCAATCTTAAACATAGAAGAACAATGCAAAATGCAAGGGTTTAAGGTGAACACCATCTAAACTATAACTGAAAGACACTATAGTTCAATATAAGTACCTTATCAGATATACAGGCACATTACAATTCAGAATAATCCGTATTTAAGATAGTATTTGATTATATTTTGCAAGCTTACTCTCCATTTTGAAATGCTACCACTCCAACTTCATGCATAACAAAAGGATCTTCAGGTGCAATGCTTAAAGCTTGGCTGAAAAACCGTTCAGCCAACTTGGAGTTGTTGGTCAAACCATATTCCAGTCCAATATAGAGCATCGGCAAATGACACCTAAAAACCGTAAAACAAAGTTCATGCTTGTTTCTGTGTGGTTAACAAGAATGGAGTCACAAACAACAGACATGCCAATTGCACATCCAAGTAAAAGCTGATTTAAATGGACTACTACCCTAAGGGGAAGTTTAAAACATTTTACAAGTCTGTTTAACAAGAGCCTGAACTCCAATACATAATTGTAACCTGCTCTGGAATACATGAGAAAATCATGTATTTTCTCAGTGCTTAAGTTTAGTTCTGATGGTTTTTTCCCTAATGTCACTCATACATTTAATTTACCAATAGAATATGGAAGAAGCAATCATTAAAAGAATTAAATTTACCAGTAACTACAATCAAATACAATTTTTTTATATGCAGATGACACTATTAGTTCATGACTCATTTTACAACCCCCTCCCACAGCATGAAAGAGCTGTTCAAGCTATTACAATACAGCAGCTGATGAGCTGGTATGACAGCCATGATTCACAAATTTCAGAAGATGTTCAGGTAGAACTTAGATTACCTATATATAAAACTTGACTTTAAAACTTATAAAATCAGAACAGTAATTACAAATAACACAGTTAAATGCAGATGGTTAAATTATAGGGTTTTTTTTTCTCCCTTATTCTCTACCAGATAATTGTTGCAAATGCATTGCTACTGTTTAAAGGGATGTAAGCCAATATTCTACACTACTTATGGATTAATTGCAATCTCCCTGACTATGACATTTTGTACATACCCTTTCATGAGCTGTGCAGCTGTGAAGTATGCAGCCATCGCCTGGTCATGCTCACTCTCCACTGCAAATGAATGTCCATATGCTATCCATGCAGGTCCATAGGTTCGCTCCAGTGTGGTAGCTTTGCTAAAAGCAAGAACAAGTCACAAGCAAACATATCTGAAATTAAATTTCATCTGCTTCAGATGACTACTTAGATAGCAATGCTATGCCACATGTTTAGGTAACTATTAAGATAACTATCTGTAATGATCACTGGTAAACAAAGTTCATTTGAAAAGTTCAAAGTATTTAGCACTTAGTAGTATGACGCATTCTTGTGAATTGATTTTATTATTTCTGCTACTGTTCACAGACAGTAGGAATTATTTGATATTACTGAACATAAACAATTATATAGCAGGTGAATTGAGTAAAATACAGAAAACCTTAGTAGTGACTCAAAATGTATGGCAAAATCCTAGCTATACATTTTGAAATAAATATATTCTATCAAATCCAAGTTTAAGAAGCTGGATATGAAAATGCCAAATGAACACTTGGGTTGAAATTTCACCATCTAATTGTGCTAGCCTTGAAGAGGACGAGTATTTGTCACATCACAGGCCATGCATCAGAGAAGCATACAAAATGTCACTCAAGTCTTGAGCTGAAAACTGCAACCTGGAGTCTTTACAGAAAGGTGGACTAGATTATTTTCTGAATCTGAAGGCAAGGGCATTCATAACTAAACAGCTCATAACAACTCTGCCCAGTCTTTTCTTAAAAGCTTCTGACATGGAGATAATACACATTCCATAAGAATTCTATCCTGTTGCTTAACTATCCTTAAAAACTTATTTTTTTCCTTGCATATAATCTAAATTTTGTCTGTCACAGTTAAACTCATTATTTCTCATCACAGATCCTAGAGAATGGTTTGTTCTCTGTCTTCTTGGACAAAACTTTACATATTCAAACATTTTTATCTTGCCACCCATGACACCAGTGAATGACACGTGAGTATTTGACAGTCTTCAAGTTTCTTTTCTGAAAACCACTCTGTAACCCACAGTTGTCCCGAGCCTTGTTAGCTTTACACTATCATTTTATTCCAAGAAATTTAAGCATCTTGTTACTATTTCACTTTTAGCAGACCTCTTTTCCCTTTTGCCAGAACTACTCTGAGCTTTGATGTTTGATTTGTAGGTTTTTGTTTTGTTTGTTCTTTCTTCAACACATCTATAGATCCTTTCTTGCTGGTTAGGGATGCTTGCACATTTAAGGATGTTTTTTATTTCAGCACCAAAACCAAGTATGTCACTCAGGACAGCTACTTGAGGAATTTCCAGTGCTACTTGTAAAGAATTTAAACATTTTACTCATAAAAACCAGGCATTTAAGAAGTCTAAATGACTAACCTATCTTTATAAATATTGTCTATAAAGGTCTCAGGAAAAATTAGTCTTACAGGTTGATTTATGCCTTCTCAGTTTAAGCTTACAGCACCAAAACAAATGTCCTACTTCACAGCAAGGTCCTGCTCTTCAGTGCTGATATTCACTACACATTCAGAAGACCTGCAAGAAACAGCATTGACCAAACCTAAAAAGCCCACAGTTGTTTGTGCACAGAATGAACTGGACACCCAAATGTCAGAATTTTCTACATAATTCTTCCCTTTCAGATATGACACCTGAATCTGGTAGAATGCCTGAGTGTCCCTCAACTAAGAGCTGAGGCCTGATCACCTACAGCTGTAGTTAGCTCAGCAGCATGAGTGACTGCAGGGACTACACCTGCCCAGAACGGGAAGGTGACTGCCTACAGAGAAGAGTCTTCCTTATTTTTAAAGTATCTCTATGGATGAGGTCTAAATTGCTATTCCAAAAAAAGGGTGGCAAGAAAAGGAATATTTAAGTAGTAACCAGTTTATTGAGGCTTCTGTTTATGAGCTTACAAACAATAATGAACATTAAATGTTTATTTAGCAAGTGAGCAACAGATTCACTAGGGAAAACAGAAAAAAAAGTTACCTGAGATATCTTCTAGCATGTTCATTTTTGTGGCCAACCATGAGATAATAGCATCCGACTGCAAACCATGACACCTACATGTTAAAATCAAAATAGAATATTATTAGATAGATCACACTCATTTTAGTAAAGCATTAAAAGAGAGGAAGACAATGATTAGAGAAGTTAGGAACATTTTCACTGAAATCACAGCCAGCTCTTTAAATTATTTGGTATTACAGAGAAGCTAGAACTGCTGGCAGGTACCTTTCTAACTGGGGCTTTTTCAGCCTCATGAAGAAAGAGTTAAGTGGAAAGTTTATGGCTGTCCTCAATTATTTAAAGGAAGGGAATACATGACAGAGCCAGACTCTTTTCAGGGGTGCAGTGATAGGATGGGAAGCAATGGGTACAAGATGCAACACAGACAATTAAGATCAAGTCAAAGAAAAACAATTTTCACTGTGAAGGTGATCAAACACTGGAAAAGGTTGCTCAGAGACATGTACACATTTATTACTGTAGCATTTGTTCTAAATTATTAATCAAAGTAAATAACTCGCACTGAATACCTTTTACAGGTACTTAATTTTATAAAAAGAAGCTTGGTTTAAGAAAATTACAATGCAGAGAAAATAAAAGGAGTTAATCATTTTTACAAGCTTTATCCAGAAACAGATTTTGAATTCTGTAGCTCAAACTAATGCATCACAACTTTTATGTGCTTTCACCTAAAAAAGAAACTACCTGGCAACGAAAGCTTAGAACAACTTACAGGATTATTTGGGTACAAGTCCACCAGTTTGTGAGAAAGATAGAAAAGCTCTACATGTGGGAAAAAACAAGAAAAGAAAATTAAAACATGCTAAAACATTTAGATATTTCAAGTCTTTTAGCTTTCCATATAAAATATCCAGAACATCTAACATTATTAATCCACAAGTGAACAAAATGTTTTCTTTTAGGGGTAATGCTTCAAACTGCCTCAAAATAGATTCAGTTTTGCAATTAGCTAAAGAAAACCCAACCAAAACAACCCATAAGTCTTCACAGCACACAAATAAGCAGCTATACTTCCCACCCTTTAAGAATTCTGCAACAACTTAGGTCATTAACATACATTAAAATATATGCCAGTAGTACTACACTTGAATGTACCTTGTCAAGGTAAAACACTATTCAACTTCCTACATCTAAAAGGTATAACATACTGGCTAGATCCATTTCAAAGTAGAGTCCTGTGCATTAATATGCTGAAAATAGGACAAAAGCAAATAAATTATTATATTATTTGTAATAATTCCAAGTGATTACTTTTTTAGTAAAAATAATAATCCTAGTTACTGGAATAACTTACTATAAATTTTCTAATAATAGCAGCAGTTAACAGCTACATGATAACAATTCTATTGCCAAGGCAATTTCAAATGTAAAGTTTCTATTTCTTCAGAGCACAGTGCTCTTAAACTAATGAGATTGTCCTGGAGCACTTTGCACTCTCAGCTCCAGAAAAAAATAAATATTAAAACTGGCTTACAAAATACTAACTTATGGACATAATGCTTCTCAAGGCAGATTTAGAAGAAAAACCAGAGTACTGGCCCCATTTTCAGATGTACTTAACTGTAAAATAACTGGGAAGTACATTCACTAATCACCAAGAAGTACCAGTACACCTAATGACCTATTTGTGTATATATAATGCATCATCCCGAGAGACTGCACAGCATATGAGCTCCTTCTTCTATTTTCCAATTGATTTTAAAGACATTCAAGGTGTTCCCTTGATTTATATGCAATCTGGAATGAGAAAAAGCCACCCCAGCTGCAAGTAAGCTGTAATTCCAATGAAGGTATGGCGTGATTATTAATTTGTTTGAACCAAAGAGAGCTCTTCACAACAGCAAAGGCAAGGGGAGTCTATAACTTTTTCTATCCCAGAATAAGCATGTCCACCTAAGCATACACAACTGCTGAAGACTTCTTTCTAGTTTAATTTATTATATTTTATAGTTGAGCCAGATACTGTACAAAGATCACCTGGAAAGAGAAATCACAATGACAGGAATGAGGCCATGGAGCTCCCCAGCCTCCTGGCTACACAGTCCAGTGGTTAAGAGATAGCAACACTCACAACCCTGAACTCTTTGCACAACTACTTCCCCCTAACCCTCAATCCTGCTGTCAGCTCTGCAATTCCCTTCTTTACCAGTTACCACTGTTCTCTTGAAACTGCGGGTAGGGGGAAAAATATATGTAATTTTTCAAAAGGTATATAAGGGGGTTTCTTGCCATCTTTAATTCTTCATTAAAATTGGGGTTTACAGCCTTCTGTTGACTCGTATGAAATGCTGCGTTCCTTACCATTTGCTTTGTTAAGTTCCACAAGAGTCCCTATATGTACAGGTAAACAATTTGCATGGAAAGGATCTTTTTCCATCACTCTAAAAAAAAATTAAAAAGAATCTGTAATGCACATTTCAAAACCTTTAATGTGTTAAAAGCAAACTGCTTTTATAGCATGTCATGTTCCAGTTAATTACCACTTTAGGCACTAGAAAACTATTTGTGACTATAAGAGCATAATAAAGACTCTCTTTAGACCAGAAATATAACAGTTAATTTAGCTTAACAAAAGACGATAACAGAAAATTCTGTCAAGCTGAATATAAAATTAGAAAATCAAAATGCTCTTTTGTTTTGCAGGTCACTTCAAATTTAAGCAGCAGACAGCAAACTACATTTCTGTTCATCTTTTCCCTGCATCTGACAGCAACTTTCAAGCAAGTCCTCAACTTCCTGAGGTTAACACCAGGCAGTATGCCTTAGGAGTCCCATTTAGCTCAGTTGTAAAATTTTGTTTCCTGTGGCATTCAGAAACACATCCATGAGTCCAGACCTACAGGAGCTGAGAAGCAAACCATGGTAGCCTTCTGAGCCCTCTGACACCCGAGCAGGAGCACATCAGGCTACATAACAACCAATACACGATACTCAGCCATCAAAATTAGAAATGATATGCTAGCTTTTTCAATTAATAATATCTTCTAATCATTATCAGTAATATAATTGTAACTGTTAATTGGCCAGAGAACTCAAACTTCCCAACTAACCAACTGATTCAAACCAGTTCATTCTCAAGGCCAACAAGAAGTAGATAGAGAGCACACAGAATTGAAGGTACCAGGATAAGGAAGAGGATGGCTGAAGGAAGTGCAGCACTGTGCTGATTAAGCAGAGTTTTACCTTGGATACTTCTGCTACATATTATAAAAATACCCTGTCTTGCCAGACACAAACTACACATTTTAAATACCTGAGACATATATAACATATGACATATATATTGCAATACATATCAAATTGTTATGTATGTTTACCCATTGAACAACAATATTTCCTGTAAGTCCAGGCATAATTATTACACTCCAGCATATGAGAAAAAAACCTGAAAGTTGCTTTGTGCACTTACACTGAAGTAAGCTTGTAACACATTTTGAAGTCACAGTTGTAATAATGTCTTTCTGCTAAGGATACTACCACATCCAGGTTTTCTTGAAGACCATCTACTGATTCAGGAATCAGTGTTTCACTAGGTTTATTATACTGAAAGACAAAAGAAACAACATTTGAAACAAAAACTAAGGTAAAATCAGATGGTAAAAGTATTAATATTTTTAGTCCTAAAAAATATTTAAGAAGCAATAAAGTTCTTAAAGGTTTTGTTTTTAAACTGAAAGTCCATAAAATGTGTATTTGGTAAAATGCTTCTTTAAAATGTACTTAAAAGCTCTTTTAGAACATACAAGATGCTTGCCATAGTCAATATCTTTCATGTAGGCTGTAGAAATTAAAACTGAGCAATATATATTTTTAGTGTTCTCACTTTATCTTTGGATAAAAATAGCCTGGAATGATGTTGTTATAGCCTAATATTTTCAGGTAGCGTTTTGTCTACATTATTAACATTCTTTTTCCCCACCTAGAAGTTTCTCAATAAATAAATTTTCAAAAATGTAAATCAGAATTTCAAGTTGTCACCACACCAGAAAACAATTAACAGAAAACTGTTACACTACTGCATAAAGTGAGATGTACTGCATCAAAAATTTTTAAAATAACAAAGTCCATATTTATTTCAATGATCAGAATAAATGGGATCCAAGAAAATTTACACCCAAAGTCAGTATTTTCAATCAATTCTCCAGCTTTTTAGTCAAATTTTGGACTTACCTTTTTCAATTTATTCTCAAATAAAAAGTGAAGCAACTCCTGTTCTTCTTCCGTACATTGTCTATTAAGAGGTAGAGATTCAAGAAGTTCTTTTTCTATATGAATTAAAAGGCATCGAAGTGGTCATATTACAGAAGAAACAGCAAGATCCAACATTTCAGAGCTCAGAGATGCAGAGAATTTTATGATGGCCATCTCAGCTGCAAGGACTATAACAGCACAGATACACTGAAACAGATAATACTACTAATTTTGGAAATTAAGGTTTGATTAGTTATTCCTTCTACACTTTAAAGTAAAATTTAATAAAGATGAAGTAACATATCATTGTTTTTATTTACTCCATCTGTCAAATTTTATCACTTAGAATGCTCTATTAACCAATGCCTAATGTAACTAAGCAAACCCCAGGAGGGATTCCTTAGTTCAAAGCCTGTGAAATTGAGAACGCGTGAAAAAACTTTGTTTGGCCTGGGGAGAGCAGAAGAGCTTCAGGAGCTAACAAGCAGGACAGCTGGGTTACTTTGTTTCTTTCAACTCTTAGCACTGCAGGACCGAAAAATAAAAGTTCAAATGCAAATTTGCACGAATCAGTTTCAGTCATTTTATGCATTCTCTATTCTTACCATTTTGAAGTCTGTTACTTGTTGTATTGCCTTAATTTTTATCAATAGGAAAACACATATTGAGAAAGCAGGTAAATTTTACTTGTATTTGAGAAATACTTCTCTCCAGACCTTCTTGTGCTGTCAGCATATGGTGCGATGTTAAAAGATCAAATGCTTCAAAGCAGTAAACATCAAGCTTCAAGGCCTCTTTGTAGCTGTAAGTTGCCAGGGTTCTATTATCCAAAGCATCATAGATCTTCCCTCGCAAAAGGCATATAGAGCTCTTGATCTGGTGGAAAAGCAGGACTGGAGGTTAAAGACTGAATCAGTGTTTGCAACTTATTGGAGCATAAATGAAATGAACTCCCTGGAAAGTAAAAAGTATTTTATGCATTATAGAACCTGGTTTTCTAGTGCTGTCTTTAAACAAAAAGTTGTCTTACTATCTCAAAAAAAATCCAAAGAATGCTCTGCCAGGTTACCTAGGGCCAAACAAACACATGCTCGAAATAAACAAATAATATAGTAATAAACAAGTTGAAATGTAACCTAATTATACTAAATTCCCTTCATATTCAACATAGAGAAACTGTCACTTCCCAAGGCAATACACTTCTTTGCTGACCATTAAACCACATATTTCATGCAAGACAAGAATGACCACAGTAGAGATGGAAAAGACCAAGTCAATGGACTCAACTGTTCTGAACAGAAAAATATATCTTTATTTTCAATCCAAAACACAGATACTCAAGAAAAGAAAACTGTGAAAGACCATAGTTACTAGCTGTGCTACAATGTTTATTAACTAACATGTTCTTTCAAAATTCCCTAGATGGGTATTCAGTTCAGTCAGAAGGCCACAGAAGTGTCAGCAAAAGAGATAATTAATACAGTACTCAGCTCTATCATCAGACTAAACAGTCCTTTAATCCCATTACACCAGCACTTAAAATCAGTTCACATCAACAGTGTAACCCACTTTGCTACTTCAGTCTTACAGGGAAAATGCTGTCTGTCAATCACCTACACTGTAATTTCAGCTAATAAATTTTAATTTGTACCTCTGAAACTAAAGACTCTTCACAGACCCTTCAGCTTACACGTGGTACCAATCTCTTTAAACTGTGTGTCTACACAGAATTTTTTCACTGAGCTTCAAAAACTTTACCTTCACCTCACATAATTTTCACAAATGTGGTCAAAGAATATCCCACTGAGAACAACACTTGAGTGATTATGAAGTAAATAACTGGAGGAGAAAAAATCTTGCTTTGTTATCTCAGAACCTGCAGCCCAATTGAAAGAAATGTTAGCATTCATTACCAAGACAGAGCTAAAAGACTAAAAACCAATGCTAGATCATGAAGTTCCTGCAAAGTGTCTGCAAATAATTTACAAGTTGTTGAAAAGCACTGTTTATTTTTGCATACCAAGTTATTTTCATACAGGAGAGCTAACACACAACTTGTGACTGAAAGAAGAACGATTCAGCATTTCTGAAAATTATGTTATCTGAAAAAAAAAAGCTTTAATGCAGCTTCAGATTCATAGAGCTGTGAAATCACTTTCTGACTTCACACTTTTTTTTTTCCTATAAAAATACTTTTTAAATACTGTAACTTACAGAAGACTGTGACATCTCCCAGTCTGTGGTAGAATCTTTCAACCCACTTTCATCCTTCAAGTACTTTTCAAAAAGTCGTTTGTTGATTGGCTCCTCCATATCAAGAATATCCAAGGCCTGTTGATGCTCTTTTGCAGCATACTAACCAAACATGTGCATGTAAAAAACAAGATTTTGAAAAATCTGTACATAGAGCACCAATAAACACAGCATCATGTATCAAAGACATAGGTTATAACAACCAGTGTTCATCAGCAGGTTTTTCATGCATGCATTTTTTTATTTGGCCACATGTCATTTTGCAATTGCAGTTAGCTCTTTTACTGGTCATCTCTAATATGCAAAAATTATAAAATTATTAAGAAATGGAAAAATTATTAAACAAGCATGTACAGAAACCTCTGTTATTCAGCATTATGCAGTCAGAGAAACATGTATGGTTTTAAAAATAGTTAACACAGGTTTTAATAAAACACAGTCATCTTATTCTATAAGCAGCACATTATTTCAAATTTCCGTGTTTAATCTACCAATTAATTCAGTTGTGTCTCTGAAAGCATTGCATTTTACTTTTTATGTGTGACATCTTATACAGAAGTATAAAGCTGCTAACTACAGTTATACAACCATAAATCACATCTCCTTTGGTCAGATTACAACCAACCAAATAAAAGTGTAAACATGAAGACATGAGACAAAAATGGTTCATATTCTTTCTCCACAAAATATTAGAGGAGTATTTCCTGGAAAAAAAGGTCGGATGGATTTCTTCAGAGTAGTGCCACAATGGATACTCCAGTGACCCAACTGAGAGTTAAAGAATGAAATCAACTGTCAGAAAATTTAAACCTGTTGTTTCAATGAACATAAATATCTATACTGCCTATCAGGCACCTAATCTTCCCTTCTTTTATTTAGTTTAGTTTGTTTCCACTAGGGGTTAAAATATGTACTCACATGACATCTAGCTGCAAGGTAGCGACATGCCTCGTACAGCTGAAAGGGAAGTTTCATACACATTAGTTATAAAGAGAGAACATGTTTGCTTACACTGCCAGACTCCATTTTGCTTTCACCTTTTTCAGTTCTATGCCTTCTTCACCCCTTTCACCACCAAAAGTCCTTCATCATCAAGCCTGTAACCTTCTCTACTACTAAACTCTCGAGGGACACTTACTTCACTCTTGCCTTTACCACCACTCATAATCAAAGTGGAAGGAAAATTGAAACAGCTATATCTGAAGTGACAATCCACCTTCCCATACCTGCTGCAGTTACATCCTTGGACCCCTTCTCTTTCCTGTGACCCTATCTGGGGACAACACTTTTGAACCTGACCGATTGAACATAGGCCTTTTTAAACTACATCATGCAGCTTTCTTAGTTACTTTTCTTATAAACATAATCCTGTGATGGTGAAGAAGTCACTGTGGGTAGCAGCAGAGCCTTAAAAGAGGGGTAACAGTAGCATGTGACTTACCTTATCCAGCTTCCTCGATCGAAGGGCATGTGCTGCCCTATGATACTGAGCTGTTAGGTAAAGACATTGGGCCAACCAGTAGATATCTTGTGGTTCCTCTAAAAAGAACAAATTATAAACCATTGCTTTACAATATGTCTTCAAACACTTTAATACAGAATGTTCACTTTTGCTTCACTAGAGAAGTATCTTCCCCCTACTCTAGCATCCTACTGAGTTACAAACTTTTAGTTATAAATATGTATAAAGAACTTACAATACCTATCAGTGAGAGATTACAATGAAAAGATAATCAGATTTTAACTTTAAAGACGTCAGATAGTGCACTGGACAGTGAATACAAAGAATGCCATAACAGAGGTGTGTCATGAGAAGGAGACTACACTGATGCAGATTTGAAAAGCAGCAGTTGAAGCTTACCCTGCTCTTGGACATAGGACAGAAAAAAACCAACCCATAAATGTGTCTCTCAGTAAAGAGATCAGTGGGAACCTAACTACAGTGAAAGACTTCCATAGCTTGGAGTTGCAATTTCAGAAGTACAGCTTAGTACCCTCCTACCTTACTGGCAACCAAAGCCTTTGTGGGATCAAGCCCCTGGAATGACTTAAAGAAGTGTAAGTGCTGGTGGCTGGCAGACACAGACAACCAGCACCAACTCCCTCTGTAAACCTGCATTGAACTTGTCACCCAGGGCAACTGTGAGTCCTGCGGGAAACCACCAAGGTCTCTTGTTGCTCTTGGTTTTTTTTATTTTTGTTTCTTAAGGAAGGCAAACCTTAAGGTTTAGTCAAACATGAATTTTAACACAAAGTTCAAAAGGGAAGGAAGATGAGCTCTGCTCTATTTAGGAGAACAGCATTCCAAAGATCACACAAAAGCACTTATACCAAACTCAAAATGTCAACATTTAGCCAAATCACACTAAAACCCCACCAAAACAGAACACTATCAGAAAGAGGTTAATAAAATACAATATAAAAACCAACCACTTACCATGAGACAGTGAAGCTACTTTGTCAGCCCAAAACAGGGCACTTTGATACTGTTGCTGTAAAAGTATGACAAAAATAATTAGCATGCCTTTGAGGTTAGCTTCTCTAGATAATTTTGAAATACATTATATATCAGTCAGATAGAACATCTTATGCACTTAGTCTCTAATGAATGGTGATTCACATTTCAGATCTTTGTAACTCAAAAATATAGTTTAAAAGGGCCAATACTGTAACCTCCAAGGGATATCCAAAAGTAATTTGAAGTGAATTTGTTAATTTATCTTCAATAAAATGCAGGTATCTTTGACTAAAAGTTATGTGCTGTGTAAGTATGGCAATAGGTCATTACTTCATTTGCCATCACTGAAAAAGTAGCAAGAATCCCTTTCTCCAGTTAAAATAAATGCTACATTTTAGAAGAAAGAGAATACTATATATAAAAAAGGGCACATGAATTACTTCAGGTAACTTCAGCAGCACCATCTCCGATGAAGAAATTTTCATTCTCCAGTCAAGATGCTTCAACCTCACATAAATCCATAGCACCTGCATGAATTTCCTCTTATTCTTGGATACACAGTTTCACTCTTGAGACTCCAGTTTGGCAGAAGTGAGTGAAATAGTTAAGAGTGGTGGTAACAAGAGATCAGACAGAAACAGACTTTGCAGGTATATTCCAACCCAGCTAAAGCTGCCACCAGATTTGCGGTGGTAGGCAAAATCTCACAGAATTGGCTGGGATTATCTCCTGAGAAGATCACCAGGCATTATTGTTGTTCCTTTTTATCCCACTCCATGCAACGTGGCCTAATATGATTCCCAGGATATGCTGGACATTTAACAAATACCCTGCCATTGCAAGGATTTCTAAGATTTTACAGGAGCATGTAGTAAGGGGACAAGGGAAATGAATTCAAACTGAAAAAGAGAGAAGGTTTAGATTAGATGTTAGCAGGAAGTTCCTTGCTGTGAGGGTGGTGAGGCACTGGAACAGGTTGCCCAGATAAGCTGTGGATGCCCCATCCTGGGAAGTGTTCAAGGTCAGACTGGATGAGGTTCTGGGCAGCCTGGTCTAGTGGAAGGTGCCCCTGCCCCTGGAAGGGAGGTTGGAAATAGATGGTCTTTATGGTCCCTTTCAACCCAAACCATTCTGTGATTCTCTGAAGACTGAGAAAGCCTTGATGGCTTCTTTCCTCTCTTGCACCATTGCAGTTGTGGAGTTTGTTCAGATCCTCAAAGATTGGTTTATGCTTTTGGAGTAGAGGTCTGGCAGTCTTTTCTGAAAAGCACACATTGATGGTATTGTGGTCCTCATAAAGCACTACACTCCATGACCTAAGCGGTCTCTTCCATCATGTGTTCCCACACTTCTTACTTGATGGGGATTAAGAATGCCCAGCAAATTTGTCAAGAGTATAGTTTGGTTTTAATTTGCACTCCCAATAGGGAAAAAAATCCACAAAACCCCACAAACCAACCCCACATACATTTAATAGCTGTCCACAAGAAAACAGATTTAAATAATTCTCTCAGCACCACAAAAGAAAGGTATAATCCAGGCCTACAAGGGACTGCGTGACTTCTGTTGTGCAGTTTTACAGTACTATAGGATGACACATTATTACATAAAAACGCAACCTCATGTTTCTCCTGATGCCTCTTCCTCAGAACTCCACAGCTATTTATACAGCTCTGTGGCAAAGCAGTTTGGTGAAACACTTTAACTCAAATAAGAACAGCAAACCAAACCAATCAAACCCACCAAATTAGCTTCCGTCCCTAATCAGCCTTTCAGTGACACTCGCTGGCCACACAGAAATGTCCTTGCTGCTTTTCTCAGCAGTGATGCCTGCACCAAGTCTGAACTGGAAGGAGAGCAGAACAGTTTGATGATACATTTAATCTAATTTATTAATGCATTTTTCCTTTTGTGTATTTTTTTTTCTTTTTTGCCCTGCAGTAACATAATTGCTGAATCCATCAACAAATGAAAACAATCCTGCCCTCCTAAGAGCCATCTGCAGCATTGCAGGAGTGTGATGGGCAGCTTTAATGACCAGGTAGAGAATCACAGAATGGTCTGGGTCAGAAAGATTAAAGATTGTCTAGTTCCAAACGGCCATGGGCAGGAACACCTTCCACTAGACCAG